>JZKD02S1810024.1:31545-65779 GCA_000966675.3 Picea glauca | reverse complement strand
TGTGATTTGGTTGGTATTAAAGTGCAGATTTGCTTTTCTTGGCTTATTGTTCAAAACATTGACTTTTTGCCCTCCAAAATCAACATGAATTAGGGCTGACGTCACCTGCATATCAAAAACAATATTGATGACGTCCAGCCCCTTTCTAACCCTTGTTTAAGTGTGAAAAGTTGTGACGTGTTTGGCATTGATGTGTAGAGTATTTTCGCGGGCTTAGTGTGCAAATGTTCCACTTCTTTGCCTACATAACTAACCTGAATTAGGGCCCATGTCAGCTTTGACGCAGCAGCAACAATATATATGAGCAGATTTGTGATACTTAAATGCATTGTAATAACTCAAGGATTGATATTAAACATTGAATGCCTCTATCGCTTTGTATTTATTGAATAAGTGTTTTAAAGCTTTTATTCTTGTCTATAATCATTCATTTCATCAATAATTACATCTAATCATTGCTCATATATATGTATATTTGAAGATAGTCATTAATGCTTTTGAAGTACTAACCCACTGCAGCACATATTCTAGTTTTATCTGTCTTGTCTCGCAAACAGGTGCCATCCAGTGGAACAATATCTTCTTTGACTATCTCATTGGCCGTAATCTGTGAAAGGGATCCTCTTATCTTAATCCATTATCCCTTAGCCCTTCTAAAACCCAGATTACATAGGATCGTCTCCCTTGGACTAGCCCTCTTAAATAGAAAGAGCCCCCCATCGAGGTGACAGTGGGTGGGGAAGCTCCTGTTACGCCGGTTTTAAGCCTTGACTCAAGCTGCCTAAACCCTTCCTACAAACCGTGCGATAATAGTACCAACCTGGTACACTTGCTGAAATGCAACTAAATCTGCATAGTCATGTGTTGGTTATGTGCTTTTTGCAAAGCACTATTTGTCTCACTGCCTAAGAGTATGTCCTCTACTTTTTCTGCAACTTTTCCTTCTGAACTAGGACTCTGCACCTGCAACTGCTATTTTTGAAGCTAAGAATGATTGGTCCATTCTCACTGTAGTTGTTGAAATATGAGAGTGGATCCTCTACTCCATCACAATGACATATTCATTTTCTCCCTCTGAATCTCATATTGCATCGACTTCTTTTAATGGATCATGGTTTTTTTACATATAATTTTCTTTTTATTACTGGAGCAACTGTCTCATCATAGTATTCTCCCTCTTGCTGGGAGAATCCTATGGACACAAATCAGAATTTTAACATCTCTATATTGTTATCTGCAACATGCTTGATCTTTTATATTAATCTTGAAAGTCACCACTAACTTCCCTTTTGGTCTTAAGGAAAAATCCATATCCCAGTCCTTCTGACTGGCTTCCTCCTTTGTCATTGAAACAAGGGAATCTTCTCAGGCTATTTCATGTCTCCTAGAGGTCTCTGAAGCTACGATCTAGTCTTCTCAACTTATGGCATTTGTCTGCCAGTCTTGGAAGATGTCTCTTTTTTCCCATCTAATTCTTTCTGAGATCAGGCTTACTCTGAGTCTTGATTTCTTCTAAGTCTACAAAAACTTCATAGTCTCTACATGATATACTGGTGTTTGAATACCAAGTCTTAATATGAAAAGTTGAGTCAGACTTCAAATGAATTCTTCTTTCTGTCAAGGTGGATTCATTATCCATTGACCAAGTCTATTGTGAGTTCTATTCTAATGTTTGGTCATCTTTGGAGCCTTATGTTCCTTACAATCAATCTCCATATGAGATACTTTGTATCTCAAAAGTAGCTTCTTCTTCATCTTCTTTGGCACATGGATGTATATGGTCATGTATAAAACTTGGACAATCTGTTGCATGTCTCATCTAATATGTTGCCTCCTGCAACTGTCACTATAGATTCCTGAGGGTTATCACTTGTGACCTGCCCAAATCAAGAACAACAAGGGAGAAACAACAGACAAGAATAATACTCTTTATAATAATAATAAAACAATAGCAAGAAAAATCGTTACAATAGCTCCCTTAGAGCTATCACTTGTGACCTTCATGAAACAAGGGTAAAAAGTAAGAAATACAATAATAAGGAATGAGAGAAACACTCTTCTAGTGTTGTGATCAATCATTCCTCCATGGTAACCTAGAAACAAAACAAGAAGTTTCTCCTAGAGGAGATGTTAGTTATATCTAGTAAATGATTACAGTAAGCATTTATCTCAATAGTTCTCACATGCTAACCAAGTATTCAATAAAAAAACTTTTCAAAGATTTCTATCACAACTATAGTGTTTAGCAGTTATCAAACTTGATATGTGTAAATTTGAATCTCATCAATTTAATCAATCAAACCTGGAACATTGAGTCTTGTCCTCAAGAATGAGTGTGTTTCTTTTCTTATTAGTCTCCTTCACTCAAGATTACAAGTACTTTCTTCAACCTATCCTATGTACTAAGACAATATGCTATCTTGACAGAAATTTGAGTTAGAGAATAAACTTTATAATCTCAACTTTAATCAATCTAATACTTTGACTTTAATTTTGACCAATGGTTAGTATGATAACTTCAACAGATCAAAATGCAACCTCGATATTCATAATATTACAATAATTCCATAACAAGTAGAGGCATATCAAAGTAATAAAATCTGGGGTGCATAGTTCCTCTGAATGTGTTGGATCTGAGATCCCTCTGGATCTACGATTGTTGTTTAGACAAAAGATCATTTCTTCTGCAAATACCACTTAGAATAATGATACAATTTGAACATAGGTAAGTACATACCTTTGACAATACTAGTAGGTAGTGGCACCATATGACAACATTGGTAAGCAATAATAAACCTCTAAAAATTCAAAGGTGCTTCAACTTGTAACTTAAAGTTAGTTGTATATTTTCTAGGCTAAATTGCACTAGGACAACAAAAATCAGTCCCGGCACTTGACAAAAACTTTCACTACAACTAGTGTTGGCACTGCAACTAGCATGGAGGAACTGGTTGGAAGGAACTAACACTGCAACTAATACTAATACTACAACATATACTTCAATTGATACTGCAACTACAATTGATACTGCAACTGCAACTGATACTACAACTACAACTGCAACTGGTACTGCAACTGGTACTACAACTGCAACTAGTACTACAACTGCGACTTAGGGTTTTATGAGGAAACCCTAATTTCTCAAACTTAAAATTTCAGAATTTGGATCCAGGGACTAGATGTTCCCTCCTAGGGCGAGTTCATAGGTGTGGTTACTTTATCCAACGTCCTCCTCAAACAAGGAAAACATCACACTTAGGTTTTATGTAGAAACCCTAATTTTGTAGCAGTTGCATTATTGAAACTGAATCTTGGAGAGGGTGCGTTGAAGCTAGCTACTTCTTATAAACTGTGAGTTGGTCTCTTTCAAGCATACTTTGATACCATGTTGAAGTTTTACTTATACAACTAGCAGTTATGGTTCTTATTTATTATTATAATCATTTAACACATAAGATGCATAAATAAGATCATTGAAAGAGAGGCAATCACAGAAACAATAGAGACACACAAATTATCCTAGGAAACCCTCATGGGGAAGAAAACCCAATAAAACTTCCTCAATATAGATAAACCAAAAAAAAATTAGAATACCCTCCCCTACTCCTTCTCTAGGAAAGATTAGTGCACTACTTAACCAAGAGATACCAAGACAAAGACCGAGAACCCTCCTTGACATCACACTTAGTTGTAGTAGAAGTTCCTCCAAGACTTGCACACTTCTTCATAGCTGCAGAGCTAGTGTGGTGAGTGTGTAGAAATGAGACACCATCCTCACATATAAATACAAGTTGTGAGGTGGCGCTAGGGTTGTGACTCTTCACTTGGTGGAGCCAACTTCTCCTAGAAGTGGCTAAAACCACTTTACAATTACTAGGGGTTGACTTTACAAATACCGCCTGTTATCACATAAAGTTGTCTAAGAGCCATAGGGAGACCTAATCCTTTTATTGCGCGGGTATTGGTCTCGATTTCAAAGCGCTCCTTTCAGAGCGACCCACTTCGGGCTTGAAATGCAAGCAACATGCGAGATCAGCTTTCAACGGTGGAGATCCAATCAGGCAGATCAACAGTTCACTGACTCGGAACTCGGGAAGTGTAGAGGCAAGAGTTGTTAGGACTCGTGAAGTCCAAAGTCGTGAAAAGATCACAGCCATTGATCAAAGGAGGGATCTGGACCACAGATTTGGTCCCGAGGAACTCACAATTTCGGGAATCGAGAGAAAGGAGAAAGAAGTTGTTAAACTTTGCAAGCCGCAGAGTCTCAATTCGTGAAGAGTTGATCAAAGTCATTGGATCACGAGGATTGTGGATCGTTGATCTAGAAAGCAGAACTCGATAGTTCGGGTTTCAAGAGTAGGGAGACAAGGAATCTTTCGACAACCCGAAGCACGAAGTTGCGAAGCGCTCGAGAGTGGGCCCATGGTCATAGCTCATTGTCATATGGAAAGCGGGTCCAGGAGGAAAGGTTGGCACCCATCGCGTGGAGCCGATCGAGGAGGAGTTCCAAAGAAGAAATCGTGGTCATCAAATGGAAGGTGGGAACGTGGTAGCAGATAAGAAAATTCATGATTTTGCGATTCAGAGAGTTAACAAGGGGCAGAGCGCCAACTCTCCAAAGTGAAAAATCCTGAAATACCACTTGGGATAAAGCATCGAGTCAGAGCCCGAGGTCACATTGCAGTGAGGCCAAATTCACAGGGCGCTCGTCCTCTGCTCCGCATCCAAGGCTCTTAAAACCCCAAATTTGGCATCGTCTCCATGCGAAGTCTAATGTATCCTAGAGTTGGTGGACAGATAAATTTCAGTGGCGACACCGAAAATGGCAGGCCTTCCCCAGTCGCAGATCTCGTGTAGACCCGCGGCTATGAATTCATATGCTCATTCAACATCATATTTAATCATAACAAGTGGTCATCCCCTGGTTACCTAGCATGGTCCCGATCCCAAGGAAATATAAGTTAATGCACGCAGGTCGGTAGTTGAAGCCTGGGCTCACTCCATAAATAGAAGGCATGGAGGCCCTGATGCAAAGATCAAAGTTGTCAACCCAAGGTTCCCCAAGGACGAATTTTCTTGCAAAACCCATACTGATTTGAGTTTGCATCATGCACTGTCTGACAGAGCGGGCACCGACTGGGAACTTTGAATGTAGCAATCCAATCACACTACTGATGGTTGCAACAGTTTTGCTTATATATAGGTAGTTTTAATATTTTGTAGGGGTCAAATGGTTGAGCTAGGCTCCCTGCTATTGTAATATTTTTATGAAGAACACTAGTTCTTTGGTTATGTATTTGTTTTTGAGACAACTTGATTAACCTAAGTCAACTTTCTTACTCCATCTTATTTGCCTCTGATACTGAGAGAGTTCATGTTTGATTGATTCACATGGATTGTTGTAACTGTATTATGATAAATGTTTGATTAGAGTAATGTTATGATTTCTTTCAGCTTCCTTGAAATTTGAATCCAAGATGACCTTGTGTTTAAGTTTTTCGTCCTTAGGCTGCTGGAAAATCTGATGTTCATAGCGGACCTCTACACCTTTCCCACTAAATCTTCCTCCTACTCACCCTTACTCCAACTTACTGACTAAAGTTGATTCAAGGCCTCAATGGTGGTGCATGCTAGTCCAAATTTTTGAGTTAGAACGTTATTATCATTGAGTCCTCTCCATTTGATCACCTAAAACTCATTTACATTTACTGTATAAACTTATGGGTACTGGGCTTACCTTCAATGCAATCTGAAGGTGACTTCTAGTGCTAACATTTCTAGATCCGTTGTCGGGGACGAATTGAATATTTTCCCTGGGATAGAACAACAAAGAAGCTTTGATTATGAAGGTGCATCAGATATCAATACCATTGAAGATTGGAACTTGCACCTGGCGACTCCATTGTTTCAAATCCACTTTTTTAGTTATGGTTGCCTCTAGCACACGTGAAGTTGAACCAGAGAGGCTTTCTCGAGAATGCTTTTAGCAGCTACTTTCTCATCTTGAGAAGTTCCCTGGGAGAATGAAAACGATCAGATTTGTCCTTTGATGGTGAACAAAGACCAAACACATTCAAAGATGCATATCATTCACCCGACGACTCCATGTTCAAAGAATTGATCAGTGATTCCACTAGTTTGAAATGGAAAGGATTTTAGCTCAGAGGTATGCCTTCTATAATTTTTCAAAAATAGTTGGTTTCCCTAATCCATTGCCTGATTGGATTGACCAGGAAAGAAGCCTTCCTAAATTTTGAGGAAAATAGTGGGAAGTACCAGCTGAACATTTGTTGGACTTTCATGAATTTATTCATCGATTTCATATCGTGCATGAAGATGTTCAGATTCAGCTTTTCAAGTGTTCATTAAAAGGGATTTCCCATGATTGGTGTCATTATCTTCCCACTGCAAGCATCAACACTTTGACAGATTTTCATGCATCTTTCGATTCGTTTTGTAAGGATTATTTTTCAGCTGAGTATCTTTATGAAAATTGTGGTGATGAGTTTTCTTTGCTTTATAGAGATTATGCCTGTCACAAAGATCAGTTTTGTGATGAAGTTGTTGTTGTGGAAGAAAGCATTTGCCATGAAGATCATGAGGTGTTGAATGATATTCATTATGATAGAAATAACGTAGAAATGCCTGGCATCATATCAGACGTGTCTGTTGTTTTAAGCGTTCATAAACATCAACATGTCTCTTCTAAATATTCCAATGTTGAAGAGCAAGTGTATTCTACATTGGATGTTTCTCCTAACTACGAAGCTGAGATAGACAAAAAGCTAGGGAAGATTCCTCTATGTTTTCCCCTAGTTTTTCAGAGTCGAAGGCAAAGTTTGTTTGTTGCTCTTATAAAGGAAATGTAGAGGATATTCCTATCTTGGAAACTGATGTTTGTGGTAGTCTTGCTTATGATAAAGAAATTGTTTCAAATACTGACCAAGAACAACCCAGTTTTGATGAATATCCCAATGAAGATGATGAAGATCAGAGCTTTTCCATGGTTCCTATTTATGATGGTTATGAATATGATCCTTGGGGGAGCCATGGAGGAGAAATGGAAGAGATAAATGGGCAGTTTATCTCCTATCCATAGCCCGTAAATGAGCAGATATCACCTCAGACTAGCCAACCTACATCAGTCCTCCACACACATGTACATTCTGAGAGCATCGAACGACGGTGAGAAACAATGAAATATAGGAGGTAATTTCTTACCATTTGAGCTTCTCTGATTATAAATTTTGTGACCCGGTGGGGTTATATATGGAGTTGTGTTTTCCAAAATCCTTGGAGCCTACAAAATTATTCATCTTGTCATCATTTGGGGGTATTGTCAGTGTTCCCATACATGTTCCCTTTATACTGTCATACGTCCTTTTCCTTTTGTGGATCATTTGTAGTAAATAGAAGAATTATATTACCAGGTAGTCTGGGTGGCTATCGTGGAAGTTTTCTTTCACCTAGCACTTTGTAAAAATCAGGTTTGTACATAAATAAGCTCCTTCTCGAGCATATGTGTTTGATTTCTTTTTGTAAGTAGAGTAGTGTACATATTTCTTTGTTTTCTTCGGCGAAATTTTTGAGCTAGACTCCATAGCCCAACAACTAAGGCACTAGAACTGCGCATTCTTGGCAGCTCGCAGGGAGCATGCCATCCCCTGTGGAGCCAAATTTTATCACATAAAGTTGTCTAAGAGTCGCAGGAAGACCCACTCGTTTTCTTGCACAGGTATCAGTCTCGATTTCAAAGCACACCTTTCAGAGTGACCCACTTCGGGCTCGAAATGCAAGAAACATGTGATATCAACTTTCAATGGCGGAGATCCAATCAGACAGATCAACAATTCGTTGACTCGGAACTCGGGAAGTCCAGAGGCAAGAATTGTTAGGACTCGTGAAGTCTGAAGTCACAAAAAGATCACAACCGTTGATCAAAGGAGGGATCTGGACCGTAGATTTGGTCCCGAGGAACTCGCAAGTTCAGGAATTAGGAGAAAGGAGAAAGTAGTTGTTAAACTTCGCGAGCTGCGAAGTCCCGATTTGCGAAGAGTTGATCAGATTCGTTGGATCGCGAGGATTGTGGATCATTGATCTGTCAAGAAGAACTCGCTAGTTCGGGTTTCGGGAGTAGGGAGACAAGGAAGCTTCTGACAATGTGAATCACGAAGTCGTGAAGCGCTCGAGAGTGGGCCCATGGTCATAGCCCGTGGTCATATGGATAGTGGGTCTAGGAGGAAAGGTTGGCGCCCATCGTGTGGAGATGGTTGAGGAGGCGTTTCAAAGAATAAATCATGGTCGTCGAAAGGAAGGTGGGAATGTGGCAACAGATAAGAAAATTGGTGATTTTGTGATTCAAAGACTTAACAAGGGGCAGAGCGCCAACTCTCCGAAGTGCAAAATCCTGAAATACCACTTGGGATAAAGCATCGGGTCACATCCCAAGGTCACATTGGAGTGAGGCCAAATTCACAGGGCGCTTGTCCTCTGCTCTGCATCCAAGGCTCTTAAAACGCCAAATTTGGCGTTGTATCCATGCGAAGTCTAATGTATCCCAGAATTGGTGGACGGATAAATTTCAGCGGCGACACTGAAAATGGCAGGCCTTCCCCAATCCCAGATATCGTTTTGACCCGCAGCTATGAATTTGTATGCTCATTCAACATCATATTTAATCATAGCAAGTGGCCATCCCCTGGTTACCTGGCCTGGTCCCGATCCTGAGGAAATATCAGTTAATGGACGCAGGCTGATAGTTGAAGCCTGGGATCACTCCATAAATAGAAGGCATGGAGGCCCCGGTGCAAAGGTCAAAGCTATCAGCCCAAGGTTCCCCGAGAATGGATTTTCTTGCAAAACCCATGCTGATTTGAGTTTGCGTCACGCACAGTCTGACAGAGCGGGCACCGACTGGGAACTATGAATGCAACAATCTGATCACACTCCTGATGGTTGCAATATTTCTACTTATATATAGGAAGTTTTTATATTTTGTAAGGGTTGAATGGTTGAGCTAGGCTCCCTGCTATTGTAATATTTTTATGAAGAACACTAGTTCTTTGGTTATGTATTTGTTTTTGAGACAACTTGATTAATCTAAGTTAGCTTTCTTACTCCATCTTATTTTCCTCTGATACTGAGAGAGTTCATGTTTGATTGATTCACATGGATTGTTGTAACTGTATTATGATAAATGTTTGATTATAGTACGGTTATGATTTCTTTCAGCTTCCTTGAAATTTGAATCCAAGATGACCTTGTGTTTAAGTGTTTCCTCCTTAGGTTGCTGGAAAATTGTTCATAGCAGACCTCTACACCTTTCTCACTAAATCTTCCTCCTACTCACCCTTACTCCAACTTATTGACTGAAGTTCATTCAAGGCCTCAATGGCTGGTGCATGCTAGTCCAGATTTTTGAGTTAGAACGTTATTATCATTGAGTCCTCTCCATTTGATCACTTAAAACTCAATTACATCTACTGTATAAACTGATGGGTACTGGGCTTACCTTCAATGCAATATGAAGGTGACTTCTAGTGCTAACACCACCATACAAATACATGTTGAACAATCCACAAAAGGGGATTTGATCTTATACAAGACCTGACTTGATCAATCCACAAAAGGGGATTTGATCTATACAATAATGACTCGAATATAAGTATAATATTCTTCGAAGTTACAATATTTCAACACTCATGAGTTTGAAATGCAGTCTTAGGAATGTCTGTCTCTTTCATATGTATCTGGTGGTAGCCTGAATGAATATCAACTTTAGTAAAGAACTGGGCACCACTTACTTCATCCAAGATATCATCAATGACAGGAATGGGAAATTTGTCCTTGATGGTGAGTTTGTTGAGGGCGTGAAAGTCAGGACACATGTGCCAAGAGTCTTCTTTCTTAAGTACCATGACCACATGAGAAGAATAGAGGCTAGTACTAGTATGGATAACACCTGCAATGAGCAATTCTTGAACAATTTTCTCAATTTAATTTTTTGGGGAAAAGGGATGACGATAAGGATGAACATTGGGAGGAATTTTTTCAGGGACAAGGGGAATGGAATGATCATGAACACCACAGGAAGGAGGAATTCCCTGGGGAGTGGAAAAAATAGCTTGATGTTGGGAGAGGATGGATTGGATGTGAGGAGGCACAAAGGGTGTATCAATGGCGTGAATGGAATGGAGTTGTGAAATAATGTTGGAATGACAGTTTTTGAGGAGATTTTCCATGCGATGGGAACTGATGATCTCAGGGGATCCTGTTGTGATTCCTTGGAACTTATACCGTTGGACCTCCTGGTTGAATTGCATGGTTAATTCCTTACAATCCATGAGAATGGGGCCTAGAGTCCTTAACCATTCAACACCCAACACAATGTCACAACCACCCATGTCGATAGAAAAAATATGAGATTTCATGTGGTACTGACCAATTTGGGGACACACATTTTCACAACGCCCCTCACATTTCATGGACCTGCCATTGGAAATCATGATTTGAAATTTTTTTATTGCTCATATATACCAATTAGTTTCTTAGGCAATGTGACAATGAATAAAATTATGGGTGTTGCCACTGTCAACGAGGATGATGACCTTTCGATTCTTAATGTAACCAATTAGCTTGAGGCTTTGGGGAGTAAAGAATCTAGTGAGAGCATTCAGGGAAATGACCAGTTCAAATTATGGGGGGTCTGAGGGTGGGGTCATGTCAATGGTTTCATGTGACTCAACCACAGGTAGAGCCTCGACCTCTTCTTCAGAAACATCCTTAGAGATGCCCATAAAAATATTTTGTTCCTTACACTTGTTCCCATGAAAATATTTGTCATCAAAATTGTAACAAAGGCCCTTGAGTTGGCATTCATCCATTTCCACCTGGGTCAATTTCTGGATCTTTAGTGGAGTGGAAGGGGGAGCGAGAGTGATTGGTTGAGGGCGAGGAATAAAGGAGGGTTTTTTTATTTGAGAAGAGACAATCTATTGTGATTCCTTAGCTATTTTAGTAGCTTCCACCCAACTCTGGGGGCGATCCATGAGGACATGGGCACATATCTCATCCTTGAGGCCACTGATAAAGCATTCTAAAAAAAAAGCATCAGACATTCCCTCTGTGTGGAAAGAAAATCGCTCAAAAGTAGCTATAAAGTCTTCCACTGTGACAGATTGTTTCAACTTTTTAAAATGTCCTAAATGGTGGGTTTCAGTGTCAAAGTGTTCATAAAGCTCTACAACAAATTGTGTCCAAGCCACATACCCTTGGCGGGATTTTTTTCTCCATTGCCAACGTTCTTGATCTAGATGGAGAATACCATACCGAAGTTTGGCCAACTCATCCATAATTCCGTACATAGAGAAATAGTGTTCCATTTGAGTTACCTAGATAGTGGGATCTAAGCCATAAAATTTGTTCACATCCACTCACAACAGGTGTAGGTCACGTTGAAAGTGATGGGGATCAAAAGTCTAGGAATTGGAGGAAGTTTCACCTTCAAGGTGCAAAGGTGGGTCAGAGGAGGTAAGGTCTCTAGTAATATTCATCTTGGCACAGATCTGGTCAGCAAAGGATTCAAGTTGGGTTGAGTTATACTCCGATCTGAAGAATATTGCAATGTTGAAAGGCCCAAAATCTTAAGAGGAAAAAATGTGTAGTAATTTCACAACGAGAATGCAGGAGGTAAAGTTGCACAACAATAGATCTTGTCTGTTATGTTTTTGTTTTCGTCCCAAGGGTTAGGGTATTTAGGGTTTCTATAGACAAGGGTTTTCCATGTGTTATAGCTCTCTGATATACATCTGGGGTCCAACAATACTACTTGACCCAATATCGCAAGGCACCAACTAAGGAGACTAGACTGTGCCCTTAATCATACTACCCGACTACCCAGGTGCTAGAGAGTATATTCCCTAGTGTTGTTCTTGGTGGCACTATAGAAGTTAGGAAACCAATTGGTTTATCTATGGAGAGCTTCAGGATATCTAGGTTAATCTGTATACAGGTGTTGTTTGATGCACTACCACTCAAAGGGGCACCAACAGGGGTTACAAGAATGGCCAACAATGTGCACTTAAGTACCACTTATAGTTCCCGCATGTATGTTTTCCTGACCACGGATTTATGCACTAAACAACACATCTCTGTAGCTTTAAGATGTCAAAATACGTCTCTACCCTGAAGAAGAAAAAATAACCCACAATTTTCTGCCAAGGAAAGTGCTTTGATACCATTTGTAAGGTACTAGATCTATTATAATATCCAAAAATAGAAATATTATAGAGAATAAAAACAGAACAACACAATAGATGAAATCAAAACACCAAAATAATACCTTTATTGATAGGAAACAATTTTCACTTGTCTCTTCGAGGGGGAAACCTCCAGCAGAGAAGCGCTCTATTACAATAATTCTCAAGACAAAAAATTATCATTTCCTCGACTCCTATGTATACTAAATCTATATACTAATAGAACAATATAGAGGAAGATCTTATAGAAGCAAAAGCTTCTATTAGGTCTTCTTACATTTGACTTATTCTTCCTTATTACTAGGCCTTATTCATATTGGACTTTATTACATGGAAAATATATTATTCTACCTACATGAGGGGTTAGGGAGGTTAGGTCCCTAACACACTATCTCGATGATAGATGGTATCAAATCAGTTTGGTGCTCTTCACCATTCTTGTAGTCAGAATAGTTGTGGTGGGACGCACTTGTTGAGAAGGTTGTTTGTTGCAAAGTCAGTTTAGTGGGAACGTTCACATACTTGGTGAACCATTATGTGGAGTGAACTGGTTCATTGTAGAATTTGCATTAGACTTACGAAAAATGTTTGGTTAACGGTCCAGTGGATAGGTTGGTCTGGGAACACACCTTGTATAGACCAAGATCATAGTTTGTGGTTAGATGAAGCACTTGGATAGGGTGGGTGATCGCAGAATTCATTGCAAAACTTGTCATGGATTTGATCACTGAGATAGACTCGATTGGTTTGATGTGTGATGGAAGTCAGTTCCAGACCCATTGTGCACACCTTGAGAGATTGGGTGCAGAGTTCATTGGGATAAACGGGCACTTGGGAAAGGAAAATGAATGTGGGATTTGTTGCACAACTTCTCGCAGATCTAACTGTAGAAGTTATCATAGAAGTGAAAAGAAGAGGGTTTTTGCAGAAGTGATTGCCAGGAGAGAAGTACTGGGTTGCAACAAGGTGAAGCACTTGGATGTGTTCGACGACCTGGGGTAATCTAGAGAAGCTCCGCAATAGGCAGTCATTTGGGCATGTTTCCAACGGGATGTCTTCGTGTCATGCATCGTTGAGAACAACAATTGAGTTGAGATAGGTTGTTGAAAGAGTGGGTTGACCATGGCCTTCAAATGAGGTAACTCTTCACAGAGTTACAACAATTAGTTAGCATCAATATGACTTGATAGTCGGGAAGTGGATGCATGGTGCCTTGAAGCAAAAGCAATCAAGGTGCAGAGATGGCAAGGTATTGGAGATGAGTTAGGTCGATTGCATGCGAAGTTTAGGACTTAGATGGATTTTTGAAGTGGGCTACTAGACTCAGCCTTGTATTGCAGTGAAGGTCTTGCATATTTGTGGAGCTATGGACGATAATTGAGGAAATTTCATGTGGAGATTTGGTTGCTTGGGTGAGCAAAGGTCCAAGAAAACAAACTTAGAACATGGTTGCAACGAAGGATGTTGTTGGAAAGGTATGATTGGTTTCAATTTCTTGCAATACCTAAGTGTTACAGTGAGTTCTTTGAAGGGAAATCAAATGACTTGGTCGTTCAAGTGCAATCCATTTATGCGGTGAAAACCGACAGACTTGAGGGTGACTCAAATGGTGCAGATTTGAAGAAGTGTTGTAGCAATTTGCAACACCTTAATTGGGAGAATGTGCAAAGAACATGGGAAACCTACTTGGATGAGTCTTGTGGTGAACTTAGGCAGATTGGATCTAGCTCTGGAGGTGGCTTGAGAAAGTTTCCTAACTCTTTGATTAGGCACAATGAATAGGTCGTTGCGGTGAAGTGGGCAGTGAATTTTATTCATGTCAAGTTGAGAGGATAGGTGAGGTACCTCGATGTTTGGTGCCTTAGCCACATTTGTTGGGTCATGCAATGAATTGGCAGTCACAACAACGATGCCAGAGTTTGGATTCTTGTAGCGGGTGCAAGGAAATTTTGTTATAGGAGACTGATGGAGTTAGCAGAGAAGTCGACCAAGAATTGTTGGCAGTCAACCTGAATGGGTAGAACACAGACCAAGTGACTTGGGTGGTGTTCACTCGCCTTTGGTATGGGACATTGGATGAGGCAGAGCTCACCTTGGTAACTTGCGGATGTTTGTGTGATGACTCAGTGATCTAGGGAAGGTCGTTGGTTAGAGTTGGAAAAAGTATTGGTGTGAACGTGCCTAAGGCATGGAAGTTCTTTGAGGTGACTCATTCTACTTAGAGTGCTTTGGACAGTTCGTTTGGGATGTTTTAGGAGTGAGGGAGTGTGGGCCACACTCATCGTATATATTGAGTTTCAAAGATGTGACTTGACAAAAGGAGGTGAGCTGAGGACTTTCCTTAGTTTGGAGGATTGTGCAGGTAGGTAGTTTGGATCATGAAGAGAGTACTTGGACATGGACGTTTTTCTTTCTTTGAGGAAGCATGGTTGAGGGTGAATCCTAACCATTCCAAGGAATAGAGAAGTAGATGAAACAACATGATTGGGTGATGAAGTAGTAGGGAAAAGGGAGTCTGGACGTGCAATTATTGGTGCAAAGATTGGATAACTATGCCATGAGGTGGATAATGGAGTCAATTTTCCATAGAAGAATTTGTTTCAAGACGACTTCATAGTGCAACAAGGTGAGGGGTGAGGGGAAACCTTGCCTTGGTATGAGGTTTATGTGGATGGACTGTTGCAAAACAAAGTGACATGTTTGTGCATGAGGATGTGCAGCCTCAAAGAGTGTGACGATTGGACTAGCCATTCAACTAGTTCATGACTTGGGTGAGAACAACAACATGAAAAGGGGGTCAAGAGTACATACATGCCAGTAAGTTCGAAGTGCATCACTTAGACATTATGGAGGATATCCTTGAAGAAGATCGAACAATGGTAGAAACGATGAGGAAAGGATGGAAACTTTCCTTAGTATTTGGAGTTGGACAGAGTGACAAAGATGAAACATAAAAGACTAAGTTTGGGCATGAGGAAGTGCATTCTCATGAATTGAGTGTGACAGTTGGACTAGCTACCCAATTAGTCCAAGGCATAAGGGAATTCAGTGTGCGGAGACATGGAAATGTTGGTTGAAGTATGGGTGCAACAACACGTTCATAGGAGCTCAACACTTAGGTGAAATTTTGAAGTGAAGTGGACAACAATCAATTGTAGCAGGTAGTGACAACAACAACAGAACCAAACAACAATAAGGCTGCAACATCACAACGAGATAGTGTAGTAGAGTTAGTTGACTTTCATCCTTGGAGTTACATGAAGTGATCACATTTACTCATACAACAGATCATGTGAAGTTGGGAGTAGTACAATATGGTTGATCTATGGAAAAATTGAAGTTTCTACTTCGTAAGCAAACTTGAGTTTTATACTATGGAAGAATTTGGGGTTTTTGGTTAGCACGAAACTTTGGGTTTCCAACAGAGTTAGTTGCAACGGAGGCACGATTTTGGGAAGAGACTTGGAGATCGAATATTTTTTGGATGTTGTCAGGGATGACAACAACTTGAGGTGGGTGAGGATGTAAGGTCTTCGACTAGATGGGCATGAATACCCTCGCCCAAGTCTTCAAGAAGATGGAACTTGGGGTTTCTATGGCACCCAAGTTGGGAAAGTTGACGCCTTTGGCATGCAAACGCGACAAGGGGATTTCCCAAGTATGAAGCCACCAAGAGATTGGGGTGCTCTGTAAAGATGGGTGCAACAAGGTTGGGCACGTCAATCCCAAGGGGCACGATAGTTGACGAGCGCATGGGTCTGTTTCAGCGACCGGGTCTGCGAAGGGGCGCGATGATTGTTTTGGGCAACCAGGTCCTTGAAGGGGTGCAGAAATCCATTTAGGTGACCAGGTCTGCAAATGGGTGCGAAGATTCATTTAGAAAAATGGGTTCACAAAGGGGCGCGGTGATTCATTTGGACACATGGGTTTTCTAAGGGGCACAACACCCCCAAAGGACGCGACAATTGACGATGGTGATTTTTGGAGTCCCTATAAGAGAACAAGGGCACACAACCAAGGAAGGAATATTTGAAGACAAGGAAAGCAAGAGGAGATCTGTGGTTCTGGGGTAGAAGAAGAGGGGTGAGCTCCCTCAAGGAGAGAATTCGCTCCACTTGGGAGGACTTGTGTTGCCTTGAGGTGGATTCATTGGATAGAGTTGGATGAACTCCTTTTGGATTGATTTTGGGGAAGCCTAGAAACACAGGTCTGTTGGAGGCATGTGTGAGGCAGAACTAAAATCTGAGAAGTCTGTGAAAATGAAGAGACATCAATTCTACAGTTGAGGGCATTTCTAAAGTGCACCAAAGGAGGTTGTGGAGAGTGTTGCGACATAGAGTCTTGGTGACGAATCTGTGTATGAGTGTCTTAGTGAGGTGAGGCAAGTTGTGTGACTCTGCTAGTTGTAAATCGAGTCGGTAGTGCTCATATTGTAACTGTTTTGCAATAACAAAGACTTAGCCGAGTGTTAGGCATGATTCATGTCACCCACACTATATATTTGTTTCTTTCGTTTGTTATGTTGTTGTTCTCTTGGCTTCTCATGTTCATGGATGTATGATTAAATATGACTAAGTGTTAGATTGCTAACAACTTTCTAAGTATACAAGAGTTTCACTAGAGTAGGAGTGTGACTCACCAGTAGCCTAGAATGGAGTATGGATATGCTATAGGTGAAGAGGTGTAGTCCGAATGAAGTATCCTTGGTGTTTCCAAGTAGCCAAATGAGAAATGTTGTGATGTCGCAAGCCCTCAAGAGGTGTATGATTGTAAGGCACACTGTGGGGACGTGATAGGGGACATTTAATTGGTATATCTTGTGAAAGTGTGAGGAGTTTTTCCATCAAACCACATTATTCTCTTTTTGAAAATATATCAAGAATTTGCCCCTCTAGATCTCTAACTCTATTCAAAAGTCAAGTACAATTTACAAATCATGAGGTCCCTTTGCCCCTCTAGATCCCTAACTCTATTCAAAAGCCAATTACACTTTACAAATCATGAGGTCCCTAACACATTGAATTGAATGTTTTCATTATAAAAGACACATCATTTTCTACTTTTCACCTTTTATTAAAGTTTTGGCATATATAGTATTTATCTACATTTTAAAAGTTAATTTATTACTTTTGATTTTTTGGTTGATTGATTTTATTTTCTTTCAAGTTCTAAGTTCTAAGTTCTAAGGGAATTAGTATTTGAAAAAGATTATTTGGATAAGACTTATCATCAAATTCAACTACTTGGCACTATAAACCCTATGCTAGGTGCACCAACTTGCAAGCCACACCTAACATAAAACTCAGGTTTCCATTTAGGGTTTAGATGTGTCGAAAGGGGGCACCTACCCTTTTAGTCAAGACATAATGGGCCAATGTCTCATTAAGGTTTTGAACCCTTTAAAATTTATTGTCTTTGATTTTATAGGAAGTTGTGCACTCTCTCCTTTATTTTAAAAACCTTAGGTACTTGTGTAAGGGAAAAATATGAAGTCATGAATCTAAATTAGAAAAATATTTTCCATGCGACGTTGATAGGGTTTAGGGAATAATGAACTTTTAATGTTATACTAAACAGAGAAAAAACTCAAGAATCATAAGTTATGGCTAATGATGGCTTGCCACATTGGTGAAAACAAAGCATTGTGAAAGCCCCACCAAATTCAAGTCTCACTTAATATATTTTCGTTTGTGTGTTCGTGCTTGTGCATGAATTTTTTGTTCATCAATACTTGCTACAATGATTAGGCCTAGGTACAAGTCCAAGGAAAATTTGGTGAAATAAATACCCCTAATCACAACAACTTATCAAATTGTTCACTATCACAAATATGCATGACACAGTAAATTAATATTCCTATTGCAAAAAGAAGAAACTAGTGACAACTATATTTAATCTCCATTCGTTTGGTCAACATAATCTCATCAATCAATATGGAATTATCAAAAGTGTAAAGGTTTGTTGAATTCTACAATCAACACATCCATGTCTTTGATACAATATGCAATTCAGTGTTTTCTTACAAGAATAAGCATGACACATAAAAAAAATGCTTATTATAAAAAAGTGTTGAATCTAGATTGTTGATGTTGATGAGTTTAGAGAAAGCTCACTTAATATCAAATACTTCATCAATACTTGTGACAATGATTAGGCCTAGGTACAAATCCAAGGAAAATTTGGTGAAATAAATACCCCTAATCACAACAACTTATCAAATTGTTCACTATCACAAATCCGCATGACACAGTCAATTAATATTCCTATTACAAAAAGAAGAAACTAGTGATAACTATATTTAATCTCCATTCGTTTGGTCAACATAATCTCATCAATCAATATGGAATTATCAAAAGTGGAAAGGTTTGTTGAATTCTACAATCAACACATCCATGTCTTTGATACAATATGCAATTCAATGTTTTCTTACAAGAATAAGCATGACACATAAAAAAAGCTTATTATAAAAAAGTGTTGAATCTAGATTGTTGATGTTGATGAGTTTAGAGAAATCTCACTTAATATCAAATACTTCATCAATACTTATGACAATGATTAGGCCTAGGTACAAGTCCAAGGAAAATTTGGTGAAATAAATACCCCTAATCACAACAACTTATCAAATTGTTCGCTATCACAAGTCCGCATGAGATAGTAAATTAATATTCTTATTACAAAAATAAGAAACTAGTGATAACTATATTTAATCTCCATTCATTTCGTCAACAAAATCTCATCAATCAATATGGAATTATCAAAAGTGGAAAGGCTTGTTGAATTCTACAATCAACACATCCATGTCTTGGATACAATATGCAATTCATTGTTTTCTTACAAGAATAAGCATGACACATAAAAAAATTATTATAAAAAAGTGTTGAATCTAGATTGTTGATGTTGATGAGTTTAGAGAAAGCAATCATCGAAGGTTGATTATCTATAAAATCTTTTTGCACAAATCTTGCAGGATCATATGTTGTTTATATTCTAGATACCCATAAAAGGAAGGACAATTGTAATACTATGCATACTTACATTCTTACAATAGTATCTACAAGGATAAAACCTAACACATTTTGACATACCTCATAAATGGCTTCCTTTGCAACAGTTTTTTTGTCTTATATCCCTTCTCAAAACTGGGAAGTTAAAAATGATAGAGACTTGTACTCATGCTAGATGCGTTTAGGTCTTGGGCCATTAATCTATTTCCTTGGGTCTAAGGAAGACGAGCTCTTATGCAAACAAAAGCAGTTTTAGGTCTTACTCTATGACCAAAAGACAATTTTAGCCTAGATAGTATCCACAAGAAAGCTAGTGTCCCTTGTGGTCATCGTTGATGCTTCCTCTAGTGGGTCATGTGCTTTCTAGTAGCATCTAACCTTAGCCCCATACATGAGCCCATATATTACCCCCAATTGCAATTTACCTCTTGTGTGCATCATTGGGCAATGGACTTGCCACATGGACCAATGAACATGCATTGTTGGATCTTATCAAGGAAGCTTCAAGACTCCCACTTTTAACAAAATATCCCTACCCAATCAAGTTCATGAGCCATCAAATGAATGCAGATCCATGGACATGAAAACCAAGAAAATGCACTTGTTATAAGTGTGCATTTGGATGGTTTTGTCATTTTTTGTTCTTCATCAAAGATTGCACTTCTACAATCTTTTCTTTTTTCTTCTCCATGTTTCCATTTTCTACTGTGTTTATGCCGAGTTTTGAAAAAATTTACACTTTTAATATTATTATTGAGCATGGTGTTTTTCACCCAATTCCATTAATTTATTAACATAACATAAACATATTTGAGTGCACTGAAATTTTTATTTTTAGTAGAGGATAGTGGTTTTGTATTCCACTATGAAATGAACTTATGCATACACAATGACTGACTAATGGAGATGGAAAAAACATAGATTTTTATTTAGGAATGGAGTTGGAGCTTAAATCTTACTAATCTACTCCAAAATTTAAGATTGCTTACAAGCTTGCAATGATAGCCTTCATAACTCTCTTCATAGTCTTCTTCTTTTTTTAAAGCTTTTTTTCCCTTTTGCCTTAAATTTCCTTTTTCTTTTGTAGAATTTTCCATAGGCTTGAACAAATCTGTCTATTGTGATTAGATGGGATTTTCTCGATGTAAAACATCGAAGATTTAATAAAGATCTTCAATTTCATGCTTCTTTCATATTTGGAGGATTTATGAATGTGTCAAATGTATAAGTCAATTGTGGAAAGCTAGATTGATTAATGTTTACAACTCCTTACAAAAAGTATGTTTCATATGATATAACAATTCAATCAAATGACACTCACCTAGTGTTATTGAGTAGACACATTCTTAGCATAAATCTATTTCAAAGATAAGGAAAAATAGTATGAAAGCTGGCTATCCTCCAACTAAAGGAAAAAATCCAAAATATATTTTAAGCTTTTTAACAATATCATAAAAAAATATAAAATAAAATAAATGCACGAATAAGTTTACAACTAAACCTTACCAATACTACTTTTTATTAATTTATCATTTATTTTTTACAATCTGATTTAGTTATAAGGAATCTGATTCTGTCCACATTTGCTTTGGTTTGGATTCTCCAATCCCAATCCTTCCAAATAAATTAATGTAACCCTTACATGTGTTTGATGATTTGCCACCTACCCATGTCCCACTTTGGTCATCAATTAAATATTCATTCTATGCCAACCAAATCAAATTCCGCATGTAATATAATTATCCAAACATATTCCCAAAGGATCAGATATTTTTGGATTGTAGAGCACTGTGTGATGTAACGTGCCATTGGAACTCCAATATTTTATTGAAAACTCGGAATTTAAGTTAAATTGTGGGCCCATCTAATAAGTAAATGCCTTTTCAAAGGTTCACGAGTTTTTGGAACAACCCACAATATTCTCTATTTCTAAAAATATCAAAGGTTTTGCCCTTCGAAATCCCCACATTATTCTCTATCTCTAAAAATATCAAAGATTTTGCCCTTCGAAATCCCAATCCCTAACTCTATGCGGGAGCCAATCACAAATCATAAGTATCACATTGAATGTTTTTATTATAGAAAAGGATGTTTCTTGTTTTATTTTTTATTACTATTTTAAAAATAAATTTTATAATAAATGGATTTTTTTTTAATTTAAAATGAATTTAGTAAAAATTTGAAATGATTCCAAATTTGTGAATATGAAATAATATTTTTTCAATTTTTTTATTTAACTAATTTACAATATAAAAAAATTAATAAAAATATTTGTGAAAAATATTTTTTCAATTTTTTTATTTAACTAATTTACAATATAAAAAAAATAATGAATTTTTTTCATGGATGGAAATTCTTCTTTACTGTGACTTAAATAATTAAAAGAAAATTTATTACAAGTTTAGATAGTGTGGAAGTTATTATTTTTTTCTTTTTAATAAAATTTGAACACTTATATAAAGGATCAATATGATGTTAGCATTTAATTTAGAAAAACATTTTCTAGAAGTTGTTGATCGAGTGTTGTAAGAAGTGCACCTCCATGTCATAATAAATAGAGAACAAATTTAAGAACCTTAAGTTGCAGGTGACTTGTCATGTTAGTGAAAGCAAGGCATTGTTAAACCCCACCAACATTCAAGTCTCACTTAGGACACTCATGTTTGTACTTGTGCTTGTGTTGTTCATTATTGCTTGCAAGTTGCAACGATGGTAGGGCAAGATGCTAGTCCTATGTAAATTTGGTGGAATGAATACCCCCAATAGAAACAACTTAGCAAAATGATTGCTTTCACATGTCCACATAACTTTGCTCTTGTAAACCAAAAACAACGATTGAAATAAAAACACCAAAGCTGTGACAAAGCATCACAAAAACGAGTTGTCAATTAGAGTAAAGTAACACAACTACAACACTACCCATATACAAACAACACTAATGAACACCAACCACGAGCTCCATGAAAACCAAAACACTTCACACATCAAAAAGCACACAAGCCTATAAGAAAAGAATGCTACTATCAAGAAGTTATGAAATTTGACAAGGGAAAATGCCTCCAGTTCAAATTTGTGAGGCCAACCCATCACAAAAAGTGCAAAACATAAAATGTCCCAATACATCGAAAGCTCTTAAACCAAAAAATAACAAACAAACAACAAAAAATCAAGTGATCTTCTAGAGACATCATAACTATACTCTTAGTTCAACCGACTCCTTGGTTTGTGTTGTTATCGACAAGCATTTTGTATTCTATGAATAAAACCATAAAAAATTTTTAGGGGAATGCTCCTAATACAAAGGGAGGGGGTGTTCACCTCTCCTCTTTTTCTTTTTTGTATTGTTTTTAGAATACTTTTCAAATACAAAAACTATGTATCTTTGTAAGATCATTCAAACGGGGTAGTTTAAACGTTCTACATTTTTATCCTTTCTCACATACTTTTTTCTGACGAGTTTTATCTAAAATTAAACAAATTCAGAAGGATGATGTAAAAATGATTTCACTTATAATTGATTGTCCAAATTCCAGTGATAGGGACAGACTAAAGTAAAAAACATAGAATATTTAAACTACACCCATTCACATCACTTAACTATATCAATAAGGATATTTTTAATAATTCATTTAATTTTGATAACATTAAAAATCAACACATTATCATCACCCATTCAAATCACTTAACTATATTAATAAATATATTTTTAATAATCCATTTAATTATGATAATATTAAAAACTAATACATTAGTTTTGACAGTGAATGGTAAATGCAATTGGGATCATCATCTCTCAACCATATAGAGATTTATTTATGCCAAATAAACATCTCTCATCCATTAACTCTAGAGATACCTTTAATCTCCTAATCAACAATGGAACAATTAAATTATTAGACAAATAAGATTAAAAGAAGACACAATTATTAAATGTGTCCCATCCAATATTGCATCCTCTATCTTATTTCCAAAATAAATATATATATCATTATAGTTAATTTAATAATTATAAGCAATATTACTAAATATATATATCAACATAGTTAATTTAATAATTATCATCAATATTATTAAATATTTGATTAATTTTATATTTAATATTGAATTAATTTATAAATATTTTGTTTTAATTTCTTAAATTAATAATAAATATACAATACACAAATGGAATAAAACATCCTTGCATTTCCCATATTTAATTATTTTTTATTGAATGTCCAAGGTTACCTTTTTATTTTAATTGCAATGTAACTGTGTCTTCTCACTTCCCACGTCAGACATGCAGAACCCTGACACCGCATAGTTATTTAATAATAAATAATATTTATATAAACACATAAATTATTCATGTGTGCAGGTTCGAAGATATGTCGTGTGCATCAGTGGCCAGTTGACTCACCACGTGGACCGTTGGATCTAATTGGAGAAGTTTCTAGACTCCCACATCAGTCAGAGCCGTCGGATGATTGCAGATCCACGGACACGAAAAACGAAAATCCGAGCGAAATGCACGTGTTTTATGTGTGGCTCATAAAGATATAATGCTTGGTGGGGATGGAAAAAAGGGAAATCGGACTGTTCTTAATTTCTTCTTGCTTTTGTAGAATTTGTGTTCAGTTTGAATATCCCGGTCTGCTGTGGTTTTTGCTTCCTGATTTAATGAAAATTTAGTTGAAATTTTTAGTTAAGCCTCTAAATATATCTAACTACTCAAAATTACAATTTAAACCTTATAAATTATGATTTTAAGAATTTTTCATTCATTGAAATTTTCAGAATACAAAACGATTTAAATATTTTATTGTACTTATTTTTAAAAGTGGGGATAAAAACGATCCCTTTAATTATAAGATTATTATAATTAACTCCATTTTATCCAAGCTATATGGAAATATTTTGGAAAGGAAGATAAGCACATGGCTAGAAAGCTAGAGAAAAAGAGCTAAAGGTCAAACTGGTTTTAAAGGTTGTCATTTAATTGTGGACGGTGAACCACCTTATCATGCTTAGGATCATTCCAGAGGAGTGTCACAACAATTAAACCAACTTACTTTGTTGTTTTGTTGATTTTAGGAAAGCTTTTGACAATATGCCTAGGACCAACCTTGAAGATCAAAAGTATCTCTTTGTTTTGATTAGGGTAAAGAAGAGACTCGATATTGCTAAAATAAGAACTAATTCTCATGAGCTACATAGTAAAATTGGGCATTGGTAATCTTCAAAACACCATGGCAAGAAAGAATATGTCACCTTTGTGACACCAAGAGGGTTGAAGATGAAAAACACTTTCTCCTAGAATGCCCTGGGTATACCCATATTAGATCCCAATTTCAAAATATTTGTCACAATACCAACATTCCTAATCTTCTAAGTCATCACAATTTAAACACTTCTCTTATTGCTTTTCAAGCATTGAAATAACATTTTAAAGAAATCCAAATAATCTCTTACTTTTCTTAAAGTGCTATAGACCAATTTTGGTCTCAGTGAATGTTAACCATCATCATCGTCAAATTCCTTAACAAAAATCCAAATAATAATACACAACCTTCCAAAATAAATAATTGAAAGTTAAATTGAAACCATGAAATTTTCAACAACTTCAAACATGGATCAAATTCTAAATTCAATCCTTATTCTTGGTCTCAAAATTCTAAATTCAATCCTTATTCTTGGTCTCAAATTGTAGTGTGAATGAGAACAAAACCATAATAATTTAAGTTACTCCAAATCATGGGCTTTTTTGGATTTAAGGTTATACTCCAACACCAATTTTTTAGAATTTTTTTTGGATTTAAGGTTATACTCCAACACCAATTTTTAGAAAATAAAAATTGGTGTTGGATAATTCTAAAACATAATTTTTATTTTTTATTTTCTATCTTAAAGTGAAGAATAAAATGGACACTATCGCGGGATATTAATATTAAATTAAGTCCATGAAGTTGAAAAGCTTTGACTAGGTTAAAAATTAAGTTTACAAGTACACTTTACCCCTTTTATATATAAATAATTAAATAAAGAATTGTGACCAATACATCTACTTTCTCAGACTTCTCAATTAAAGTTATAATTTATTTATAACTGAAATATGTGGAATCTAATTCTATCCGAAGTTGCTTTGAATTGGACTTTCCAATCCCAATTGGCCACTTATGATGGAAGTCGTTGGATGTTTAACGATTTACAATTAAATATTCATTGTATGCTAACCATGTCCCACTTTGGTTATCAATTAATATATATATATATATTCATTATATGCAAAACCATGTCCCACTTTGGTTATCAATTAATATTTTCATTCTATGCAAAACCAAATGAATTTCCATGTAATGTAATTATCAAAACATATTCCCAATTCCCAAAGGATGGTAGAGCATTTGATGTAATGTGCCAGTGCCACTTTACAGGTCTCCCACATACAACTCCATTCACATTCCAATATTTTATTGAAAATACAGAATTTAAATTCAATGGTGGGCCCTATGATTGCTAAATATCTTCTCAGTGGGAGTTTTTAAGAACCAATCTTATTATTTCCCACTTCTTTTTTATATGAAATTTTGAAAGTTAATTTTGTAATAAATGGATTTTTTTTATTATAAATATGATAAGAGTTAAATATAAATCATAAATATGAATTAAGTTTTATTATAAATATAATTAAAATTAAATAAAAAATATAAATATAAATTAAATTTGATCATAATTCAAGATTTGTAATAAATGAATCTTGTTCTATATTATAAATATATAATAAGAATTAAATATAAATTATAAATATAAATTAAATTTTATTATAAATATAATAAAAATTAAATAAAAAATATAAATATAAATTAAGTTTTAATTCAAGATTGGTATATGGTCACTAATGTATTTAACCATTTTAATTAACTTTAAATATTTAAAATAAAAAAGTTTAATTAAAAATTTAAATGAATGAGAACTATAAATTTGTGAACATATTCTAATCATCAAAGGAAAATTTATTGCAAAATTAGACAATATTTTTTTTTTAAGTAAGAAGAAAATATATATTAAAAAAACCTGCCAGAGGCAAAAAGGGGGAGCCCAGTTACAGTCATGGTCTAGTTACGCTGATGAGCTGCCCCAACAGAGGGGAAACCAACCCATTTAGCCACTGAGTCATTAAAAGTTTGATACATCATACTAAGCATTAAAGTCTGAAACTTAAAGTTCATTAACAGAAATTGACACATAACCTAGGTGGTAGCCACGTAGCTTGGCCAGGTGCCTTGGAGATCCTCGGGCCCAGGTTCCTCTTCGATGATCGGCGTACCATCTCCCCAATGCACTTCAGCCTGCGCTGTGTCTTCGATGCTCGGACAGTTGCTGACAGTGTCCTGTGTCTCAGGCTTGATCTTGGTCTCGCCATGCTTCTTTTCCTTCCCTGGCCAGGTGCCTTGGAGATCCTCGAGCCCAGGCGTGCCATCTCCCCAGTACCCTTCAACCTGCGCCGTGGCTACGATGCTCGGGCAATTGCTAACAATATCCTTCCCGTGCTGTTCTCCAAACTGCATCATGACCTCTCCGCAGTGGGTGGTTGGGCTGAGACCTTTACTCTCATCCTTTCTGACGTTGCCCGTGTCATTAGCTGCTTCATGCATGGGAGTCGCTCCGCTCGCATCTGTGTGGATAGTCGCCTGCAGAGTGGACAGTAGCTGGAGGAACAACCCAATTTTCTCGTTGTTTAATTCTAGGCGGAACTGTAAGTCCTCCATTCCCCGGCAAAGCTCGAAAACTAAGCCCTGGAGGATGGACAACTTGTCTCTGAGTTTCTCACCATGGATTTTGTCTGTAGAAGAGTGATCCATATGAGGCTGGTCGCGTGAAGGGGGAGGGTTCGGGGTTGCAGATGAGCCAGGAGGGGCCGCTTGACCGGGATAGGATAGTGCAGCCATCGACAAAGAGTGTATGATGTGCAGGGCTGAGCTGAGCGTCTGAGGAACGAGCTACAGGTGGTGGATGGACTCGTTCGGGGGAGGTTGCGCGGAGGGGGGAGTCGAAGACCGACGAGGCCTCCAGGGAGAGCCTCGTCGAGGCTTCCCTCGCAACCTGCGCTTATGCTTTGGCATGGGATGACTGAAACGACAAGTAAAGGTCCAAAGGTGAGGGAGAGTAACCGGGTGGCAGTCTGCTCTAGCCCACGACGACCATAGTCGCGGATGGGAGAGCGCCTTCTGCCACCAACTCAAGCTGCGAGCCAAACAAAGAGCCATAACCAGGTGCAATTCCATATCAAATTCGACGGAGGGGGGAGGCGTTAATGCTCGCTCACTTGACATGAAGGCTAATAAATTCACAGGAGGGTGGCCAGTGGGGGCACGAGCCCGTCACATGGCTCCGTGCCCCGCTGACGTTCTGCGCTCCCCTTCGCTAGCCCCGTGTCCTCCACTAACACCCCATCCGGGGGCAAAATTAGACAATATTGAAATTATTCCCTCTCTCCTTTTTTTTAACTTAGAGAGTCATGTAAGAAAGCAATGTGAAGTTAGCATTTAAATTAAGCAAACATTTTCGAGAGGTCATTGATAGGGTATAAAAAGCAATGTGAAGTTAGCATTTAACTTAAACAAACATTTTCGAGAGGTGGTTGATAGGGTATAGGAAAGAACACTCTTCCATGTCATAATAAGGAAAGAACAACTTTAATAATCTTAAGCCACACTAATGGTGGCTTGTGAAATTGGTGAAAGTGGGCCATTTTTAAAGACCTAACAAGATTCAAGTTTTTACTTAGAACATTTTTGTGTTTGTGAACATTCACACTAATGGTGGCTTGTGAAATTGGTGAAAGTGGGTATTTTTAAAGATCCAATAAAATTTAAGTTTTTACTTAGAACAACTTGTGTTTATACTTATGTTTGTTGTTTATTAATATTTATAATAATTGTTGAGGTGAGGTGATGTACAAGTTTTGGATAAATTTGATAATATAAATACCAATCATTAAGGTTGTTTACTTTTATATGTTTACATATCTTTATTTATATAAATTTAAAAACACTTGTTTGAATTTGATAATAGGTATAAGTTTTAAATATGAGTTGAGTTTTAAATCAATGATTTTAGGAGTTTTGTTTAATTTTGAATTGATTAAAAAATTAAAATAAAAATTTCATTAAAGTTTTGGTGCAAGGTGAATCAATGTTTAAAGCTATTTTGTTTAATTTTGAATTTAAAACATCTAAAAATTAATCAAAGTTTCAAATTGATTGGAACTTTAACTCTTTGTATTTTGTTAGATTGTAATTAAAAGACAATTATGTTGAAGTTATTCTCTCTCTTCCATTTTATAAAACTTGGACACTCATGCAAGGGAGCAATATGCAAGGGAGCAATATGAAGTTAGCATTTAAACCCCTTAAAAAAAATTAAAAACATTTTCTAGATGGTGATAGGGAGTGGGAAAGAATACACCTCCATGTAATAATACAAAAAGAACAACCTTAATAACTTTAAGTTGTATTGAATGGTGGCTTGTTAAATTGGTGAAAGTGGAACATTTTGAAAACCCAGTCAAGATTCAAATCTTACTTAGAATATTTGTGTGTTTGTGCTTTATGAATATTTGCAACAATGATTGAGATCATATGTAAGTTTTGGATAAATTTAATGAAACAAATACTCTTAATCATAATAACTTAGTAATATATAATGAAACAAATACTCTTAATCATAATAACTTAGTTATATATATATATATATATATATATATGTTTTTCTAAGAGAGAGAGAGAGAGAGATGTCTTTTGTACTCAAGGTACCAAAAGATATACAAACTAACAAGCAAAACCAGAAGAAACAATGTTTATATGCCTGCCCATAGAGGGAATCTGGGCTAAAATTTGAAGTTAAACAACTAAAAAACTAAAGGTTTAGATAAGCATAGAAGATAAATCTAATAATTTGAACTAGAAAAGACTCGGATAGAGCTTGATTGTAAAACCTAGAGATCAAATCAACCATTGGAAGGAGACACCTGCTAAGCCACCAAGCCATAATTGGTCATAGGCTCTGCAATCAAAGAAGACCCAATATGTAGACGACCAACTAAAGGAAGCAGGAAAGATTCCCCATGGCGCTTGACCAACCAAGAAACCATCGTCATGAGCAAGTTGTTCTACTCCTCGAGTGACTCCATCCTCTGCTTAAGTTGCTTGAAACCTAGTCCTTTGGAAGCATTCAGAATGCAACCATGGTCTTGGTGTGTCAATAGAGTTCCATGGTTCTGTAGAATTTAGAATTCTTGGTTTTGGTGCAACCCAGGTCAGGAATGATGCCTCCCACATGTTCTTCCACTTCTTTGTCCTCCTTATAAATCCAAACCATCCTTACTTCCTCTTCAAGAGCTGGCATGGTGGCTTTATCATTCGGCGAGACAAACTCATGATAAAATTCAGTGGCCTCAGTAACAGCCTTGGCTGCCTACTTTTGACGGGCATGGGAATGCTTGGAACGTCCCCCTCATGGAGCCATGAAAATGTGGGAGAGGGTAAGAGAAGCAAGCCAAACAAAAACATAATCAGAGTTCATGTCTGTAATTAGAGCATACTGAGATCAAATATACAATAGAGACTAAGAGCATTAGGGTCGAACACCACTCTTGCTCTAGACTTAACATTTTTGGACCCATCATGTTAACGAGAGCTAAGAGTATTGAAGATTTGAAACATTGTGTCGTCATAAAAAGCATCTTAATTCTACGTCGTGCGAAGAACAACCTACTCATATGATCCACTTCCTTCTCGTCCTATATATTGATCCAGTTAAGATCTCTCAATGTCCTCAGTGCATGGGAGCTGTATGAATGAAAAGACACCCCCGATTGCCAACTTTGCATTTGATAGTTTCATGCCGGATAGATGACACCCCATCCCCGATCTATCAAGCACATAGAAGGATCAAATTACTTAAAGTATACATTTTTTTATCATTTAATTCCATGTATCTTCATATGTGACAACATCTTCCACATACTCTAGTTATTATTTTTATTTTTTAACTCCAATTATTATTTTTATTTTTTAAAATAACTTTATATATGACGACATCTACCCATACTATTGTTATTATTTTTTAATATAACTTTAGTAACATCTCCCATAAAATACCTCACAATATAATCACAAAAAAAACAATATAATAGGTGCAATAAAAAACATTTAAAAACCTAAACACACAATCACAACAAAACATCACAATAACTACTCATCAATGAAATAAAATATTAACATAACTGAATTAAAATATTTATAACTACTCATCAATGAAATAAAATATTAACATAACTGAATTAAAATAATTAAGTAAAATATTAACATAAGTGAATTAAAATAATTAAATAAAATTATCCATAACTGAATTAAAATAAAATATTGACATAATGGAATGATCATATGATAATGAAACACCGAGCATATAAAACAATACTCATGAAGACAAACCACAAACTCCATAAAATATGAAAACAATCTTTCAAAGTTTTGGCGAATCTGATTGCCCACCAGCGAACATTGATATTAAATTCAATTAAATTATTTGTTGAATGTCCAGGCGTCACCTTTTTATTTTAATTTCATTGTATCTGGTTATTCTCAGATCCCACGTCAGACGGCATGATTATTTAATAATAAATAATATTTACATAAACACATAAATTATTCCTGTGGACGGGTCCGGAAATATCTTGTGTGCATCGTCAGGCGATGGAATGGCCACGTGGACAAGAGAACATGGACCGTTCGATCTGACTGGGGAAGCTTCTAGACTCCCACTTCTAACAAAATATCTCCGCCAGTGAAGCACAGGAGCCGTCGGATGAGAGCCGATCCACGGACACGTAAAACGAGGATCCCAGCTAAATGCACGTGTTTTAAGCGCGCCTCTGGATGGTTCCGGCCCTTGTTCTATTTTTTATTTTCGTTCTTCGTCAAAGATTTCAACCCATAAAAGCTCGGCTTCTACAGTCTTCTTTATTTTGTGGCCTGTGTGTTTTCCCATTTTCTGCTTTTTATGCCGAGTTACGAGACGATTCACGCTTCTGGTGCTGTTCTTGGGCATGTTTTGGTCCAATTCCATTAATTTGTCGACATAACAAATGTGATTGCGGTGCAGATTTGTGGAGGATTTTTGTATTTCTCTGCAAATTGAGCTCATACAGACATAATGTCCGGTGGGGATGGAGAAGTCAAGGATTTTTATTCAGTAATGGGGCTTAAATCCGACTGTACTTCTTCAGAACTCAGGGCTGCTTACAAGAAGCTCGCAATGGTGTCCTTCGTAACTCCTTTAATGGCTTTCTTTTTTTGCCCTTTTTGCCTTTAATTTCTTCTTGCTTTTGTAGAATTTTCTGTCTGCTGTGATTGTGAATGGGATTTCTGGTTATAAAACAGCTTAGATTTGACATAGATCTTCAATTTCGTACTGCGCGCTTTCCACCATTGGGTTTCTCATTTTTTTGTTTCAGTAGTTTCGTACTGCGCGCTTTCCACCATTAGAGTAGTTAATATTAGATATAGATTGAGAGATTCAAAATGTTTCTATTGAATTTCCGATTGGGAAATCATCTAAGACTAGTGATGTTGCAGAGATGGCACCCGGACAAGTGGTCTGCCTCAGGGAATGCGAAGGTAGCAGAGGAGTCGAAGAATAAGTTTCAAGCGATCCAGGAGGCCTATTCAGGTTCGGTGAACTTCTTATATCTTTGCATGGCTCAATTAAACAGGGAATTGTGATATATTTGTAGAGAAACTTTGGTTCCCATTGCTAATCGGCATTGAATGGATTGGATTCTCAGTTCTGTCGGATGAGAACAAGAGATTCATGTACGATGCAGGAATTTATGAAGATGATGATGATGTGAGGAGTAATTTCATAGTTTCGATTATTGTTATTATTATTATTATTGTTCAAAGACAAATAAATTGTGGCTCTGGAAATTCATTGGAAAACGAATATATGTACAGGAAATGGGAGATTTTTTGAACGAAATGGCGGTAATAATGAATGATAGCAAGGAGCAGGTGAGTCATAAGAGCACTCAGGATTTCAATAGCTGAATTCTGACAATGGACTTGTTATGGTGGAAAAGATCTGTTTGTGTGCTTATTGTTTCTTTTTCAGGTGAGTGGATCGGAGAGCTTTGAGCAGTTACAAGATCTGTTCATGGAGATGTTTGAGAGCGATCTCAATAACTTTCATACGCCTGGGAAGCCGTCCGGCAATAAGAGGAATCGGTCCGATTTGCACAGGGGAGGAGCCGTGAAAAAAGAGGAGATTGGGGAGTCGAATCCCTTCCATGCACAATCTTTTAGCTTGGGAGTAAGTTTGCATGTCTGTTATTTTTCTTTTTGTTTTCGGTTTATTTTAGGCGAAGATCTGCCCAATAATCGAGATCCGTGGCACACCTGCCTGACCTCCCTGCATGTCTCTCTATCCCCCGAGGACCCAGCATTAATTAGCCGTAAACTTATTACCCTTGGCGTAAAGCCTCACTCTATTTCTTCCTCTCAAAATCGGTCTTGCCTTAGATCTGCCCAATAATCGAGATCCGTTCACAGTGGTGGTGAAATGGGATTATTAACTAAAACTTAGACCGAGTCTCATTCTAGTTTTAGTATTTTTTAGTTTTTATTTAGGATCAGAAAACAATAGATAAGTTTCATCCTAATTTAGATTAGGATGAGAAGAGTTTGTTTATTTATTAATTTATTTCTTATTTTACTTTACTTTTGGAAAGAAGATATATTTATTAGAAAGTTTGCATAGTATATATATATATATATATATATATATATATATATATATATATATATATATATATATATATATATATAATTCAACATTTCATTTTTAGAAATTGATTCTCATAAGAGAATGACATTTTTATTAATCAAGATTAGATTAAGGCTAGATTCAATTGATAATTCATATTTTATAATGCAAAGGATTATAATTCATTTTTTATAATTCAAAGGAGGTAGGGTAGGTTATCAATCAAGATTAGATTAAGGCTAGATTCAATTGATAATTCATATTTTATAATGCAAAGGATTATAATTCATTTTTTATAATTCAAAGGAGGTAGGGTAGGAGTCATTGTTGTTTGGACGATTAGGAATCATTGCTGTTTGGAGGAATTAGGAATCATTGCTGTTTGGAGGAAGTACTTCGTCCCGGAGTTTTATACATCCAATTTGATATATTGATCTTGAAATTAGATTATTATTATTATTATTAATTAATTTCTACACAAGTTATTGAAATTTGTTGACATTTGATTATATATATATATATATATATATATATATATATATGGATTATGAAATATATATATGGATTATGAAATCTTGGAGTAAATTTATTTGAATTTTTTTTCAATAAATTAAGATAAAATAGTCTTTATAGATGTATATTTCTGAAACAATTTTGATAATTTAGAGTAATTTAGAATTAGGTAAAACCTTGAAAGGACATTATTCCTGTCAAAGATCTTAGATCATGATAGAATTTTGTTCATATTTGAAAGATCATTTTTTTTTATAAAATTTATGATAAAAAAGTAAGATTTTTTTGCTAGTGGTTCACTTGTTAACTTAATTTATAAGTGGACAAACTCTGTGTTTTTAATAAAGTTTTTTGAAGAATTTTATTGAAAGTTATAATTTCATTAATCAAACTTGAAAATTTGTCTTTAAATATTTATATAAATTTTAAAATGATTCTTGATTTAATTGAAGGTAGTAATTCTATTTGTTAAATGAAAACTTTGATTACAGAATTTTCTATTTAAAAAATTATGTTCATTTTAAAATAACTAAATTTATGTTTTGGTACATTCTAAAATGATCCATAATCTAGAATTTTGATTTTATTGAAAGTCATAATTTTTTTATTCTAGTGTATATGTAAGTTTTCATAGTTTCTTGTTATGTGTTGAAATTT
>JZKD02S1810013.1:77311-95889 GCA_000966675.3 Picea glauca | reverse complement strand
GTTGAATACGATCAACTCATGTGCTATGAAACTATTTCCATCGTAACTTTATGAACTTGCCCATGTATTTGGCGCATATCATATCATACATGTTTGTATCCCAAGGTTTTAGAACTATTCATATAAGAATCGAGTGAAAGCTCATAGCAAGGATAAAAGCAATATGACCAAATCCATTATAATTTTCATAAGATCATAATAAAACCAGTAACACTTATGCCCAAAGGTTTAACAATGAGATACATCAAAATGCGCAGTCAGGGTAAGATAATGATCAAGAACATAAGGTTTGATAAAAACTTTAGTAATCATATGATAAACCAGTGATCAAGTATCAACTGAAAATGACGACAATCTAATCAGCGAAAAGAAGTGTTTTCACACTTGCAGTTGTGAAAAACTAAAACGAAATTGAATTGGAATTGTCGCAAAAGATAAGACGAATGTTGATCAGCATAAAGCGACAATGATTTGTCATGATACCGTAAGGTGTGTAGGCAGCTTTTGAGAGTAATAAAAAAAAAACGGGTTGGCTGCCAACAATGGCGACACACTGGGCGAAGCAGTTATCTCTATGAAAAATAATGAATTCAGATCAGAACGTCAAGAAAACTTTCAACTCAAAACAACAAAAAGAAAAACTGTACTTCATCATCATCACTTATCTTTTCAGCGAAGTTTTAAAAGATGCAAACCAATAAAAGTCTTAAAGATCAGCAAGCCATGATTTTTATGATAGGATATTTAATACTGTTGGCATAGCCACTGCTACCAGCAGGCGTTCATAGCCTCGACAGGGTTGCCATTTAACCCACTCGGACGTCTTTATCCTGTCAAGAAGTTCTAGATTAGAATAAGGAATTTAAAAGAGGTTTTATGTATTTTTTTAATATTTTCATTTACCCAACATTGCTTCGCTGCCAGCAGGCCTGTTCAGTACCCCGACGAAGTTGTCTTGGTGCCATGCTTGTATTGCCCCGCTGCCAGCAGACCTGTTCAGTATCCTGGCGGGTTTACAAACACTTCCCACAGCTCTTATTGATATTTTATTTTGTTTTTCTTTTTGCAGGTAGCTGAGCGGGGTGACGCTGAAAAATCTTTTTATCATATTTTTTCATACCNTTCATTTCTCAAGAAAAATATCTAAGAGAAATGTTGAAAAGGTTTCAAATGGAAGATTCTAAACCTGTGGGAACACCTATGGTTATTGGCTGCAAATTAAGCAAGGATGATGACTGACCTGATTTTGATTAGAGTTCATATAGGTCAATGATAGGCAGTCTGTTGTACATCACAACATCTCACCTAGACATAATGCATGTTTTAGGAATGGTTGGAAAATATAAGTTTGCACCTAAACAGAGTCATTTACTAGCTGTCAAAAGGATATTCAAGTATTTGAAAGAAACAATGACTTATGGTCTATGGTATCCCAAAAATCAGAATTTTCACTTAACTGCTTATTCAGATGCAAATTGGGCAAACTGTGTTGATGAGAGAAAAATCACCAGTGGAGGAGCATTCTTCCTGGGTGACTCATTAGTAGCATGGCTTAGTAAAAAGAAAGGTTCCATTTCTTTATCAACCACAGAGGCAGAGTACATTGTTGTTGCTACCTGTTGCACTCAGGTATTATGGATGATTCAGACACTTGCAGACTTGGAGGTAAAATATGTTGCACTGATCCCAATTCATTGTGATAACACTAGTGCCATCAGTGTGTCTAAGAATCATGTATTCCACTCCAATACTAAGCATATTCCCATAAAATACCATTTTCTGAGAGAGAAAGTCACCAATCAGGTTGCTCAGGTTCAGTACATTCCAACCACAGAACAAATAGCAGACATCTTTACTAAACCCCTAGCTAAGACCCCTTTTGAATATCTCTGACAGAAGCTAGGTGTCATCCCATTTCACACCTAAGAGACTCCATCCTATTAAGGGGAGTCTTGTATTGATTGCATATATGATATCTCCTAAAAATACTGCCACAGCTCAGGGGGAGCATGTTTTCTTTGACATTGATGTCAAAGGGGGAGAAAAGAACAAGTCTTGGTGCCTTTGTTGCCATCAATGCCAAAGGGGGATATTATTGGAATGTTTTACAGGCATAGTATGCTTGTCATTGATGACAATAACAACTGTGATGATGACTTGAGTACAGGAAGGATGTGCTAGGTGGACACCAGAATTCTTTTGGGCAGATGTTGCAGAGAAAGCTCGACAAGATCAGAGTATGCAGCGATGGATCTCATTGAAGATTTCCCAATGAACGTCAAATATGAGCCCGAGGTTTGACCGACATTGGATCCAAGAGAACTTACATGCTCTTTAACAAGCAAGGTGAAATGTGAAACCCCAAAAAATCACCTCAACAAAGACTCCATTTCGGATTTTCGGTTACCGGGAGATGGAGAAGTCAAGAGTCGAGACTCTCCAACACAGGAGTCTCAAAGTCGTAAAATGTGAAACCCCAAAATCGTGAAATAGGCGCATCGCTCGAAGTTTCGGCTACCGGAGTTTCAGATACTGGGAGATAGGGATGTCACGAACTCTCATCATCAGGAGTCTCGAAGTGCCGAAATGTGAAATCCCGAAACCTAAAAAAAAGGCACATCACTCGGAGTGTTGGATACCAAGATTTCGGTTACCGGGAGATGGATATGTTAGAGACTCACATCATCAGGAGTCCTGAAGTGCCGAAATGTGAAAACTCGTAATAGGTGCATCGCTTGGAGTGTTGGATACTAGGATTTCGGTTATCGGGAGATGGAGATGTCAGAGATTCACATCATCAGGAGTCTCGAAGTGCCGAAATGCCAAAACCTGAAACAGGCGCATCACTTGGAGTACTGGATACTATGATTTCGGACACCAGGAGATGGAAATGACAAAGACTCTCACCATAAGGAGTCCCGAAGTCGCGAAAACCGAAGTTGAGAAATGATAAATACTCCATATCGTAGTTTCAGATACCGGGAGTAGGAGGAGTGAAGTGAAAAGACTCTTCATCAGAGGAGTCCTGAAATCATGAAACCCGAAGTCGTGAAATGTCACAGAAAAGGTCCGTTTTGGAGCTTTGGGCACCGTGACATGGAGAGTCAAGAAACTTTACCACAGGAATACTTAAATGTTGATTCACCAAAATGAGAAATGTTGGAGTACCATACCATTGATCTGACTCCATTTCATAGTTCTGGATACTGGGAGTTGAAGTGTTGAAACACTTTACCACAGGAGTATCGAAATGCCGAAGTGCCAAAACGCGAAATTTTGAAATGCAATTTTTGAATAAGGCTATGGTCACATCCATTGGTCACATCGATGAGAGATAGAGGAAAGATCTAGAGAAACCAAGATCCATTTTAGAGATCGCAACATGGAGTGTCGAGACACTTGATCACACAAATCCCAAAATGTCGAAGAGCGGAATGTCGAAATGAATGCAAGACTAATGAAATTCATCCAACGGTGCAGATGAAATTGAGTCAAATTGGAGGGCTATTGTTGCACATCACAGTGTAACTGGAAGAAACCACTGATGGTTTCTTCTAGAGTACTCAAAGACACTTCGGGGTGATTGATAGAGGAGGTGAAGAATCTCAAGGCATATGCAAGTAGAACATTGATTGTTCATGGAGGTAATTAACAACTGGATGAACGTTGGAGCCTGTAACTGCAACAGATTAGTTGAGCTCGACTGTAACAAAAGATGAAGAATCTTAATTGCTGGTGATCCGAAGTAATTTGATAATGACACCCAATGATGATGGACACATGGGATTAGCAAACAGAGAAGCTGGAGAGTTTCCATGATGAATAGGCAGAGCACTCAACATGCAGAGGATGCAGAACCATTGGACAGAGGGCATGCACAAGATGCATAGAGAGCATAAGAAGGTTAAACAAAGAAGAGATAGGGTGGTTGAAGTGGTGCGGGATGCATGTGTGAAGAAGGAGGTGGAGTGCAACAGCTGAAATGGACAAAAGACAAAAGGTGCATTGAATGGGAATGGTGCAAAAAGAACAAGAGGCAGAAGAAAAAAAATGTGCAATGGATGTGTGCAGGAAGACAGTGAGGAAGACATAGCAGTGAAATCTTGCAAAATAGTGATGAGACTAGTAAGTTGTTGTTGAACACTATATCACTATAATAAGTTTTAGTAATTCATATTCATAAAATAGGGTGGTAGAGAGGTGCTAGGGAGGACTGGTGTCCTCAGAGGTTCAAGTGGGTGCTTGAACACAGGGAATTGTAGCCTCCATCTAGTTGGTACTAGAGAAACCAGGGAGTTGGTGCTTCCTTCTAGTTGATGCTAGAGAAACCAGGGAGTTGGTGCTTCCTTCTATTTGGTGCTAGAGAAACTAGGGAGTTGATGCTTCCTTCTAGTGGGAACTAGAGAAAACAGAGAGTTGGTGCTCTCAGCAAGTTGCTGCTTGCAAAAACAAATGTTTTAGCCTCATAATGAGTAGGTTCTCATATGTATGATAATGTAAAGAATGTAAATAATTATTATCATATAAAGAAGAAGAGGTTTTTACCCTTTATGGGTTTCCTTGGGAAATATCTATCTCTATGTATCTCATATATGTGACTGATGTTGAATGTTCCATTGCTTATTTTCCTACATTATTGTGATTATCATTGAGTTCCTTTTAAAGAATTTAAAAGAAGCATAATTGTTTAAGCACGGTAACAACTGATTCACCCCCCCCCTCTTAGTTGTCCAACGGATGTTTTCCTGGGAAGCCGACACACCCTCAGTCTGTACCTATTTTACCTCTGCGTTGGACCTCTGTGTTGGATCTCTGCATAACCATGCACATCTAAGAAACCAATTGGGAGGGAAAGGCCAACCTATGTTTCCTGTGAACCTGGGTTTATCCACACTGCAAATCCGAGTTCGTGCTTAACTTCTTTGGTTGCTGTCTTCTAAGAAACATGAGCATATCATAATTTTTTATGCAGTGTGTGTTTTAAATGTAAGCTGTTGTGGCCACACAGTCCCTTGGTTGATTGTGATTGGCTACCATCATTTGTTCCTTGATGAGCTTTATCGTTGTCCTCCTTGTTCTAGAACAGAGTTAGAGAAGTAGGTTGTCAGACCTATCTGCAACACTCTCTCCAGGTGAGAGAGGTGGTTGTGGTTGAAAAAGAAGGTTGTTAGGCCTATGAGCGACTCTCTCCAGGTGAGAGAGTGCACAGAGGAAGGAGAGATATTCTGGAAGGAACCCTGTAGCTGCCACATTACTCAAAGATTTTCGGTCCGATCTGTTGCTGAAGCCCAAGGCAAGGGAGGTTAGCAGCTGAAGGACTGTCTAGGTGATGAAGAAGGTGTATACTCTTGGGCTGGGACAGGCATGTGGGGAAGGAGATTCTATGGGTAGTGGGAATAAGTGGTTCCTGGGAGATAATCCTCCTTGTTTTATGTGTATTCTTCCTGTAAACCTTACCTAGCCTAGGATTCCTTACCCGGTGAAGCTTAGTCCCAGCTTGGGGGTGACCTACTATTGAGAGTGATGAGCAACGTGGTCTAAGACTAGGAGGTTCATGGAAGGTCTACACACAGTTGGTGGTGCATGACAGTTTCAAAGATAAGTATCAGCTTATGCTTAATATTATGTTTTTCATGCTTGCGAGTCATATATGTATCATGTATTATGTTGTGCATATGAATTATTGTTAATGACAGGGATTATTTATGTTAGTAGTAATTCTGTGTTTAATTGTAATTAAGTGTTTTAAGTTCATTAGAATGCATAATGTATTAAAGAAGTGTTATTCTACACAGTAGTGTTTGCCCATCTAGTGGGATGATGGCCAGGGGACATTACGGTATGGTATCAGAGCCTAGTTTCAATGTTGAGCTTATATGGGCTAGATAAGTGGTCTTTGGACCGAGATTCTGAGAAGAAATTATGCTTGGAGAATGTGCACAATGTTTAAAACCCTTTGGAGTTGCGTAGGAGTGTGGAAATCGCTATACGCGAAATCCCAGATACGTTAGGACCGTCCATCGGAAAGGACGCATGGAGAGTGATCAACCTTTCACTGACTCATGAATTGAAATGGTCTAAGGATGAGTTCGTGAGAATTCACAAAACAAGAATTCATGATTGGATTACAATCGTCGATCTAAGAGATATCTGGACCGTTAATTGTCCAGGAAGAAATCGACATTTCAGGAATAGGGAGGATGAAGGTGGAAAATCCTTCGACCTCATGACACATAAAATCCTGATACGCAAAATGTCGATGAGATATGAGTTGTCATATTGTGGGGAATCAGGACCATTGGATCAAGTAGATGATAGACCGTAATTTCGTAATTTCATCAAACGAAAGTTCGAGATGTGTGGATCCACGAACTCCTTATGCCCAAAACTCTGAAACGAAAAATGAAAGTAGTGGGGCCCCATGACATCGCTGGGAGTGAGTTGGACCTTCTTAAGGACACCATGTGTGACTACCTTGGTGGGTGACAACTTTGTTGTGGGCTCAGAGGGTAATAAAATTGAATTTTCGGAAGTCCGGAGTTGGAGAGGAAAGTGAGTGCAAGAACCTCCAGGACAAAAACCTTGAAACCCCGAAGCCCTGAAATCCTGAAACCCAAAGTTTCATTTGGAGAGCCTTGTATCACCTAGAAGTTTATCATTTGATCACATACCATGGACGAATGGGTTGGGGACTAAGAAAATGGGGGCTATCACCCAAAAATTACAGAGCCGAGTAGAACTCGAAATTTTTTTGAAGTCGAAATGTTTTGTTATTCATGTTGGTTTATGATTGTTGTAGTTTTATTAAGGGTTTAAGGCATGAAAAACTTCGGTTGACTATGAATTGTGTGTGTAGAGTTCAATGAGTGTCAGGACAGTCGCGAATTGACACTGAGTATAGAAATGGAAGAGGTGCGGATTGCCTCCAATTCAGAGCATGAAAGAGAAGGAAAGAATGTCAACTTTGGAGTCGAAGGGTAAGACTCTAATGGGACGGAAAAGAGATGGACAAGGAAGGACATATGATGAAAATCGTTGAAAGATTACATATAGATTCCCAGGCGCAACGAGCCGATAGCCAAAATCGCATGAGGATCAGGGATCGATAGGGTGAATTCAACTTAAAGATGTTGAAGAACCTGGAAAGAATAGAAAGGAAATTGGAAAATGAGAGTGACACAAGCAAAACAGGGAGTTGCAAGACCCCTAAGAGAAAAACAAGATCAAGGAGTGGTAGCAGACATCATTTTCACTCCCCAAATCATTTCGATAAGGAAGAACATAGTAGTTCAATCCCATCCCCTACCAGAAAACACCGAAGATATGGAGTGGATGAATTGAAAGGGGAGATGAACAAGATTAAGCCTCCTACGTTTGATGGAGAACATAAGAAGGAGGAATATGCTGAAACATGGTTGCTTGGAATGAAGAAATATTTCCAACTATAGAATTATTCCTCTCATGTAGAAGGAAGAATTGTGATGTATCAACTAAAAGGAAAATCATCCATGTGGTGGGATCAGCATGTGCAGGTGCAACACGTTAGAGAGAAAAATATCACATGGAAGAAATTCAAGAGGTATTTCGAGAGGAAATACCTGACTAAAAGATACTATGACAGAAAGATGAAGGAGTTCTTCAAACTCAAGATGGGAAGCATGACCATTAATGAATACAAAGGAAGGTTTTTGGAATTATTGAAGTATGTTCCATTCATCAAAGATGAGGCTGTCAAGATTTAGAGGTATCTGAGTGGACTTACACCTCCCATTGGTGACAAGATTCAGTATGATGATCCTAAGACTATGGAAGAAACAATAAGAAGAGGGAAATGATTATATGAGCAACAAAGAGAAAAGCCTACCTTTCAGAAGGCTTGGTATGACTAGAAAAAGTTTAATAAAGAACAGAGGCAGAAGGGAAACAAATCTCCCTTTTTTAGAAACGGTCCTCAAGGACAACCGTCTCTTAGAGAGCCCAGGAAGGTTGAAGTGAGTGGGAAAATGTCAAGGCCGCCATGTATGGAATGTTGGGGTTGTAAATAAAACCATAGGTACAGAGATTTCCCCCACCGAAATGATAATGTAAGAGCTCTCCACAATGTTCAGCAAGTTGAAACAGTCGAGGACATGGGTAGTAGAATTCCAAGGATCTACGCAGCCCTAGACAACAAGAAAGTTGAGTATCAATCGCACATGATTGAAGTAGAAGGTATGATAAAAAACCAACCATTTACTATTTTAGTTGATTTTGGGGCTAGCCATAGTTATATAGACCCTAGAGTGGTAGAAAGTTTGCATTTGATAAGAAGCAAACATGAAAAGTCTTGGTTAGTACAACTAGCTACAAGAAGCAAGAGGAAAGTCACAGAGTTACTCAAGTCTTGTCTTGTAGACATGAATGGACTGAGCACGAAGGTCGATTTGAACATTTTGTCGTTAGGATATTATGACTGTCTAATTGGGATGGATTGGCTCGACTAGCACCATGCCATCTTGGATTGTCGGAACAAGGCCTTCACTTGATTAGATGAAGAAAGGAATTAGAGGGTCGTCCAAGGAATTCCTATAGCTATTACTGTTAGAGAAATCTCAGCAATGCAGTTGAAGAAGTGCTACAGAAAAGGCTATCAATTATTTGCATCCCAAGTGGGGGAAACGCCTAAGGATAAGGTGTCAAGTATTGAGGATCATGACGTACTTAAAGATTTCAAAGATGTATTCCAGGAAGTACCTAGACTACCTTTGAAAAGGGATATCGATTTCTCTATGAACTTGATGCCTGGAGTAGCTCCAGTGTCAAAGGCTCCATACAGGATGAGTGCGCCAGAACTGAAAGAGTTGCAGTTGCAGCTTGAAGAACTTTTGAAGAAGGGGTATATACGCCCAAGCATGTCACCTTGGGGTTCCCCGGTCCTATTTGTAAAGAAGAAGGATGGAACGCTGAGATTGTGCATCGATTTTAGGCAGGCAATTGAACAAAGTAATGGTGAAGAACAAGTATCCTTTATCGAGGATTGATGATCTCTTCGATAAGTTGAAGGATGCAAAGATATTTTCGAAAATGGATCTAAGATTGAGATATCACCATGTAAGAATAAAATATGAAGACATTAACAAGACCGCCTTTAGAACAAGGTATGGTCGTTACAAGTTAACAGTGGTGCTGTTTGGATTGTCAAATGCACCTACTTTTTTTATGAGCTTGATGAATGGAGTATTCAGGGACTATCTAGACAAGTTTGTCAACGTCTTCCTGGATGACATTCTGGTGTATTTCAGGACCAAAGAAGAACACGAACAACATCTGAGGATGGTKTTGCAGGTGCTAAGAGAGCACCAACTATATGCCAAGTTGAGMAAGTGATCATTTTATCAGGAACATATCCATTACTTGGGACATATTATCTTGAAGGATGGGATAGCGGTAGACCCTGAGAACATTCAAKCCATTAGAKAATGGTTAGCGCCAAGGAACGTAATAGAAGTTAGATCCTTCATGGRATTGGCTAGTTATTATAGAAGGTTYATCRCTTGGTTTTCCAAGATAGCTCACCCTATCACTTCCTTGCAAAGAAAGGGGAAGCAGTTTCAYTGGACAGAGGGATGYGAGGAAAGTTTCCAATGATTGATGTAGTTGTTAACCAGTGCTCCAATCCTGAGGATTGCATATCCAAATGCATATTTCATAGTATGAATTGATGCATGCATAGAAGGACTGAGRGGGGTCCTCAGTCAGAATGGATTCGTAATCTATTATGAGTCCAAGAAATTAAAAGAGMACGAGAAGAACTATGCAACCCATGACTTGGAGTTGGYAGCCATATTTCATGCTCTAAATAAATTGAGGCATTACCTCATGGGAAGGAGGTTTGAACTTAKAACAGACCATAACGGTCTTAAATATTTTTTTKATCAACCAATCTTAAAYGCTAGACAAAGTAGGTGGCTAGAATTTCTRTGTGAGTACGACTTTGAGATCAAGCATATCAAAGGAAAGGAGAATAAAGTGGYTGATGCACTCAATAGGAGGATGCATGAATTACATGCTAYAGCCATTAGCATGTATCAGAYTGATATTAAAAGTAGAATTMTGGAGGCTGCAAATGTAGATCTRCASTACAGAGAATTGGTAGCCAAGCTACAGCAGGGTAAGATGCCAYAGAAGATGGAAATTTATAAATTGGAAATAGATGGAATACTGTTGTACAAGAACATAATTTTTGTACCCAATGTCCAGTGCTTGAAACATATGATTTTGTAGGAGATGCATAATGTGCCTTATGCAGGGCACTCTGGATATYAGAAAATAGTAGCAGCGGTCAAGAGCCATTACTTTGGGCCRAGTATGAAGAGAGATATTGTTGAATACATYGCTAGATGTATGGAGTGCTAGAAAGTTAAAGTTGAGCATAGGAACCCAACAGGGTTGCTGCAACCTTTTCCCATTCCTGAGTGGAARTGGGAAGTAGTAACGATGGATTTTATTACAGGATTGCCCCGAACATGCAAGCTGCATGATTCGAGCATGGTGGTGGTGGACAAGCTTACAAAAKATGCCCATTTTATTCCAATGAAAACTACTCACAAGGCATCATATGTTGCTTATATTTTCATAAAGGAAGTGGCACGATTTCACARAATTCCTAAAATGATTGTGTYTGACAGAGACCCGAAATTCACCTCAAATTTYTGGAAAGGATTGTTCAAAGGATTTAGAATGAATTTGAACTTTAGTATAGCTTATMATCCTGAGTCMGATGGACAGACAGAGAGGGYGAATAGGGTAATAGAAGACATACTAAGAATGTATGTGATGGAAAAACCRTCAAKATGGGAAGACTACCTGCATTTGGTAGAATTTTCCTACAACAATGGGTATCATGCATCGTTGAAGATGATCCCATTTGAAGMACTTTATGGAAGAAAGTGCAATACTCTARTGAACTRGGATAATCCAGYTGATAGAAYAGTAGTTGGGCTAGAGTTTCGCAAGGATATGGAGGACCAAATGATAAAAATTAAACAGAATTTGAAAGCCGCCCAGGACAGGCAGAAAAGTTATGTTGATAAGAATAGAACCCACAGAGAGTTCAAAGTGGGTGATCATGTTTTCATGAAAGTGAAAGATAATAGGAGTTCCCTGAAGCTGAGAAGTTGCACCAAGTTGGTAGCCAGATTTTGTGGCCCATTTGAAATCCTGGAAAGGATTGGGCTAGTTGCATATATGCTTGCATTACCTGCATCCATGACTGTACATAATGTATTTCATGTTTCATTGCTTAAGAAATATATACCTGATGCTAATCATGTAATTGATTGGAATGTGATTTAGGTGGAACAAGAAGGTGTCCTGCAAGTGCATTCTCTGCACATATTGGACTGGAAAAAAAACCAGCTACGAAATCGAGCCATAGGACTTGTAAAGGTCCAATGGACCTGGTACGGTACTGAGGATGCAACATGGGAACATGAAGATCCTATGTGGGTAGAATACCCGCATCTTTTTGAATATTTTGAAAATCTTGTGAATACTCTGTGAAAGTTACACTGAAAATAGTGCAAAAATAAGGGGAGGGGATTGTAATACCCCAAGGATGTGCCCCAATTGTATTATGAATTGTAATTTTGTTTTATAGGCTGGTGAGCCAAGTTTATATAATCTAGTGGGCTTATGTGTTATTTAGGCCAGGGAGCCTAAGTGTTGAGGGAAATGAGCCTGATTTTTGTACATGTAATTATGCACAATATTAATACAAAAAAAACATCTCTGTGTGTGGACTGACCACGATGAATGAGTGATGGGGGACTAAGCTTCCACAAAGCCCAGGTAAGGGAGAGGGGGATGAAATCTTAGAAGAGGGGATAAGATTGAGGGCTTAAGTCCTTGGGAATAATAATTAAATATTATTCCAAAGCTATGAAAATGTATATGTTTTATCCTAAGTTCCTGGAAGGGAAATGTGTGCAAGATGGGAAACATGCGGCCCCAGGGAGACAGGTGTCGACCTGGGCACATGCAGTTAAAACCAGAGAAGTAAGACATGTTGGGGGTTCCTCCTCCATTCGACCATTGACTGTCTGAACCATGAATCCCGTGGCCTCTGTATTCGACATTGGTATACCTCATGCAGCTCTGAAACCCGAAACTGTGAGGCCATCTTGTGATGTCCTGGGAAGTCGACGCACCCTCAGTATGTACCCATTTTACCTCTACGTTGGAACTCTGTGTTGGATCTCTGCATAACCATGCACATTTGAGAAGCCAGTTAGGAGGGAAAGGTTGACCTGTGTGTCCTGTGAACCTGGGTTTATCCACACTGCAAATCTGAGTTCATGCTTAACTGCTTGGGTTGTTGTCTTCTGAGAAACATGAGCATACCGTAATTGTTTATGCCATGTGTGTTTTAACTGTGGGTTGTTGTGGCCACACATTTCCTTGGATGAGTGTGATTGGATACCATCATTTTTTCCATGCTGAGCCTTACTGATGTCCTCCTTGTGCTAGAACATAGCTGAAGAAGCAGGTTGTCAGGCCTGTGTGCAACACTCTCTCCAAGTGAGAGAGGTGGTTTTGGTTGAAGAAGCAGGTTGTTAGGCTTGTGAGCGAGTATATCCAAGTGAGAGAGGTGGTTTTGGTTGAAGAAGCAGGTTGTTAGGCTTGTGAGCGAGTCTCTCCAGGTGAGAGAGTGCGTGGAGGAAGGAGAGAACTCCTGGAAGGAGCGCTGTAGCTACCACAGAACTTGGAGATTTCCATTCTAGTCTATTTCTAAAGCCCAAGGCAAGGGAGGTTAGAAGCCGAAGGACCGTCTAGGTGACAGAGAAGGTTTATACTCTTGGGGTGGGATAGGCATGTGGGGAAGGAGAGTCTGTGGGAAATGGGCATAAGTGGTTCCTGGGAGAGAATCCTCCTCCTTTTACGTGTATTCTTCCTGTAAACCTTACCTAGCCTAGGATTCCTTACCTGGTGTTGGCGTCAGAAGTCACTCCTGGATTGCTTGCAGGAGCTAAGCCTGACACCCATCAGTTTAATATCATGATTTGTTTATAAAAGGGTGATCAAATGGAAGTGAACTCAGAACGATATCGTCTCAACTCTGAAACTAGGCCAGGCATGCATGGGCGAGTGAGGTCTTAGAGAAACTCCAAACAGTGAGTTGTAATAAGGGTGAGAAGGGGGAAGACTTGTACGAGAAGAGTGCAGGGGACTATTATAAACAACAGGTTTCTAATAGACTGTGAGAGGAAGCAGCAAAAGGCAAGATCATCTTATAACCAAATGCAGGAAACCAGAGAAAACAATCATGCAACAACAAATCATTTATCATAACATAACTGTGCTAATTCATACGAAGCATTCGATCATGAACTCTCTGGCATGAGATGAAACATTGATGGAAAAGGAAAACTATTTGTCATAAAACAAGAAATCTCAAACACAGATGCATAACTCAGAAACTAGAATGGTTGTTAAAACTTTATATTCGAGAGCTTCGCTCTACCATCGATAGATGCAAAAATGGCGAAAATGCCTACATATACTCAAAAACTACAACAACAACAAAACCGAGACGTCGCATTAAACATATTTCATCTGCATGGCTTCTGACAATCTACAGCTGCAACCCTTGAATAATCGTGCAACAACGGCGGACGCAATCGGACTTCTGACAGCTCCGTGGGCAAATCGACGTGCCTTTAATTCATCGTCGAACTTTCCCATTATGGCGGAGACGATGTCTAACCACCACCAACCGCTTCAATAACTTATTCCTTGGGATTTGAGGATGGTCCGGCCAACTCGACACCTTGGGGATGTGGACGATCCTTCATGCTACCACCTGGATTAGCTGAACGACCTAATGAATAGATGTGGAGGCCAGTGCGAAGAATGGGGTGGACGAAGGGAATAGTGGCGCCAAAGCTATGAGGGAGAGGCCTGAAGAGATGAGGGGGTGAGAGAGGTTACATGGGAGACACATGGCAAAAGGAGATAAGCGGAGGAGGCAGGAGAGGAGACGTGATGGACACATTTTAGTGGGAGGCTGATGTGGAGGGAACAAGACACATGGAAGGTGGTGAGTGGATGATGATATGGGGAAAGGACCACCTGGACTAAAGAGTGGAGAAGGATAGATGACACTCAGCAGTAGGGGAAAGGTGGCTCCGGAAGATGACATAACGGGAGAAGGGCCCACGTTGGTTAAACCTGGAGCAGCTGAGGAGGATGGGATTACGCGAGCGTCGTTGATCCGAGCACTTGGGTCTCGACCATTGGGAAGTTGCACGTCCGATTCCGGACCCCCCCCCCCTTGGCTTAAAGGTAGAAAGGCAGGGGGGTCCGGAATATCCTTGAGCACCATTGATCCTGGTACTCCGATCAGGACCGTCGAAGAGATGCACCTTCAATTCCGGACTCCCCCCTTCCTCTTAAAGGTAGAAAGGCAGGGGGGCCGGAATCCAATATGCACCGTTGAACTGGGCACTTGAATTTCTTCCACCCAAACTTGCTTGTGACTTACCACAGGCGCGTAAGCATTACAAACTTAGGACAAGTGGGTTTTAACCCATTCCTTTGCATTCTAACCCCCCCCTTACAAGAAATATCACTAACATTTGGCTCCATGGGGGATAGAGTTGTCCCTGTGATGCTCTAAGAACTCTTTTACAGATTCAGTGCCTTTGTTGTTGGGCTATGGAGTCATTTATTAGGCTGAAAACAAAAACAAAACAGAAAGAGTCGATTGTGGCTCATAGAAAACATTTTTTTAAGAAATGCCCATTTACTAGGCCATTGAAAACTTCTTTGCCTTCCAGATCCTGCAACTTGTAAGTGTTGTTTGAAAATACTTCAAGGATATTGAAAGGCCCGAACCAGAGGGCATCAAATTTATTGTGTTTGCCCTTTTCCTTCCTGGGTGCATCCCATTTGAGCACCAGATCACCCTGCTCGAATTCTTGCTTTTTGCTCTTCTTGTCAAAAGCCTGCTTGATCTTCTGTTGATGATTGTAGGCCTTGTTCATGACTTGTTCTCTGATCTGCTTCACTTCCACCATCTGATGAATCCTTCTGACCACATGGTTAGGTTCTCCTTCAAATTCCTGGAGGAAATTTTCCACAGATAAGGTGAGATGAGTGGGGAAAATGACCTCTATTCCATAAAAAAGTTAGAAAGGTGAGATGCCCAGGGATTTCTTGGTTGTCACCCAATCATCCTAAAGAGAAAATTTGAGCTTTGAGTCCCAACCCCTTTTATTGTCCTCCAGTAGATTCTTAATTAGATTGATCAGAATTTTATTGGAGGACTCTACCAGTTCGTTTCCTTGAGGATAATAGGGAGTAGAATGAATAAGTGAAATATTGAACTGTTCACAGAACTTGATCAGAGGCTCAGACCGAAAGGGGGAGGCATTTTCAGTGAAAATTTTTCTAGGGCAGCCAAACCTAGCTATGATATCTTCCAGGAAGTTGATAATCACTTTGTGAGAAGTGCTTCTGGTAGGGACAACTTCTATCCATTTGGTGAAATATTCGGTTGCAGTTAGAATTCATCTATGCTGGACACTTGAGGGAGGATGAATTTCTCCGATGAAGTCCAATCCCCATTGCTGAAAGGGTGCTAAAACTACTATAGGCTTTAATGGCAGAGATTTCAGTTGTTGCTTTCCTGAGAACTTCTGGCATTTGATGCAAGCTCTGATTTCTCTGCAGACATCAGGAAATAAGGTGGGCCAGTAATACCCAGCTCAGAGGATCTTGTGAGTTGTGGTCTTCCAAAAATGATGACCTTTACAGAGACCGCTATGGAAATCGAGCATAACCTTCTGGGCTTGCTGCGGGTCCAAACACCTTAGTAACACCCCCAGAGGGTCTTTCCAATACAAGTCTTGGTCAACGAGGCAATATCTGACCGCTTTGAGTTTTAAAGCTCTGGCCTTACTTTTTCCCAATCCATCCGAGGGCTTTAATTCTTGCAGAAAATACAAGATATCCTTGTACCAGGGACATGATGCTAGTGATAGGGAACCCTGGAAATGCTTATTGGATGGCTCAGCTTGCTCATTGATGAAATTAATTCCCAAGGCCTTGCAATTGGATTCAACCAGCAACTTGGCCAAACCCTGCCCTTTTATCAACTTGGTGGGCTTAATCTCCAGATCAAACTCTAGGATCTTGGCTATCCATTTACCTCTCCTCCCTTCTATGTCAGGCTATATAAGAATGTCCTTCACAGAGGTTGAAGGGACATATGCAGTGATATTTGAGAGAAAGACATAGACTTTGAAAGCCTTAAGGGCCTTCACCAGGGCATAGGCCTGCTTCTCCATGATCTCGTACCGGAGTTCTACGTCTCTCAATGCCTTGTTGTAGAAATCAATAGGTTGTTCTTGCCCTTGATCATTTTTTTGCAACAGAACTATCGCTACTGTATCACAAGAAGCAAAATAAAATATCAGAAAATCTTTGGAATAATTGGGACTGATTAGCACAGGTGCCTCAGTCAACGCCTTATTTATTTGGACAAAATATTCTCTAGGTTCAGAGGTCCATTTTACTTCATTTCCCTTTCTGAGCATGGTCGTGATGTGTTTTACCAATTTGGAAAAATTTGAGACGAATCTCCTCAAAAAATTAATCTTCCCCAAAAATGCCTGAACCTCCTTTTTAGACCTAGGGAGTGACAGGGTCTGAATCGCTTCCACCCTGCTAGGATCAATTCTCACCCCCTCTGCTGATACTATATGGCCCAATAGCTTCCCCTCCTTCATAGCAAACAACGATTTCTTGGGGTTTAAAGATAGGCCATATCTCCGACACTTCAGGAAAACCTTCTTCAAGTGGAAATGATGCTCTTTATCAGTCTTGGAGAAGACTGTTATGTCATCTAGGTAGATCACCACAAACTTATCTTTCTCCGCAATGAAGGCTATGTCCATGGCTCGCTGGAATGTGGCTCTTGCATTCATCAACCCAAAAGGCATCTTGGCATACATGAATGTGCCCCAAGGAGTGGTGAAGGTTGTTTTTTCTCTGTCCTCAGGAATGATTGATATTTGATTGTAACCAGAGAAACCATCAATCTTTGATATCCTAGATGCATCGGTTACCCTCTGCAGTATGTGCTCCATGTTGGGCAGGGGATAATTGTCTTTCCTTGAGCTCCTGTTCAGGTTTCTGAAATCAACACAGAGTCTAATTTCACCACTTTTCTTTCTTACTGGGACCAAATTGGCCACCCAGTTAGAAAATCTCAAGGGGACAATGATTTGGGCATCTAGCAGCTTCTTCACTTCTTTCTCCATGACAAGTAGCAACATGGGATTTATCTATCTCAGCTTCTGTTTGAATGGCCTAGCCTCTTCTTTCAATGGGATCTTGTGCTCAATGACAGATGTGTCATATGTTTTGAGGTCTTCGTAGGTCCACGCGAACACATTAGCAAACTCCCTCAGCAACACAGTATATTCGGCCCTCTGCTCCTCGGTCAAACTCCTTGACAATTTGACAAACTTAGGCTCCTCTGGTGTGCCTATGTTGCACTCAGCTATGTCAGCCTCATCACCTGAAACTCTATGCTTTACTGCCACATCATTCCCATCGAACAACCTTTCTAATGGGATTAGTCCTTTTGGTATGTGATTGCTTGGTAGCTGAATAATCTGGTGGTCGGCAATTTTATTCAAAAACCCTCCAGGGTGATGGTCAGGTTCCCCTTCAATGTCAGGATCCTCATCTATGTGCAATGCAGAAAAATCATCAACGGATTGAAGAAACTTTTCGATCTCCTAATCATCTTCAAATACCTTCCAATGTTTGACATTGTCTGGTACAGAGGGTCTATAATTTATTTCAACATCGGATCTGATAGTGGACAACATGGGAACCTTAAGCGAACTAGCTGTGACAGCTAAAAAGTCGGCTGAAGCATTTTCCTCCCTTGGAATGAAAGAAATGTTAAAAGCCAAGAAGAAATTGTCCACTAGGTCCCATACCTCGCTCCTATAATTCCTGAGATGAGGATGCTTAGCCTGATAAACATTTTTTACCTGCTGGATGATCAATTCTGCATCTCCAAACACAACCATCTCCTTAATTCCCATTTCCTTTGCAGCTCTTAATCCTAGAACCAGAGCTTCATACTCTTCCACGTTGTTGGTGACTTCGAATTCCAGCTTGTATGACAGAGATATGGTCTCTTGACAAGGGGACACGAATACCACCCAGGCACCTGCACCCATACTGGAGGAAGCTCCATCAAAGAACATCTTCCAAACAGAGGTGGCTGGAGGAGGCATATCCTGATTGAGAATGGGCTACTTTCTGATCTGCAAAGGGGCCTCAGGAGTCTCAGTGACCTGTAACAAGCTAGACCCTAAGTCAGTGTCAAGTGCAAAGATGGGGTGATTAGTGGGGTTCGCTTCATCACTGACAATGTAGTCTATCTGGGCTTCTCTGTACAATCTCCTATGTTCCCCTCCAAAGACTGGAATGGTGGCATATGTGAGATCCATCTGTAACGTCCCTCCAAGTCTCTTGATCCAATATTTTGACAAAAGCATGCCAAACTTGGGGGGAAC
>JZKD02S1810013.1:31806-44858 GCA_000966675.3 Picea glauca | reverse complement strand
TCTTTACATTATCATACATATGATCACCTACTCATTGTGAGGCTACAACTTCTATTTTTGCAAGATGCAACTTGTTGAGAGCACCAACTCTCTGTTTTCTCTAATACCCACTAGAAAGAAGCACCAAATACCTAGTTTCTCTAGAACCAACTAGAAGGAAGCACCAACTCCCTGGTTTCTCTAGAACCAACTAGAAGGAAGCACCAACTCCCTGGTTTCTCTAGTCCCAACTAGACGGAAGCTACAACTCCATGTGTTCAAGCACCCACTTGAACCTCTGAGGACACCAGTCCTCCCTAGCACCTCCCTACCACCCTGGTTTATGGATATGAATTACTGAAACTTAATACAGTGATATAGTGTTCAACAACAGCTTACCATTCTCATCATTATTTTGCAATATTTCGCTACTCTATCTTCCTCACTATATTCCTGCATGCATCCATTGCACTTTTCTGTTCTTCTGCCTCTTGCTCTTTTCACACCATTCCCATTCAATGCACATTTTGTCTTCTGTCCATTTCAATTTATGCACTCCACCTCCTTCTTCACACATGCATCCCGTACCACCACAACCACCCTATCTCTTCTTTGTTTAACCTTCTTATGCTCTCTGTGCATCTTGTGCATGCCCTGTGTCCAATGGTTCTGCATCCTCTGCATGTCGAGTGCTCTGCCTATTCATCATGGAAAATCTTTAGCTTCTCTGTTTTTTAATCCCATGTGTCCATCATCATTGGGTGTCATGATCAAATTACTTCGGATCACAAACAGTTAAGATTCTTCATCTTATGTTACAGTTGAGCTCAACTACTCAGTTGCAGTTACAGGCTCCAACGCTCATCCAACTGTTAATCACCTCCATGAACAGTCAGTGTTCTACTTGCATATGCCTTGAGATTCTTCACCTCCTCTGTCAATCACCTTGAAGTGTCTTCGAGTCCTCTGGTAGAAACCATTAGTGATTTCTGGCAGTTACACTGTGACATGCAACAGTAGCCCTCCAATTTGACTCAATTTGATCTGCACCGTTGGATGGATTTCATTAGTCTTACATTCATTTCGACATTCTGCTCTTCGACATTTCGGGATTTGTGTGATCAAGTGTCTCAACACTCCATGTCGCGATCTCTGAAAAGGATCTTGGTTTCTCTAGCTCTTTCCTCTATCTGTCACCGATTTGACCAATGGTTGTGACCATAATCTTATTCAAAAACTGCATTTTGCAATTTTGTGTTTCGTCACTTTGGAATTTCGGTACTCCTGTGGTGAAGTGTTTCAACACTTCAACTCCTGGTATCCGAAACTCCAAAATGGAGTCAGATCAACGGTCTGGTACTCCATCATTTCTCATTTCGGTGAATCGGCATTTCGGTATTCCTGTGGTAAATTTTCTTGACTCTCCATGTCACGGTGCCCGAAACTCTGAAACGGAGCTTGTCTGTGACATTTCGTGACTTTGGGTTTCGTGATTTCGGGATTCCTCTAATGAAGAGTCTTTACTCTTGACTCCTCTTACTCTCGATATCTAAAACTATGGTATGGATTATTTATCATTTCTTGACTTCGGGTTTCATGACTTTAGGACTCCTTATGGTGAGAGTCTTTGTCATTTCCATCTCCCGATATCCAAAATCCCGGTATCCAGTAATCTAAGCGATGTGCCTGTTTCAAGTTTTTGCATTTCGGCAGTTCAAGACTCCTGATTATCCGAGTCTCTGACATATCCATCTCTTGATAACCGAAATCCTGGTATCCAACACTCCAAGTGATGTGCCTGTTTTGGGTTTTCACATTTCGACACTTTGGGACTCCTGATGATGTGAGTCTCTGACATCTCGATATCCTGGTAACTGAAATCCCGATATCCAACACTCCGAGTGATGTGCCTTTTTTTTGGGTTTTGGGATTTCGCATTTCGTCACTTCGGGACTTCTGATGACGAGATTCCATGACATCCCTATCTCCCGGTATCGAAAACTCCGACAGCCAAAAATTCAAACGATGTGCCTATTTCACGATTCCGGGGTTTCACATTTCGCAACTTCGAGACTCTTGTGTTGGAGAGTCTTGACTCTTGACTTCTCCATCTCCTAATAACCAAAACTCTAAAATGGAGTCTTTGTTGAGGTGATTTTTTGGGGTTTCGCATTTCACCTTGCTCGTTAAAGAGCATGTAAGTTCTCCTGGATCCAATGTCGGTCAGACCTCGGGCTCATATTTGACATTCATCAGGAAATCTTCAATGAGATCCATCGCTGCATACTCTAATCTTGTCGATATTTCTCCACAGCATCTTCCCAAAAGAGTTATAGTTCCCACCTAGCACATCCTTCCTGTACTCAAGCCATCATCCCTGTTGTACTTGCCATCAATGACAAGCATACTATGCTTGTAAACATGCCAACAACATCATAGGATGGCCTCATGGTTTCAGGTTTCAGAGCTGCATGAGGTATGCCAAGGTTGAATACAGAGGCCACGGGATGGTTGAATGGAGGAGGAACCCCCAACATGGCTTACTTCTCTGGTTTTAACTTCATTCACCCAGGTCGACACCTGTCTCCCTTGGGCTGCATGTTTCCCATCTTGCACATGTTTCCCTTCCAGGAAATTAGGATAAAACATATATATTTTCACATCTTTGGAATAATACTTAATTATTATTCCCAAGGACTTAAGCCCTCAAGCTTAGCCCCTCTTCTAACCTTTCAACCCCCTCTCCCTTACCTAGGATTTATGGAAGCTTAGTCCCCCATCACTCATTCATCGTGGTCGGTCCACACACAGAGATGTTTTGTTTTGTATTAATATTGTGCATAATTACATGTACAAAAATCTTGCTCCTGGCCCTCAACACTTAGGCTCCCTGGCCTAAATAACACATAAGCCCACTAGCTTATATAAATTTGTCTCACCAGCCTATAAAACAAAATTACAATTCATAATACAATTGGGGTACATCCTTGGGGTATTACAATCATGGCATGATTTGAAAATGTCATGCATCTCATCCTCTGAGACACATCTTCTAATCACCAAATTAGGCCTGGTATGGTATGGACAATCATGCCACATATAATTTGCACTGAGCTGAATAATCCTATGTTTTTCTCAAGGGGACATATTTTGAGGTAATTTTCATGTTACAAGATAGTTAGCCACATATTCATACCAAGGAATGTAAGTATAAATAGAAAACGAACTTTCATCTGGAAAATTTTCATCCACTGGTGCATTATTACCTGTATGAATAATTCTAGATAGGAAATCAACAAAAAGGTTATCTTTTCCAAGTATGTCAATGATAGTAATATTGAATTCTTGAAATAGTAGCAACCATCTAGTAACTCTAGCATTTGTCACAGGTTTATTCAATAAAAAACTAATGGTTGAGTGGTCTGTTTGTACAAAAACCTTATACCCTATTATGTAGTGTCTGAATTTATTAATGACATGAACTACTGATAATAATTCATTTTCAGTGAGTATAATTTACTTCGGCAAGGAAGAGATTTTTGTTGAAAAAGTAGATAGCATAAGGAAGTTGGTTTTCCCTTTGTCCTAGAATGGCCACCAAAGAGGTATATGAGGCATTGGTGCATATATGAAAGGGGAGATACTAGTTTGGTTCTCTTAAGATAGGGGCACTGGAAAGCGTTTTCTTTAAAATTTCAAAGGAAATATGACATTTTCCATCCCAATGGAATAAAACCTATTTTGCTAACAATTTGAACAGTGGGACAATCAAGTTTGTGAAATTTGGAATGAATCTTCTATAATATCTAGCATGCCCTAAGAAAACTCTAACTTATTTTTGTGATCTAGGGATTATGATTTGAGAAATAATGTCAATTTTGGAAGGATATACTCTTATTCCAATACCGAAAATATGATGGCCCTCGAAAATCCCTTCAGTGAGCATCATTATAGATTTTTCATGGCTGAGGGAAAGATTAGTCTCTCTACACATGATCAATACTTTCTCCAAATTGTCTAGTGCCTATTGGAAATCATCCCCATATACTGTGAAGTCATCCATATAGCCTTCTACATAGTCATGGGTTAAATAAAAAAAAATAGCTAGGACAACCCTCTGAAAGGTGGAAGGGGAATTGCAAAAACCAAAGGGAAGAAACCTATAATCATAAGCACCCCATGGGAAAGTAAATGTGGTTTTCTTCTTATCTTTAGGGTAAATTTGGATTTGGTTATACCCATTAAACCCATATAATAAATAAAAGTACCTCTTCCCAGACAAGGTGTCCAAGAACTGGTCTATGAAAGGAAAAGGAAAATAATGTCTATAGGTATCCTTGTTTAGATCTCAAAAGTCCACACAAATCCTCCCTTTTCCATTCTTATTAGGGACAATAAATAATGGGGATACCCACTTGCTCTCTGAAATAGGGTAAATAAAATTGGCATGTAGGAGTTTTTGGAGCTCGTATTTCACTATATATTTTAAGGTTAGATTCATTCTTCTTTGGGGCTGCCTAATAGGTCTGATTTGATCATTGGTGTAAATATGGTGTATATAAGTATCAGGGTGAATTCCTTTCATGTCAGAGTAATCCCATGAAGAAGTATCGGACTGTCCTTGAATCATTTGGATCAATTTTCATTGTTTATCTGATTCCAAGCTAGAATTGGTATATAGATATTTCCCAGTAATGATTTGCACAGTTTGGACAACTTACTCTTCTCCATTTATTGCTAATATAGTGAATAATGTAGAATTGGAGGGATGCCAAACCTCCTAAAATTTAGGGCTGAAAATATATGTAATTCTGGAAAAGATTGAGGATACTTAATGCATTTTGTATTGGATAAAAATAGGATTAAAATCCATTCTTCAGTCTGTTCTTGAACTCCCATTTCTTTCTCAAGTGTTAGCAATATTTGAGCATAGTTATCCTCCCCATAAGGATTCTCCAACCATAGAGGAACTTTAGTGGTTGGTTGGGCAGGAGGAAAGAGAATAAGTTTTTGACTATGGGTCCCATTAGAAATTGTTATCTCCCAAGACCGACAACTAATAAATGCATTAGTAGTGGCCAACCAAGGTCAACCAAGCACAACTGGATGTCCAGGTTTGGAGGATTTTGAATGAATTACCAAGAAGTCCACATGATACTCCGAGGAGGCTAAGGTAAATGTTACATCATCTAGGCTTCCTAGTGGGATAATGACTGATTTGTATGCAAATTCCAACAAGGTATGTGTTGGCCCTAAATGATTTAGTTGTTTCATTTGCATGGTGTCAAAATTCATAACATTTATTGCTTCTCCTAGATCAATAAGTGTATTCGACAAAGAAATACCATTAATTTCTATAGTCACCACTAGGTTTCCTAGATCATAATATCTAGATGGAATTTCGGATATAAATTTTGATAGTTTTCCAACCACCTATATAAAATGAGGTTCCTTCGTCTCCCTTCTAGAATTTTTAATGCAAATATGTCAAGGGTTTTGGAATTCATGAGTAATGTTAAAAAGGCCTCTACAGCCTCATTGTAATCATTCTTCGTTGTCATATTAACGTAGCAGCCACATCTCTTCTCAGAGATAGCTACCACCATTCGAGAAAGTGTTTCATTTTTGCAGTTTTATAGCTTCATTCTATTTCATTTATTTAATAGAATATATTTATTAAGTTTATTGATCCAGGTGGATATTGGTGGCCACCTACCTATTCCAACTGGCTCCTCTTGACAATTTTTAGTTCAACACGTTCTTTTGTACTTATTTGTAATTGTGGGTTCTACACTTTTGAGGATGTCAGAAGACATACACATCTTCCAGGTGGATACTGGTGGCATCACACTTAATCCAACTATCTTATTTTGTATGTTTTCACGTCAGCACATCTTGTTGTACTTCTAGGGCCGTTTTGGGTCCATAAACAATGTTTTTTTGTCTCTCCACATTCAAACTATAGACAAAGTCAAATTTTTATGGAGTAATGTGTACTTATCGAAAATACCTTTCCAATGGGATATCACACACCTAAAACAGAGGTCGTATGCAAACGTTGTGACCCTAGGAAGTTGAGGTACCAAGTTACCCATAGGGGCCCACATAACGTTTAGCATTTCATCTCCTAGGGTTAGGTTTTGGTATATCTAGGGTTTTGGAATTCGTGAGTAATGTTAAAAAGGCCCATGGATCCTCATTGTAATCATTCTTCTAAGATGGATTTTCATATCAACCACATCTCTTCTTAGAGATAACTACCACCATTTGAGGAAGTGTTTCAGTTCTACAGTTTTACAATTTTAGCCTCTTTTATTTATAAAATAGAAGATATTGTTCACTAGATATCTGTGTTGTTCTTCATATCTATGTGTTTATTGTATTGAGTTTGTTAGTCAATTCGTTTCTCTCCTAAATCTAGATCAGTGGTATCAGAGTGTTCTACTCTTCATTTATTTTTCTTCATTCATTTCTCCGACAAGATCTAGGTACAAGAAGTTGGGACTCAAACCAATCGATCCATTGTAAGATCGGTCGCGTCAAGCCTAGCAAAAACCCATGGGAGAAGAAAAGAAATATGATGGAGTAGGAGACCCTTTTAAAATATTTCTTGAGGAATCCCTTGCATGAAAAAGGAACGAAATGATGGAAAACTTTGCGTAGATCCTTTAGCGACTTCCCACGGGAGAAACATCTTCATCAAGAAGCCATGGAACCCCCTTCAAGGTACATGTAAATTTTTATATTCCATTATTTGAAGGACTGATAGATGCAGATATTGTAGATAAATGGTTGAATCTTCTCGAAGGGTATTTTTTGGTCCACAATTTTTCCGATAGGGAAAAGATTACTTTTGTACTCCTCAAGGTCATCCCCCATGTTAAGGACTAGCGGGACACTTACTCTGAGAAAATGGCCATAGAGGAATATCAAATATTTGTGGTTTCCCCTATATGGGATTCCTTATGAGATGTTATTAAAGAACAATACTACAATATTGGAAGCTATGAGGACCAGTACACTAGATGGAAAACCCTACGTCAATAAAGGGACCAGACAGTACCAGATTTCACCAATATTTTGCATATCCTATGCACCAAGTTGGGTATCAAAGACTTTGAGTGACATCTAGTGCTCAAATACCATGGTTTTTTGCATAGATACATTCAAACATAAATGGATTTTCTAGACATCACGTCATTGGGTATGACTTATAGATATGTTGTGAAGATCGAGCAAAAATTTAAGCAAAAGAGGTGAGAGTTTGGATCTGCAAACTCCTCACAACTGAAGAAAGGAAAAGGTGGCCCCAACCCACACATCAAGGGACAGAGAAAATATGGCCACTCTCAGGACAACCAATCCAATCCACAACACAAGAAGGGAAATGAGAAGATGAAGGATAGAGGAAAATGGTATGAATACCATAAAAGTCGTTGGCACAACACTGAAGAATGTCACTCCAAGAAGTCACTAGTGGTTGAGTTGAAGGCTTCCAAGTGAAAGGATGATTATGATTCTAAATCAAATCCAGAAGGAGGGAAGAAGATTATTTATGTTGAACCAAGTTCCACTGTCACTACCACCAAATTCCATCCAAGCGAACAAGAAGAACCAGAGGAAGGGGAACGCCTCTTTCACTCACAGATATGGGTAAAAGGGGATTCACTTCATTTCATTATCGATAGTGGCAGTCAGAAGAACCTAATATCATCAGAGGTCATCAAGTAGTTGAACTTGTTGATGACACCACACCTGCAAACCTACACCATTGGTTGGCTCTACCAAGGAAGAGATCTTTGTGTCAGTCGGCGGTGTCATCTTCCCTATGGCATCAATCCTTTCAAAGATGAGGTATTGTGTGATATTTCTCCCCTTTAATTTTTTTATGTTCTTTTAGGAAAACTATATTTGTGGAAGCGTCATGTTTTTTATGATTCTAGACCCCACAATGTTATTATTACTTTGGGTAGGCAATTGTATAGGATACCAGAGGTAGCGCCACCTATCGTTATTTCTTTGATATTTTCTAAGAAATGAAATAAGGTCATTTCATAGACTGGGAAGTTCATTTTATTTTTTATCTGTGCTCACAGTAAGAAGAAGGTCACCACCACATCCATGGCCTCTACATAGAGATTCTCTTTAAAGAAAAATCAAGTGGACAAGATCGTGGAAGAGTACAAAGACATATTCTCCTCACCCACCAAGGTACCGACACACTGCCAAGTCAAGAATCCAATTTATCTAACCCTCGATGCACCTCTTCCTAATGAACTAGTATATCATCACTCATTTATGGAAAATGATGAAATCAAGCATCAGATCCAAGAGCTTCTTCAAAAGGGGCACATCAAACCCAACTCCTCCCCTTGTGGAAGCCCGATTGTATTAGTGTATAAGAAAGATGGGACCTGGCGAATTTGCATTGATTACAGAGCATTAAACAAAATCACATTCAGAAACTGGTACCCAATTCCTAGGATTGATGACCTTCTTGACCAACTCAAGGGGGGAAAGTTCTTCAACAAGATTGACCTAAAGTATGGCTACCACCAGGGTCCCATCAAACAAACTTATGTATGGAATACAACTTTCAAATCTAAAGAAGGTCTCTTAGAATGGTTGGTCATTCCCTTTGGCCTAAAAAATGCACCAACCACTTTAATGAGGTTGATGGATTATGTATTGAGACCCTTCACCAACCATTTTTTGGTGGTATATTTGGATGACATCCTCATATTCAACAAAACATGGGAGGAGCACATGTGGCATAATCAGCAGGTTTTGAGCACTCTGCAGAAACACAAGTTATATGCCAACTTGAAAAAATGTTCCTTTGTCATGAACATGGTCCAATACCTGGGCTACATTGTTGATGAGCATGGGGTGCATGTTGATCCCGCTAAGATCCAATACATTTGTTACTGGATAGCCCCGACCACACTAACTGATCTTTGAAGCTTCCTGGGACTGGCCAACTTCTATCGATGGTTCATGTTGGGATTCTCCCATATTGCATGGGTCCTCATCCACATGACCAAGGGAGGTGGTAGGGAATCATTCATGTGGGGGAAGAAACAACAATGAGCATTTGATGATATAAATCATCGCTAGTTCTCAACTCAAGTACTCTCCTTTCCCAATTTGTAACAACCATTTCAGATTGAGACTAATGCATTTGATTATGTTGTAGGCACAATTCTCACTAAGTATGGTCATTTTATGGCATACCATAGTGAGACACTCTTAGATATTGTCCAAAAATATCCCACCTATGACAAGAAAATGTATTCCATTGTACAAGCCTGTCGTTAATCGAAACATTACATTTTGGGAAAGGTTTCCATCATCCACATTGATCACAAGCCTTTGCATTTCATACAAACATAGGGGAATTTGTAGAACGAACTCCATCAAAAGTGATCCAAGTACCTGCAACAGTTCCATATCAACATCAAGTATAAGACAAGGAGCACAAATCATGGCTTTGATAGCCTTAGTCGACTTCTTATGGCTGCACTCACCACTGTGCTCCATTCCTGTGGACATGAGGCATCCGAGTGTCACCAACTTTATCAGCAAGATCCAGACTTTGCCACCACCTATCAGCTCTTGGGTATAGGCACGACTATCACCAATTTTCATATTCAGGATGACATGTTATTTCATCTGGTACATCTATTTGTTCCTACAAGAGGAGCATGAAAAGTGGATTTGGGAAGCCCACTACATTCGTATGGAAGGACATTTTGTGTGGAGAAAACTATGGTCATTTTCTAGAAATATTTTTATTGGATAAAAATTTGACATGACGTCAACAAGTATATAAGATATTGCATTGCATGTGTCATTTCCAAGCCAATCATCAAGAAGCAAGGCTTATAAACTCATCTTCCTACCCCCAAGAAGCCTTGGGAATCCATATCGATGGATTACATGTCTCACCTTCTATCCACCATGCAAGGCAATGATTGTGTATTTGTGATCGTTGATCGGTTTTTGAACATGGCCATCCTCATAGCCTGCAATAAAAACATCAAAGTGTCATATACTTCCAAGCTCTTCTTCGAACGAGTGTGGGTCCATTTTGGGATACCACATACCATCATCTCTGACCGGGACAATATGCTCCTCAACACATTTTGGTCGATTCTTCGGTCATTGTTGGACATCAAGCTCACTAAATCCACTGCTTTTCACCCCCAAATAGATGACCAAACAAAGGTAATCAACCAGATGATTGTGCACATATAAGCATTTACGTACATGGGATGAGAATATCCTTTATTTTCAACATAGTTAAAGCATGGCTCTCCATACATCCATCGTCCATAGACCATTTCAAGTGGGACTGGTATTCCAACCCTTGGGTCCCATTGATGTTGCACTACCTTTGGAAACCACACAAGCATACTCTTACCATGTTTATTCTGAGACCAACAAAGCCACTAGATTCATTGAATGAATTCAGCACATCCTCCAATGGGCCCATGAGATTTTGCAAAACGTCAACGCTAAGTACAAGAAGTTCCATGATCAAGACAGGGTATTGCACCAATTTCATTTTGGAGACAAGGTTTGGTTACATTTGTAGAAGAAGCGTCTTACAGGGCTGCATCAGAAGCTCCACCTATTGATACTAAGAAAAATGTTTTCAACTTATAATTCAACTAGATTATATATTCAATTACATCCAATGAGAAATGAAAAACAATAAAAGATTTACACCAATACACCACAATACACCATGCAGAATATATGAGAAATAATCAATAGTTATTGTTCAAGGGAAGTAATGACTTCCAAGGGAAGCTACAACGTCCAAATATAATGGATGGATAAACCTTCAAAAGGAAGATACAATCCTCCAATATCAAGACAGGGTTTACCTCTCCATCCTTGCCCCTTCCTTCCACCCAAGAATATATGAGAGATAATAAAACTTTACATTAAATTATCACCATCAACCAACCATCACATAGAACTTGATAATACTTCCTGAGACTAATTTAAATTATGGAATTCTTCACTTCTTGGAATACTTTGATCTTGTAGATAATTGTTGTATCATTTTCGTCACCTAAATGAGCAATGAAAGACACTTACAAGTCCAGTTGGGTTAGCCAGATAGGATAGAGATGAATGAAAGATTTAGAAACATAAAGCATAAGAAATAAACAAACAACTAAGCTAATAACAAAAAAAGAAACTAAACTAGAGTGCATAAGGGAAATAGAACAAAAACAGACAACATTCATGCCACCAATGGATAAGTTGTATTAGTGGGAAAACACCAAAGAGAAAGGGAGACTTATGGGTCTCCTCTTCCTCCAAGGGAGGGCTCTTGAACCCCCCATGATTGAACTCTTCTTATAAATAACAAACTAGAAGGAAATGGTGAAGAAATCCAAAGCTCATTCACTCAAGAGGTGATGTGAATGGATAAATGAGATGATGCCTGTATGCTCTAATGAGGAAAGAGGTTCCTCTAGGGGCATATAGGCAACATAACAATACAAATGAATTCTTGGAAATGTAGTGCACCTATGGCCTCTTTTTATAGATAAGTTTTGAGGCATTATTCAACCAATCCTTAGTGTGAACAAGGGGCTCTTTAGGGCGCCCTTAGATCTTTGACCAGTCCCCCACTCAGATTTAGCTCGAATTTGGGTGTCAAATCGACTTGGGAGATGAACCAGAAGTGGGTGGAAGGCTGACCAAAATCACAAATGTGTTGTTCTGAGGTATGCACATCTTTTTTCATCCACAGTCACGCATCAGGCACATGTGCACTTTTTTGGCATTTTCGACTGGCGCACATGCATGCGCTTTCTTTGTATCCTTAGCGCATGCTGATTTTATAACCATTTGTATAGTTTTGTTCCCTTTGGAAATGCGTTTTTGAAGTTGTGGGTGAACTAATAGGTGTTTGGAGATGCTGGATTCCTGTAACCATTTGCGGACGAATTTCAATGATAACAGATGCCCCCTTATGTGTGAGGTTAGGAACATATGTATAGCCAAAATAAATCAATGTTTCTTCTACTAAGAGTGTCATTTGTAAGAAAGAGTGTTGAGATAAATTGCAAGAGTGACCCATTGGAGGGAGAGGGGAACCTATGGGACCTAAACCTTTTTCCAGGTGTGGAAAAATAAAACTATGTACAAACGAGGCAGACATGCCCCATGCTCATGTCATGTAACTAAAAAATGTGTAAGATAGTAACTGAAGCTGTATGTTGATGTAGATAATTGCATCTCCCTCCGAGGTGGTTTGATAATGGAAAATGATAATTCTGATGGTGAACAAACTCTGAAAAGAGGTGATGACACCTATAAGAGGTATTGATGATTCACAGACATTGATATCCTATCAAATTTCAGAGGTCTTCAGCTAAGATAAAACAACTGTAATAGTCGCAAAGTAAGACCCACTGTAAAATGAGATGGTGTTGAATTTGAATGCTATGGGGGTCAATGACAAAAGAGAGCAATGATGGTTCTCCTTGTGCCATTTGAGACTCCTCATTGTAAAGGTAATGAGATTCAAGATACTTTTTCTTGTATGGAAACTGTGTTGATGTCGACAGAAAGGGAGACGTGACTCCAAGAAGCAAAGGGTTTCATGAAATCCACTGGATGAGATCAGGAACTGATGAGGTACATGGGTGAAGTCAAGATGCGGGGAGACTCAATACTACCCTTGGTTGGGGATATATGTGAAGTATTAATGGAAACAACCATGAAAATGGATCTAGTGTTAGGGGGATGACTAGACGTGAGTTAAATTGTGCTAGAGGCATGACAAAGTGGACAAACTCAAAGATCATGGATACATGGATTGTGGGATGCTTGGGGTTTTATGGATGATGTCAATAAGAGTAGAAGGTAAGGAATGGACCAACTAAGGGAGACATGGGTTGCTTTGTCAGGGAAAGAAGGTCACCAAAGGTGACGACAAAAGGCGATATAAATGATGGAAACAATGGCTTTGTACAATGACCAAATGAATAAAGAATAAGTTGGGAAAAGTGTACAGATACAGAAATGGGTTCCCCGGTGTAAGATGG
>JZKD02S1810013.1:0-12711 GCA_000966675.3 Picea glauca | reverse complement strand
CCAACTCCAAATCATGAGTGGCATAGTTTCTTTCATGCTCTTTCAACTTCCTTGATTCATAACATATCACGAATCCATTTTGACTAAGGACTCCACCAAGTCCTTCATTACATGCATCTATGCATACAATGAAATCTTCTTTTGGGTCTGCAATCCTTAGTATTGGAGCACTTGTCAATAATTGCTTCAAATGTTGGAAACTCCTTTCACAGTCCGACATACACTAAAACTTCATACCCTTTCTTTGCAAGGAAGTGATTGGGTGTGCTATCTTTAAGAATCCTCCAATGAACCTCTTGTAGTAACCTTCAAGGCCCATGAAATATCTGACCTCTATCATATTGTTTGGTGTTGACCATTCTCTAATGGCTTCTACCTTCTCAGGGTCCACTATTATCCCATCTTTTGAGATGATATGCCCCAAATAATGAATTTGTTTATGATAAAATGAGCACTTTATCAATTTGACATACAACTAATGTTCCCTTAATACTTGCAGCACCATCCTCAAATGATGTTCATGCTCTTTCTCTGACTTGGAATATATAAGAATTTCATCCAAAAAGACAATGAAAAACTTGTCCAAATACTCTTGGAAAGCACCATTCATTAAGCACATGAAAACAGCTGGTGCATTTGACAACCCAAATGGTACCACTGTGAACTAATGACCATACCTTGTCCTGAAGGTGGTCTTGCTAATATATTATTCTTTAATTCTTACCTGATGGTATCCTGATCTAAGATCTATCTTTGAAAATATCCTTGCATCCGTCAATTGATCAAAGAGTTCATCAATCCTTGGTAGAGGATACTTGTTCTTAACAGTCACTTTATTCAATTGTTTGAATTCAATGCACAATATTAACGTTCCATCTTTATTTTTAACAAACAAGACTTGGGCACCCCAAGGTGATACACTTGGGCATACATACCCCTTTTTCAGAAGTTCTTCAAGCTGCATTTGCAACTCTTTCAATTCTGGTGTACTCATTCTGTAAGGAGTCTTTGATGTTGGCATTGCTCCATGCATCAAATCTATAGAGAAATCAATGTCTCTCCTTGGGGGTAGTCCTGGTACTTCCTTGAATACATCTTCAAACTCTTTCAGGACTACATAATCCTCCAAATTTGGCACCTTGTATTTAGGTGTCTCCTCCATATGAGCTACAAAAATTTGACATCCTCTTCAATAACATTTGTTCAGCTGCAATGCTGAAATTTCTCTAATGGTTACTGCCCTAGAAATTCCCTACACTCTCCTTTGTTTCCCTTCTTCATCCAAGCAAGTGAATGCTTTTTTATGACCATCCAATAGAGTATGATGTGGCTCCAACCAATCCATTCGAATTAAACAGTCATAGGAACCTAAAGGTAAGATGTTCAAATTTGCCTTGGTATTCAGTCCATTCATGTCTACGAGGCGAGACTTAACCATCTCATTAACTTTTCTTCTGGCTCCTATAGCCAGTTGAAGCAACCAATATTTCCCATGCTTTCTTATTGGAAATTACAAACTTTCCACCATATTAGGGTCTACATAACTATGACTAGCTCCTGAATCAATTAAAATAGCAAGGGTTTGGTTGTTGATCATACCTTCCACCTCAATCATGTGGGACTGATACTCTACTTGCTTGTTGTCTAGGGATGCATAAATCCTTGGTATATTTCTGCCCATGTCCTCTATTGTCTCAGCTTGTTGTACATTGTGAACAACCCTACCATTTTCACCTCTGTGAGGACAATCTCTGAACCTATGGTCTCCTTTACAAATCCAACATTGCATAGGTGGTTGTATTGGCCTTTGAATCCCTGTGTCAATCACTTTGGTTTCCTTATGCATTTGTTGCCATTGTGGATTATTTCTCAAGAATGTTGTCTTATCTCACTTCTTCCTTTGATCCATCTTGAATTTCTTATTGTCTTCCCAAGCCTTTTGGAAGGATGGCCTTGCTTTCAGCTGGTCATATAAGCATTTAGCTCTCCTTATGGTCTCTTCTAATGTCTTGGGATCATCATACTATATTTTGTCACTGATGAACGATGGAAATCCACTTAAATACTTTTGAATCTTGACTGTCTCATCCTTAATGAAAGGGACATACTTCAACAATTCTAGAAACCTTCTCTCATATTCATCTATGGTCGTACTTTCAAGCTTGAGTTCAAAGAATGCTTTCATTTTCTTGTCATAGTATCTCTTAGTCAAGTACTTCTTCTCAAAATACTTCTTGAATTCCCTCCAAGTAACACTTTTCTCTACAATGTGTTGTACCTACACAAGTTTATCCCACCACATGGAGGCCTTTCCTTTGAGTTGATAGATAGAGATTCTACCTTCAACATGAGAAGAATAATTATGCAATTGAAAATACTTCCTCATGCCTAGAAACCATGTTTCAACATATTCATCCTTCTTTTTCTCACCATCAAATGTATTAGGTTTGATTTTGTTCATTTCTCCTTGTATCTCATCCACCCTAGATCTCTTATACCTTCTAACAGGGGATAGAATTGAGTTGCTTCCTGCTCTCTTATGGGAATGCCTTTGGGGATGATGGTGATGTCTACTAGCACCTTTTACTTTTCCTTTCTCCTCTAAAGATTTGTGACTCTCACATCTACTTGAGTCACTCTCCTTAACCAATTTCTTCTCTATTTTGTTCAAACCTTCCAATAGCTTCATGTTGAAGTCATCCTGTTGCTCTTTGGATTTCATAAACCTTTCATTACCAACTTTATGGCTTTGGACATCCTTCTGCAAATTCTTAATGGTCTCATCCATATTCATATCTTCATTCTTTTATTCTCCATGTCCATTGGAGTTCGTTCCTTCTATGCCCAAATGGACATCCATCCCTCTTCTTTTCTTTGGATGACTGTAATTCCCCTATGCCTCTTCCATTCCTATGGACTCTACACTTGTCTGACCTGAAAAAGTTGTTGTTAATTCTCCAAAATGTGCAACCATCGAAACTAATCAGGCTAACAATTCAACAATTCATGAGAATATGCACCATTTCGATTCAACATACACATCAACATTATCACTCTCGGTTTCCTGGTGTTATCACCACAACAATTCTAGATAAGACCCAAGTCTCGAGAACACTGATGCGTAGTGCCTTCCGAGATACACTTGTGAAATAAGGTGGTTTTGTCGAAACCACTTTAGCCAATATATGGTATCACATGTCTCAACATGTCAAATCCACCACTCATGGAGTGGGCAATGACTATTCAGATCACCCTGCTTCATTTGTTCAGTACTTCATAGCCATGTGACGTCAGATGAATGCCGCCATGTAATGAAATCAAAATCTAATCATTCAAAATGGATTGGACGAGCATGGAAACCCAACGCTCTTGTACGTAATCTGTCTGCGCTTCATAAATGGATTTCTATAATTGCCACTCCCCAAGTATGAAGATATTTGTGTATCCATAACCGAAGTAATCTCCAAGTCGCTCGACTTCTTATTCTCTATAAAGACACATTTCAGTATCCCCAACCTGAGGAAAGGGTCCTTGCGCAAATTCTAGCAACTAAGTTCCACATAGAGCTGGTTATAGAATCGCGATTGGAAGTCAGGATGAATCCCACTATAAAGGATTTAGCATCAACAGGCTAGCCACTAAGAAGAAAATGAGTAAGTAACATACGAAGGAGGAATCTATGGCTGAAGCAGTCGAAAGTGTTGGAGAGAATTAACCGGTCTGGTTAGACTCTTATTTAAAGGTGAAGATTGCTAAGCTGAAGTATGTCTTCAACTAATATAACCATGTCTCAACGAATTTTGAATAGATGGTAGTGGAGGTAAAGAGTACAAGAGATGATAGGCATGTTCTTCAAATGACCCTTTTTACAACAGGCTAACTGTTTTCATCACCCTTTTGTAATTTTGTGATTAATATGATTATATAAATACATAAATGGATTTTAGACTGTTTTTTACAATTTCTATCTGGTTATGTTATAACTCTTGTTTTCTTTTATAATAATTTTTTCTTGTAATCTTATATTTTATTTTCATCTATCTAAATCGGAGGAAATTAAAACTCGGAATTCGTTTTAATTAATGCTTCAATGTGATTATGTGTTTCTTTTTCTTTTATTATTATGCAATTTAAACTCAGACTCATCGCCTTCCAAGTGACTTCGCACCCATTAAATTGACCTGTTCATTTATATTTATCATGCATATCAATATTACAAGGTAAAACGCTTCTCCGCGCACCTAAATCTACTGTGCATTTCTTCTTCGTCGTACCGACTACTTACGCACACTACTCTGGTGTTGTGCACCAATATCCATTGTGCACAGTTTCGATACTGCACACCGATATGCCACATGCATTTTCATCTTATGCATGCACCATGTCAAGTTTAATATATTCCTTAGCACTCAAATATCTGTGCACACTATTGAATACACCGTCGTGAAACAACTTATACTCATACTTATGCATGTACTAACAAAACTTCTCTACATTAAGCAATAATTGTGCACCCCATGTGTACCTTACTATGTGTGTGCTTACCGCACAAGGCTAATTTCAGTGTGTGCATATACACATAATAATCTTCTGCACCGTGCCACAATTTATCGTGCACACTGGCACGCCAATGTTTTCTCGCACGGTGCCAAATTTACCATGCACGCTAGTACGCCAACCTTTTCCAAGGACACTCTGTGACTCCAATTCTGGTCACTTCAAAGTTACTTTTCTGTGAATATTCACTTCAATTTCACCCCTCTGGCCCATCCAAGATTAGTGTTGAACTGAGACTCTCATACCATACTGTAACGCTCCCCCTAACCAACCTGAGGTCAGGGTACACCACTCCAGAGAAACCACTCATGCTATGAAACCACTCGGTAACATTCCCATCCATCAGATGGGGCCATTCTACTCTAGGGAACACTTTCGTTCCCATACTGCAGAACATACAGTAGCATACCCAGTAGTCAACTAAGAAATGCCACATAAATTTACTCTTTAGACTGCATGCAACTAAAACATATACATACAACACACTCGTGGAAGATTTACATCTAAACATAAACAAACAATTACTTTCTGTAACATACGACTTTTATATTGAAATAACAGTAACTACCGATATGCATCATTTACAGTAAATTACCCATAAGCACACAAGCAATAATAATCACATATATGATAACATCGTAACATAGTCATGTAAATAACAAAACAACATATCAATATATCATACAATTGGTACTTATCTTAGAAAGACTATCACCAACTACTTACAGACCATCCACGAACCTCCCAGCTATAGACTACACTGTTCATCACTCTCAACAGTGAGTGACCCTTGAGTTGGGATTGAACTCCACCCAGGGTAAAGGGATTCCTATCTAAGATATGGCTCATGGACAATGAGAAATACTCCATCTCAAGTGCTCACTCAACTAACATCCTACAACCTCTCATTCCCCACATGCCTATCCCACCCAAGGAAGTGTGCCCCTTCTCTTCTCAACAGTCCCTCGACTGTCCCGCTTCCCTTCTAGGGCTTCAACAACAGGTCTGACCAGAAGTCTCAGAGAATTTTAGTTGCAACTTAGAACCCTTAGAAATCAATCCCCAACAATTCTCTCACTCGGATAACTTTTCACGGGCCTGACAACCCGCTTCTTCAATTCCTCTCCAGGATAACCAAGTACACTAACCAAAAAGGGTGCAGAACAGGCTTCAGAAAGGTGAAATGGTTGTCTCAAGCATAACGAAATGTATGAGTGAAATGTTCATGGCATCATTGATTGGATAGTTGAGTGTGTTTCAGAATCACTGTGAACTCTTCATGAAAAGTGATGGTCAGAATGATGGTCGTCCCCTTCGTTCATAAGGTATCCATGAGAAAATATCCCAATGAGATAAGTTCCCCCATGATATGAATGCATGTCCCCAACTTGACACTTGTCATATCAGAAGTTACTTTTGTCCACTTGTCCCCAACTTTAGAACTTAGAATAAAATAATTATCCATACTTTATGTTTTAGGAAATATTAATATAATATTCCCTTGACTTTTGGCCCTCCCTTTTCCCTAACTGGTGAAGTTCAGTCCCCCATCTCTTTTATCGTGGTCAGTCTGCACGTAGTGATGTATTTTATATTAATCATGAGTCATGTACAAAGTATGTGCATTGGCCCTTGACATCTAGGCATTCTGGCCTAGTACCAAAACATAAGCATTATGACTTATAATACTAGCTCACCAGCCCATAATGCATATCATAAACATAAAGGTTCGCTGACCTTAGTATTGCACGCACTTTAGTTACTGCGCACGGTATCTTGTGATGTGCATATTACATCATTTTACTACGCAGTTCATGCACACACTATGCCACATGATGTTCATTATCCAATGAGGTCAAAAAAACTCACCAACTTAAGTATATTTATATTACATTTACAATTGGGTTCGGTCGAGGGATATTACAGAGGCCATGTCTTTGGCAAGGAGGGAGATAAGTGATCTGAGAAACCAATCAAGGGATTGTTGCTTGGTGGTTTCTTCTTTGCATAAGCTACATCGCCGATGCCATTCGTGAATGTGGCCAGAGATATGTGTGGATGAGGTTTTTTTAAACTCGAAGAGCAGTTCGAGACCATTGTCATGGAGGATTGGTATTTGAAAGAAGGTCAAAAAATTATTTGGTAAATGATTCAAAGGTGTCACATGGAACCCTAAATTTTCATCTACATACCGCTTGGTTGATGGGCCAGTGAGTGTGCATTGGAATAAACGTAACCGGATGGATTCGTCCATGAAGTTGTTTGAAGAAAACCATAGGTGGAAGGTCATAACATGGTTGGCAGGGTCTTCTCCTACCTTTCCTTCAAACTTGGGAATGTCTGAAGGTAATTTGGTAGGCTCTGCAGACCATGTGGGATCGTGCAATATAGGATCATTGGTGAGCTTACTCAGATTTGGTATGTTGAGGGAGGCCAAGTATGGAATTTGGAGTGGCAGTGGAGGATTCATTCTAGACATGGTGTGAGTGGTTTGTGTACCTAACCCGTGAGGTGGGTTAGGTGGGGTGATACTTCCTCCTTGGGAAGAAGTGTACCCCCCACTTCCTTGTAAAGGAAAGCTAGTTGAAGGTTGACCTTGGGAAGTGGACCCAATAAAATTAGAACCAAGAAAATTTGATCCCATGAATGTAGCACTCACGGGGGTGTGAGAGAGTTGAGCTAATGAGTTGGCAAGACTAGGAACTCCTCCTTGAAAGGGAGGGATATTTTTCAAGTGTCTAGAATGACGAGGGTTCTATGGGTCCCCTATGATGTCCAACTAGCAAAATGATTGTGTGCAACTGATGATGACAGTAATAAATTAACAAGAGACTTTGTATTACTTGGACCTTCACAATATATGTCACAATTGTTTTGTAATCACAAGAGCATCACACATAAATCAATTGACAAAGAAGCATATATGTGGATAGGTGGATTGTTTTTGTGTGGGAGAACAAAGAAAGTAAATGCTCGTGCCCTAAAAAGACGTAACATCCTTCCTCTCAAATAGCACTGGAATTTCCAATAACACTCAATAGTGGGGTATGAAGTCACTGGAAGAGGAATTAGTAAAGGATGAAATAATCAGTTATAATGAGGGGTAGAGGGTGCATATCCCGAAAGAGTTGGTGATATTTCCCAATAGCCACACAAAATCCAATCAAGGTGCATATGCAACCCACAATTGTCACTTGGGTATATGTCCTAAAATTTGGTCACTAGGTACCTCGGTCAAAGTGCGACATTTAGATTTTCGGCCTCAGAAATGGGTCACGGTCTAGATTCCATCCAAGAGGTGGGTGCCTCAAGGGGGGACACACAGAACAACTAGACCTTGGACTTCGAACCTTCATGGGTATCTCCCTAACTTATGGTGTTAGGAACACTTGAATTGGAGGATTTAAAGTTCCCTATTTGACAAATTCTAATGTTTGAAGATGTGAGAACCAAATAATGAGGAGTTATTTGGATGCCTGTCCCTGAGATCCTACCTAGACTAAAAAAATTATTTTAGCACCTATTGTGGAGGAAAAATTAGTGAGATTTTAGAAAAAAAAATAGATGTGGTTGTTTTGAGAGATTGGGGGTGTGAACCAATCTCGTTCAAATTAAGTGGGAGTGGACAGTTTCATCAAGAAAAGGGTGGGGCATTTTGGAATCCCTTTGGAGAAAACTTACTTCAACCTCCACGGTTCTAGATGAAACTATGTAAGTGAGTAGTGACTTTGTGTTTAAACAAGTGAAAGTCTGCCAAATATTTAATAAGTTAGGTGTCACCTTACAACATGTGGAATTCGTGTGGTTCTTACAAGTATTGATTACCTATTTTACTATATGCCATTGGTACAACCTTGCGGAATTTTAAAGTCCCTAGAGAACTAGCATGTGGACATGTGGGTCATTACCAATACTTTAAACTCCCTAATGTGATTTAATCTAAGAAATCTTTAAAACACTATCCTAGATTGTGGACATTTGATCATTTATGGGCTCGTTAGAATAACCTTTAAACTCCCATAGGGATGTAAACTAAGAAAGTAGCTTCAAACTATCCTATCTTTGAAGCATGTGGGCATGTATGGGCCCTTACAAATTTACAATGTTTTTTTAAAAGAAACTAAGAGGAGTCCAAAAGGGGGTTGTTGTCCTCTCCTAAATATTTTTTCTTTAAGGGAGATGAAATATTTCTTCAATCATTTTTCTGATTCTGAAGATTGCTCTATGGTGTGAGAGAAGATCATACTCTATGGTTGAAGTTCAATTTCTAGTCCCAATGCAAGTGGTTATATATGTGATATAGAATTATTCCAACTTAACTTCAATCAAAGCAAGCCATCCATGTGGCAAAATGAAAGCAAAAAGAGGAAAAATATGGATTTTAACCCCCTAAGTGCCTATGTTTTGACTAACTCTTCATGTGGAGAGGGAATATAAGTGTGTTGCATAGTACAATTTACATAGAATCAAACTTAATAAGGCTATGGACCTTCAACAGATCACAAAACCCCTTACAATGTATGATTTTCTAGGCAAATGTGCGGGTCACAGAGTAGACAGAGGCTCATTTGGCACCAATATGCAAATAAAAAATGACCTTTTGATGTAGGTACGAAAAATGCGCTGAGAAACACAGTGAGTTTCGTGCACATGCTTGAAAGATGTGCATGTGGGTTAGAAAACCCATGCACTTTTTGTTACACGGTCGGGAAGAAAATTTTGGATGAAATCCTCTCAGCTCAGCTCCGAATTTAGCTTTCTGCAGGAAGGCATGGGGAAGTTATGGTTCCTGCAAGTTAAATAAACCAAAAATAAGTGCTCAAACAACCCAAATGGGGAGGAAATTGATACCTATCCCCAGTGGAGTCACCAATCTGTTGTATCCTTTTTGTCACCTAAATGAGAAAAATAAGGACACTTACAAGTCTAGTTGGATTAGCTAGATAGGATAGAGATGAATGCAAGAGTTAGAAACATCAATCATAAGAAATAAACAAACTAAGCTAATAACAATAAAAGAAACTAAACTAGAGTACATAAGGGAAATAGAAAAAAAATAGACAACATTCATGCCACCAATGGATAAGTTGTATTAGTGGGAAAACACCAAAGAGAAAGAGAGACTTATGGGTCCCCTCTTCCTCCAAGGGAGGGCTCTTGAACCCCTAATGATTGATCTCTTCTTACAAATAACAAACTAGAAGGAAATGGTGAAGAAATCCAAAGCTCATTCACTCAAGAGGTGATGTGAATGGCTAAATGAGATGATGCTTGTATGATCTAATGAGGAAAAAGGTTCCTCCAAGAGAATATAGGTAGAATAACAATACAAATGAATTCTTGGAAATGTAGTGCACCCATGCCCTCTTTTTATAGAAAAGTTTTGAGGCATTATTCAACCAGTCCTTAGTGTGAACAAGGGGCTCTTTAGGGTACCCTTAGGTCTTTGACCAGCCACCCACTTGGATTCAACTCGGATTTGGGTGTCAAATCAACTTGGGACATGAACTAGAAGTGGGTGGAAGGCCGACCAAAATCATAAATGCGTCGTTTTGAGGTATGTGCAGCGTTTTGCGTCCACAGTCGTGCATCGGTTGCATGTGTGCTTTGTTGAAATTACTAAGACAACTGAGAGGGGGGGATGAATCAATTGTTATTTTTCTTAAACAATTTTAAGTCTATTAAAACATTCTTAATCTTTCTTCAAGTGATCATCAATATTATACAACATATGGATAACCTAAATAATGAGCATTAGTCACACATAAGATATACATAGAGACATATTTTCATGAGGAAACCCATAAAGGGAGAAAACCTCTTCTTCTTCAAAATGATAGGCAGTCTTTTAAGTTCTGTACATCATCTATAATTGAGCACCAACTCAATGTGAGGCTACTACCTTTGTTTTACAAGATCCAACTTGTTTGAGAGCACCAAATCTCTAGTTTCTCTAGCACCCACTAGAAGGAAGAAACAACTCCCTAAGTGTTCCAGCACCAACTGGATGGAAACACCAACTTCTAGTCACACAGGCACCAACCTATATAACAAAGAACAACTGTTCTCCCTTGCACCATCGTGCCACCCTGGTTTTTCTGGCTACAACCAGATGGAAGCTATAACTCCATATGTTCAAGAACCCACTTGAACCTCTAAGGACAACAGTCCTCCCTACCACCCTTATTACAAATAAATGATTGAATAACCAACAACACAGATAAATCAATTCTTACCACTTCTTCACTATTCTACAATTATTCTCTACTACACTATTCTTCTTCTTTGTTCATACTTGGATTGACTTGCTGTCTCTTTATATATTTTCTTTCTCTGTCCTTCTGATGATCTTTGATATGTGCACATTCTTCTCTCTTCACTTTTTCTCCTATATTCATCTTATGTTCCTTATCTATGAGCTTTCTTCACACTGCGCATACTGTAATTTTACCTTTCTACAGTTCAACTCATTTTTCATTCAGAACAACCAACCACACATAGTCACTACATGTTTTTTTTATACATTAAAACCCCTTCAATTACCCCTCAAAACCCTAGAACAACAATGCTTCAACAACTGAAACGCAAATCGTCCAAGAACCATAATTCGGTTCTGCTAACTGAATCATAACTGAATAATTAACTGTGAAGTGAAACAATAGCCCTCCGATCATATTCAAATTCACTTGCACCATTGGATTATAAATGATGGGTCTCACGCTTACTCCATATGCCCACTAGATGTGACCACGGGCCTAATCAAAATGTCATTCAAATTTCGGCAATTCTTGTGATGAAGTGTTTCGACACTCCAACTCCCGGTATCTAAAACCTACACCAAAAGGTGTTTTTCACATTTTGGCATTTCGACATTCCTATGGTGAAATTTTTTGACACTTCCAACTCCCGGTATCCAGAACTCCGAAATGGAGTCAGATCAATGGTCTGGTATTTCAACGTTTCGCATTTCGATGTTTCATCATTTTGGCATTCCTATGCTGAATTGTTTCGACACTCCAACTCCCAGTATTCAAAACTCCTAAATGGAGTCAGATCAATGGTCTGGTATTTCTTCATTTCACATTTCAGTGTTTCGGCATTCCTGTGGTGAAGTGTTTCGACACTCCAACTCCCAGTATCCAGAACTCCAAAATGAAGTCAAATCAACGGTCCGGTATTTCGTAATTTCGCATTTCACAACTTTGGTACTCCTCTTATGAAGAGTCTTGACTCTTGACTCCTCCAACTCCCGGTATCCAAAACTCCGAAATGAAGTTAGATCATTCACAAATTCACGAGCCTTCATTGTGCCTGTTTTGTGATTTCTGCGTTTCGCATTCTGCAACTTCGAGACTCCTGTGATGAAGAGTCTCGACTCTTGACTCCTCCAACTCATGGTATCCAAAACTCCGAAATAGAGTTTAGCTTCTGATACCCAAAATGGAGTTTATATTTTTATCTTGCTATACAATCATTGTTGTGCTGTTGGTCATGATATTTTCCATCAATGAAAAACACGCACACTCTGCCTCTGTCTGAAAACATGCCAACAATCAATGACAAACACGCATACTCTTCCTCTGTCTGAAAACATGCCAACATGATTTTCCGACATTTTTGACTGGTGTACATGCACACGCTTCCTTTGTATCCTTAGCGCATGATGATTTTATAACTAGTTGTATAGTTTTTTTCCCTTGGGAAGTGCATGTTTGAAGCTATGGGTGAACTAATAGGTGTTTGGAGATGCGGGATTCCTGTAACCATTTGCGGAAGAAATTTCAGTGATAAGTCCCATTGATGTTTCACTACCTCTGGAAACCACACAAGCAGACTCTTCCCATGTTTAGTCTCAGACGGACAAAGCCACTAGATTCATTGAATGGATTCAACACATCTGCAAAAGGGTCCATGAGATTTTGCAGAAAGTTAATGCTAAGTACAAGCAGCGCCATGATCAAGACATGGTACCACACTAGTTTCATTTTGGATACAAGGTCTGGTTAGATTTGTAGAATGAGTGTCTTATAGGGCCCGTACAAGATACCAGATATATAAAATATGCAGAACAGAAACGAAATGCTAGAAATGACAGAATAATAGTAAAATATCCAGCATAATCTTCACAATACACAGAAATGATATACGAAATAG
>JZKD02S1810002.1:69547-85102 GCA_000966675.3 Picea glauca | reverse complement strand
CTCTCCATTTTGCAAATACCAGTTGAATTTTAGTACTTATCGGTGTACCAAGGTTTCATTTTTCTTTAATACACTAATATTATTGAATTTTCTAAACACATTAATATTATTGAATTATTTTCACTTATTTTTTTTTTTAAATATTACTTTTACTTCATTGTACATATTTTTCCTGTGATTAGACTATACAGGTCTTTTACATATTTTTGAAAAATTTAATTATAATTTAGTTTACATATCAATTTCCACTGACCAAAGTCGGCCATTTGGACTGTAAAAGTAATAAATATAAGAGAGTGAGCGTAGAGAACATCAGAGCATCTCCAAAAACAATTCAGTAATCTGCTTATATATAGAGAATGAGGATGTCTACTGCATATAAATTTCACTATCTTCATTATAATTTTGATCCACAATAATATGATCATATTATATGATCACATTATTTTAGGACAATTTAAATCTTACATAAACATTTCTTTTTTTGGGTGAAAGAGGATCAAAGAAAAAAAAGAGAGAATGTCCACTACATATAAAGTTTACTATCTTCATTATAATTTGATCCACAATAGTAAGTTCATATTATTTTAGAACAATTTAAATCTTACATAAACATTTCTTTTTTTTTCGGTGAAAGAAGATAAAAAAAGAGAGAGAGTCATATTATTTTAGAACAATTTAAATCTTACATAAACATTTCTTTTTTTTCGGTGAAAGAAGATAAAAAAAGAGAGAGAGAGAATGTCCACTACATATAAAGTTCACTACCTTCATTATAATTTGATACACAATAGTAAATTCATATTATTTTAGAACAATTTAAATCTTACATAAACATTTCTTTTATTTTAGAACAATTTAAATCTTACATACATTTCTTTTTCTGGGTGAAAGAGGATAAAAAAAACAGATTTTATAATCTTAAAAGCTATTCCTAAACATCACAAAACAGGTGCCTTGAGTATTATTATTATCCCTGTTTTATTCACACTGCACACAACCAAATTAGTTAAAAAGGTCGACAGTTATTATCTTTTAAATATCAATTTGCACTTGTGACCAAACTCATATAACTGTAATTGAATATTATTATTATCCCTGTTTTATTCACACAGCACACAACCAGATTAGTTAAAAAGGTGGACAATTATTATTTTTAAATATCAATTTGCACTTGTGACCAAACTCATGGAACTGTAAAAGGGAGAAATACACAACCAGGTTAGTTAGAAAGGGTAGCAGTTATGATCCTGTGTCATACCATTGGTATTATGGCCCTTAATAGGAGGGTAACCTAATTTTTGAATAGTAAAAAAATTGAGAAAAGTAGACTCATGATTTCACATTAAATTCATTATACTACTTGGTAAACCCACCTATGATAATCAACTTGGTGATTGCTGAAACTCAACGATAACTCTACCACAATCCCATAAAATTAAATTTTATATGATGGCATAAGTTATACAAACACTAAGCCTCAAGGGTCACATGATTGAATCCACCTAGACCCCTCATGTTGTATGCAAGTGGCATTTACCCTAGGTACCATTCATGGGATGCGAGGAAGCCCCAGAATAATAAACTTATACACATAACCTTCATTAAATCATATTGTTTTCCACACTAAATAACTTTCATTTTTATAATAGAGATAAACATTAAATAATAAATTTATACACATAACCTTCATTAAATCATTTTTTTTTTCATGTGGTTCACGGCATCGGATATCGGAGGTTCGCTACTTCCACGTAAACTTCCCCGAAATCCACGAGAGAACATAGGGAGGGCGAGTATTTCAGAACATCCCATTTAAGGGCATAACATGTCACTTACAAGGAATTGAACCTGGGTGTGGAGGGTAACAATCATTCCTCCCATCCACCCAAGCTACATCCAATGAACACCCTTCATTAAATTATATATTACAATCTAAGCTAAAACAAACAATAATAATAAGCTTGGTCATTATATGGTTAACTCCCAATGATGATCCCCAATGAAACGTTTAGTTTATAAAAACCAATGTCGTCTCCTTATAAACATAATTATCTACTGCGTAAAGATGAACAATCTTGTTAAAAGATTTTTTTTCCAAGAAAACCCTTGCAGAAAGGGTAAACCATGAGGCCTAACCCAGACATCAAGTGAGGCCCAACAATCTCTACAATATATTTGGCAGGATGAAACCTCTTAACTCACTTGACTATTCTTGTTAAAAGATATTAGTTAAAACACATACTTCCAAAATAAACTAAATAAAAACCTAACATCACTCCCTAGAAAACAAATGCCATACTAAACTTTGAAAGCTGGATTGAAATCATTAAGGTGTAAAAAGCATGCTGACATTGCATGTTAATCTCTTTTATAACTAGTGCATATAAACTTATGTTTAAGTCCCTCTATAACAATCATCTGAGGGCACTAAAATTGTATAGGATGGATGTACTATCGTTTTACCCTAGAGTTTGAGTAAATTCCATTGCATGCTAATATCTCTTTTGTAGTCAGTACATGCAAGGTTGTTTGAAGGCAGGGAGGTCCATCTCTAACAATCATATTAAGGTGCTAAAATTATAAATTGTTTTCTATAAAAGCTTTGAATATTCTGACAATGGGATAACATATTCGGTTCCACTGCACACAGCCAGACACATTATTCATCTTATTTCTGGGTTGCTACAAAAATTCTAATCATTCTAGGAATCCGTTTACTGCGGCCCGAATTCTTTTTGCACGGTGTTTAGCGAGGCTTTTCCCTGTTTTAGAAGAATATGGCATGAACAAACTTCTCTAGGACCATGTTTTTCCAATATTAAGGTCCAACATGGTTTTTTGACGACTCAGGAACATTTATGGATGGTATTTGTTTGATGTCATTCCCCTGGGCAATTATTTTCAATATTGGTTGAAAAATGTAAGTTCCTTGAATGTATGTCCCAATACTGATCAGAAACATTTTAGACCCCTGTCAGAAAATTTATGATTAGATTATGAACCATTCAAACAAGTTTTTGACGTGGTCGCTCAAGCAGCGTCCATGAGCTGAGTGTCCCAGAACAACACAAAGCTGCCCTGGCTCAAAAAACCAAAACTGCAACCATTGTGGGTAAAATCATAAAGCTTACATAAAGTAAATCTGACCAGTTTTTTCACACATCAGGAAATTAACAGTAAGCAAAGTATTGTCAGTATGCAGCAGGAATCATGTCCACATTAAGAGGAAAATTATAATGAAAAAATGGTTTAGAAAAATGGTTTAGAATCATTAACAAATAAAATCTTGTGGATTGTTTTACAATGTGAATTAGAAACTTAACCCTTAGTGGTCTAAAAAATGCTTGTAACATGTATTTCAAAAGACACTCTTAAGAATTCATGCTACATGGTAATTGTATGTCCCAAATAATCCAGATAGCCCTAATTATATGTCCCAATTAAATCCAGATAGCCCAAAATACCGAATATGATTGCAACTCTGATTATGATCTACCGAAATGAGAGAATACTTCTTAAAAACGGTTAAACGATACTCTGTTTTTCTGTTAGTTAATTTTTTTCTTCATAGGAAAATGCTTAAATGAAAGTTGAAAAGAGAATAATATGAGCTCAAAACATAAAAATGCACAAGAAAGAAGCAAACAAAGGGATACAAGATGAGTACTTGAACTGCACATTTTTTACATTCTACATACTCTTAGATAAGCTTTACTAGTAGATAGAACCTGTTTTACAGAACTGAACTGTGATCGGCCTAAAACTACGGGTTGGAAACCACTTACCAGGTCAAACAGTAGGAATGGGAAATTATAATATAATACTTCACTATAGTAGCAGAAGATGGAAAACATAATTTTTTACAGTGATTTTTTTTTTTTTTAAATATTCCAACCAGGTTGAAAACTAGTAACTATCCATCTACATTTGCAAGTGTCTGATAAATATTCCGAATGGATGGTGACTTGAAAATGTTTTTAGGATTATAAAATACTTTTTATCTAAAAGCCATTATTTCTGTTTAGAAGTATAAAAACTCCAATATATTAGGATCCATTATCTATATTTTAATGATCAATTTTAGAATGATAATCTTTATGTTAATTGAAGGCAATGATAAAATAATAATGTTCTTATACTAATGAGAACAACTTNAGAAACATTTTAGACCCCTGTCAGAAAATTTATGATTAGATTATGAACCATTCAAACAAGTTTTTGACGTGGTCGCTAAAGCAGCGTCCATGAGCTGAGTGTCCCAGAACAACACAAAGCTGCCCTGGCTCAAAAAACCCAAAACTGCAACTATTGTGGGTAAAATCATAAAGCTTACATAAAGTAAATCTGACCAGTTTTTTCACACATCAGGAAATTAACAGTAAGCAAAGTATTGTCGGTATGCAGCAGGAATCATGTCCACATTAAGAGGAATACTTAGGAGTCATGGAAAATTATAATGAAACAAAAATGGTTTAGAATCATTAACAAATAAAATCTTGTGGATTGTTTTACAATGTGAATTAGAAACTTAACCATTAGTGGTCTGAAAAATGCTTGTAACATGTATTTCAAAAGACACTATTAAGAATTCATGCTACATGGTAATTGTATGTCCCAAATAATCCAGATAGCCCTAATTATATGTCCCAATTAAATCCAGATAGCCCAAAATACCGAATATGATTGCAACTCTGATTATGATCTACCGAAATGAGAGAATACTTCTTAAAAACGGTTAAACGATACTCTGTTTTTCTGTTAGTTAATTTTTTTCTTCATAGGAAAATGCTTAAATGAAAGTTGAAAAGAGAATAATATGAGCTCAAAACATAAAAATGCACAAGAAAGAAGCAAACAAAGGGATACAAGATGAGTACTTGAACTGCACATTTTTTACATTCTACATACTCTTAGATAAGCTTTACTAGTAGATAGAACCTGTTTTACAGAACTGAACTGTGATCGGCCTAAAACTACGAGTTGGAAACCACTTACCAGGTCAAACAGTAGGAATGGGAAATTATAATATAATACTTCACTATAGTAGCAGAAGATGGATAACATAATTTTTTACAGTGATTTTTTTTTTTTAAATATTCCAACCAGGTTGAAAACTAGTAACTATCCATCTACATTTGCAAGTGTCTGATAAATATTCCGAATGAATGGTGACTTGAAAATGTTTTTAGGATTATAAAATACTTTTTATCTAAAAGCCATTATTTCTGTTTAGAAGTATTAAAACTCCAATATATTAGGATCCATTATCTATATTTTAATGATCAATTTTAGAATGAGAATCTTTATGTTAATTGAAGGCAATGATAAAATAATAATGTTCTTATACTAATGAGAACAACTTAGTAGAGTTTATATATATATATATGTAGGAAACATGGAAAAAACAGTGATATTTTGAAAACAAAGTGAATAGAAATTAAATCAAGCAAACCGATTGCTACCAACAATCTTTCAAATCACCCAGACACAAAAATATGAATTTATACATAACAAGCATTCAAATTTTAAGACCCTGAACAGGCTTACCAGGTGCTGTGTAGCCAATAGTCCAAGCAGGTCCGCACGAGCTCTGTGTCATATGAAGATTCGATGCCTTTGCTACTCCGAAATCTGCTATGCGGGGTACAAAATCTTCATCCAAAAGCACATTGCCTGGCTTCAAATCACAGTGTACAACACTAGTTCTTGACTCATGATGCAAATAGGTCAGTCCTTGGGCCACTCCAATGGCTATATTCAACCTCTGTTTCCATTCCAAGGGAAACCGAGCTTCTCCATGCAACAAATTCTCTAAGCTACCATTTGGCATGAACTCCAAGATCAAGGCCATTTCCTCTGAATCAGTAAAATAGCCAAGAATTTTCAACAGGTTCCTATGGCGCAGCCTCCCTAGTATTTTCAATTCTGCAAAAAATTTCTTCTTCGGAAGATTTTCCCCATCTATTTTCATCCATTTTACTGCAACAACTCGGCCATTAGGAAGAATTCCCTTGTAAACACTGCTAAAACCACCGCTGCCAATCAGGTTTTCTTCCCCGAAATTTGATGTTGCAGCCAGCAGTTCATTTCTGCTCATCCTCAAGTGAGGTTCATTGATTGCTAGCAACACAGGAGCTTTCACACTGGAGCTGAAAATTCTAGCTTTTGGGCACCGTTTGAATATTATTAGCAGGAGAATAATGGTTACAACTGCTATAAATATGCCCATAACAAGTAGAACTACTGCAGCACCGCCTTTTATTGACATAGGCCCATAATGATGGGAATCATCATTATGTTCTGGGTCTCTGAAATTGTCATCCATTGTTGTGTGACTTGTGGGAGGCAATCAATCACAAGGGGAAAATTAGGTCTGTTATCTAGAAATCTAAGAAGTGAAGTTGGGTCAATACAAATGATTGCAGACTTGATTGTTATGTAATGAGTGTGGTCATATTGGGAGGTTCGAAGCTGAGAGATATCTATCCGAGTGACATGGAAGTAGCAGTCATATTAACATGGAATGAAATTCTCAAGAACAGATATGCCACAGGTGGTCTAGTAAGTTTGTATATAAAGAAGGATGATCGAGGTCTGAAAGCTCAGAACTCCCCAGGCTAGTGGGAGGTGGCTGAATTCCCCATTGTTTTAGTAGCAAAGAGTAGAATTGTTATTTTATAGTTTGATAAGAGACTAATATATGATCTATGGAACTTTACAGCAAAATATTGAAATTAAGCAACATATATTCATCAACATACACACTAGCATACTATTTAGAAGTTGTAACACTACACCTTTCACAGTTTTTGTATTGATTTGAACTAGAAATGCTCAGGGATCAAATGCAACTCCATGCTTATTAGGCACCATGTTGCCACTGTGGTTTGGAATATCTGCACTTACCACTTACTAAGAGGCATGTTCAAGACACTTGAATGACATTAACATTGGAAAGGGTCAAGAAGACAGAGTAGAATAGAATAGTTCCTAAAATAGTAAGAGCATGAACTTTCTGTTCCATGTGGTAACATAGCATGTGGGGATGGCATACAAGTTGCAACAAAGAGAGCGAGCACAAGCTAGAAGATCTGTCTAACTCAGAATGACCAAGTGATGTTAGTACATAAGCTTTTTGATTTTGAATTGGTGAAGCTTAGGGCTTAAATATAACTCCATGCTCCAGAGCGAGGGAGGATACTAACACATCGTCCCAGGGACTTGCACCCCAATTCCTGCTTCTGAATTGTCCAAGTTTAAGGCTGATATTATGCCTCAACAACCAAATTGTATCTCAGAAACCCAAATGTTGTGATGACTCCATATTTGATGGGAAGTAAGAGCAACTGCTCTTCTTCAAGATCAACAATGTCAAATGAGACTAACTGCTTACCATTACAGGCATATCGCAATATTTCCAACCACCAGTAGAGGCTCTATGCTGTTGGCTCCTTTGCCTCCATATGACGATGGTCCTAGAACAACAAATATATGGCGCTTAGTTTAAGAAAAAACTTATTGAATAGATAGAAATTCTTGCAGTAGTCTGCATTCTAAGTTGATTAACCGTGTACAACTGGATCAAAAACTCACGAAGTTCGACAGACAGAAAGATCAGACCGTGATCAATACGAAACATCAGAAATACTAAGCCTAAAGCCTCATGAAAGACTTTGAAAATAAGAGAAAATGGAAGTGAGTAAATATATCTACATTGTATATATGCTGCAGAGAAAGTTCAGTATAGCCACATTCTGTCATGAAGAATTCCGACGGACAAAATGAATACGGGTCAATACAAAATTGCAGCTATTCGTTGAAGTGAAGTGAATCGATATCATTGGGTTTATACGAATATAATACAACACAGACCGAGTGGGTCAATACCAGTTTTATACATCCATTGAACGCCAAGGCAGAATATTACAAACAAATGTCGTGTCTAGGCGGGAAGAAGATTCGCAGAAAGATAANCATGAAAGACTTTGAAAATAAGAGAAAATGGAAGTGAGTAAATATATCTACATTGTATATATGCTGCAGAGAAAGTTCAGTACAGCCACATTCTGTCATGAAGAATTCCGACGGACAAAATGAATACGGGTCAATACAAAATTGCAGCTATTCATTGAAGTGAAGTGAATCGATATCATTGGGTTTATACGAATATAATACAACACAGACCGAGTGGGTCAATACCAGTTTTATACATCCATTGAATGCCAAGGTAGAATATTACAAACAAATGTCGTGTCTAGGCGGGAAGAAGATTCGCAGAAAGATAAACTGGCACCTAATGTTTGGACTATGGTATCTCGTGTTCAATTTTTCCACGAGAATTAAATATCCCCGCTTTGAATGGTTCTCTTCATTCAATGGGCGATGCAAGTTTCTTTGTAAGTCACGATACCTGTGATTTTCGTAGAAAATTCAGATGCCCATTGAACGTTGAAAATAACATAGTAAGTCAAGTCAACGGATTTTCTGATCCCTAGTCAAGCGATGGCTACTAGTCCTGCTCTGAATGATTCTCTTCATTTGGAGAATGTGATTTCATTGAAAATCATGATAAACTGTGATTTTCCTAGAAAATTCAGATGTTCCATCGCTCTCTTGAATTAAAATGAATGAAAAAGATGCCCATGGAACGTTGAAAAGTAACATACTAGTCAAGTCAATGGATTTTCTGACCCAGCCAAGCTGTGGCTGCTAGTCTTGGTTTCACACATACCAGAGAATGGAGTAATTAATAAATGGATTTTCTTTTTTAATTTAAAAAAAATATTTTTTTAGTAAGAATGATGTGAAAAGATATAGTTATACTTAACTGATCTGAATCTATCATAAAATTTTGTTTCATTTTAATATATGTAACTTCATTGACAACATCCTCTCCTCTTGTATTTTTACTTCGATTATACATTTCGGGAGATTTTTTTAATGATTGTTTTCTTAGTAACACTTTTTTTTAATGGTGAGTTTATTAAAATTCAAAATAGTATTCTTTATTGAAGATGATGTTGTAAAATTGGAAAAATCATTATGAATAAATTTATACACAAATTAACAACATGGCCATATAAACTAATTTATAAATTTTAATGTAATATATATACTAATATCTAGCTAAAAAATTGTGGTTTAGTAGTAAGAACATATTTTAAAAATTGTGTTTAGTAGTAAGAGCATACTTTAGTGACAAGTTGTGAAGCGATATATTTTGTATTAAATTTGTATTGAGTATTTAAAATATTATTTAATTATAAACTTTTACAAGAGAGTGTAATGAGACACAATTGTATAGTTTTTTATGGATGAGGTACTGATCTCTTTTGGTATGGTTTAGTGTACATGGTTAATAAACAATTAAGTCTTTTGGCAACACACTTTGAACCAACTCTTTTATTAGTCTAAGTGGGTCTCAACTTTACAAGCTTAATATCAAAGAGATCTCCATCTTCTAGTTTCCTATAAAAAAAATCGGAGAGTGGATCTACCTAAGTAGATGAACCCCAAATTTCCCCAAATTTCCCCAAATTTCTGAGCAACCCAAGGAAAAATTAAGGCCCACACCAAGAATTATGTTTTCTAGTTTCGTCGATTTCCCCTTAAAATCATTTTCCTAGTATCTCACATTTTTAGCACAAGGACCATAGATATTCAAAACCATCAACTCTTTTCCCAACTTCTAAGAGTAATGTGTAGTCCATAATCCCGATTCAAAAGACCAATAGTTAGAGCAACGAAAGGACCTGTATCTCCAACCTAAGATAACACTCCCAGACCTTCTCCTCGCATCTAAAANGGTTCTCTTCATTGGGGCGATGCAAGTTTCTTTGGATGTCACGATACCTGTGATTTTCGTCGAAAATTCAGATGCCCATTGAACGTTGAAAATAACATAGTAAGTCAAGTCAACGGATTTCTGATCCCTAGTCAAGCGATGGCTACTAGTCCTGCTCTGAATGATTCTCTTCATTTGGAGAATGTGATTTCATTGAAAATCATGACAAACTGTGATTTTCTTAGAAAATTCAGATGTTCCATCGCTCTCTTGAATTAAAATGAATGAAAAAGATGCCCATGGAACGTTGAAAAATAACATACTAGTCAAGTCAATGGATTTTCTGACCCAGCCAAGCTGCGGCTGCTAGTCTTGGTTTCACACATACCAGAGAATGGAGTAATTAATAAATGGATTTTTTTTTTTTTTTTAATTTAAAAATAAATAAATTTTTAGTAAGAATGATGTGAAAAGATATAGTTATATTTAACTGATCTGAATCTATCATAAAATTTTGTTTCATTTTAATATATGTAACTTCATTGACAACATCCTCTCCTCTTGTATTTTTACTTCGATTATACATTTTGGGAGATTTTTTTTCATGATTGTTTTCTTAATAACACTTTAAAAAAAAAAAAAATGAGTTTATTAAAAATCAAAATAGTATTCTTTATTGAAGATGATGTTCTAAAATGGGAAAAATCATTATGAACAAATTTATACACAAATTAACAACATGACCATATAAACTATTCTATAAATTATTAACATGGTCATATAAACTATTTTATAAATTATAAATTTTAATGTAATACATATACTAATATCTAGCTAAAAATTGTGGTTTAGTAGTAAGAACATATTTAAAAAATTGTGTTTAGTAGTAAGAGCATATTTTAGTGACAAGTTGTGAAGTGATAGATTTTGTGTTAAATTTGTATTGAGTATTTAATTATAAACTTTTACAAGATAGTGTAATGAGGCACAATTTTATAGTTTTTTATGGATGAGGTACTGATCTCTTTTGGTATGGTTTAGTGCACATGGTTAATAAACAATTAAGTCTTTTGGCAACACACTTTGAACCAACTCTTTTATTAGTCTAAGTGGGTCTCAACTTTACAAGCTTAATATCAAAGAGACCTTCATCTTCTAGTTTCCTATAAAAAAAAATCAGAGAGTGGATCTACCTAAGTAGATGAACCCTAAATTTCCCCAAATTTTTGAGCAACCCAAGGAAAAATTAAGGCCCACACCAAGAATTATGTTTTCTAGTTTCGTTGATTTCCCCTTAAAATCATTTTCCTAGTATCTCACATTTTTAGCACAAGGACCATAGATATTCAAAACCATCAACTCTTTTCCCAACTTTTAAGAGTAATGTGTAGTCCATAATCCCGATTCAAAAGACCAATAGTTAGAGCAACGAAAGGACCTGTATCTCCAACCTAAGATAACACTCCCAGACCTTCTCCTCGCATCTAAAAACATAAAAACCGAACCTCCTAGCATCTTTTCAAGTTCCCCTACAATCTTCCTCTCAACACACATTATTTCTTGTAACAAGAGCATGCTTGGCTTGTGAACCTCCACAAGTCTTCTCAGGGCCATTATTTAGAAGGGTTGGCCAACCCTCAATAGTTTAGATCCAATTAAATCATGAGCCAAGCCCTCCAGGGGTATTTAAAGCTTTAAGAACCCCATAAATTGACATTAGTAGACCATTCGAGACTTAAATTTTAGCTCATTCCTATGCTAGCATTATAAAGGATTTTTAGCCTCTACTCAACTTGATAAGACCCTTCCCCTTTTTTAGCCCTAAACCTCCAATAAAGCCCCCAAACAAAAATTCCTCCCTTCTAGAACTTGGGTCATACCTAGTAGGCCCAACATGAGCTGATCTGATAGAAGATTTCATCCCAATGCCAACCAAGTCACTGCTTTCCTCCATGACTTCATTTGTAGGGAACATATTATTACCTTGGGGCGATTGAAAGCCAAACCCTTACAATCATCATCCACTAGGATCCCCTTCTCCTAATCCCTAGGAAAAACAAGACCGAAATTCAACTAAGGCCCCCAAAATAATTCTTTTTCTAAGGAGGAAACAAGATCCAAAGGCACCGAGTGATTTATGAGCCTACCTCTAGGGTTTGGAGAAGCTCAAAGGGAGGGTGCTCCAACACCTTTTGAGCCTAAGACTAGAGGAGATTGTGTGTATTCTGCAACCTGAGAGGCAACTTGGCTTATTTACTTTAAAGTTTCTATCACCTCAAGATGATTTGATACCTTTTCTACTACCGAGTCACCTCTGATCAAAACCAAATCTTTTGACTGAGCTCCAACCACAGAACACATCCCCATTCATATTTGCATTTCCTCCTTCTAAATGCCTATCCACCAAATACTTTTTCACCCAGATCCTCTGCTTAAATGCTAAACTACACTCAAGAACTAAATGACCATATTTATGACAATGGTTGCACCAGAGGGGGACACCAACATAATCCAATTTTTTTCAAAGGAGGGATTACCCTTCTACACCATTATACTATCTACCAATCCTTCCCTCAAGTCCACCCTAGCTAGAATGCGAGCCACTACTATCTAACTTGTGTTCTCAAAGGACATGTTTGCCTCTATGATTTTTCCAATTGCATTTTCAACCTCCCTAAACACCTCCCAAGACCAAAATTCCAAACGTAGTCTAGGCATTTTTACCCACATAGGGACCAAGTCCATCCTCTCCTTTCTGGCATAAAAAAAAGGAGTCCTTGGTTTTAGAATGAGAGGAGAAGAGTTCCAGTGGAAGGATCCAACTATGAGCTTAGGGACACCTTCAACATAGTGAGTATGGAAAGCCAACCAATCTCTTGAGAGGAAATAACAAACAAGAACACAACCTAGAAAAAAAACTCAAGAATTTGAAACCCCAACCTTAAGAGTCTTTCCATCCATCCAACGACCCAAAATACATCCAACCAAAGTCAGATCTACCATTTCTAGAACCTCCTTAAATTTCACATCCTCCCCCAAGACTAGCTTAATTGGTGACTCTTTCTGCTTGATGCATTTCTTTTGGCCCCTCTTCGGACTTGAACATCTCCCCTTACAACTTTCATTGGCCTTTTTCCTCCCAAATATAATGGATTTCCATTGACATCACCCTCCTTCACTACAGAACCAGGGCCTCCAAAACTAGACCCACTAAATTCCACTTTATTCAACAAGGATCCAAAAAATACTTTTCTAATCCCTTAAGAAACTACATGTTCAAAATCTAATCCAGGGTTTATATCATCACACAAAGAAAAATCCTATGGAACAAAAGAAGNCTCCCAGACCTTCTCCTCGCATCTAAAAACATAAAAACCGAACCTCCTAGCATCTTTTCAAGTTCCCCTACAATCTTCCCCTCAACACACATTATTTCTTGTAACAAGAGCATGCTTGGCTTGTGAACCTCCACAAGTCTTCTTAGGGCCATTATTTAGAAGGGTTGGCCAACCCTCAATAGTTTAGATCCAATTAAATCATGAGCCAACCCCTCCAGGGGTATTTAAAGCTTTAAGAACCCCATAAATTGACATAGTAGACCATTTGAGACTTAAATTGTAGCTCATTCCTATGCTAGCATTATAAAGGATTTTTTGCCTCTACTCAACTTGATAAGACCCTTCCCCTTTTTTTAGCCCTAAACCTCCAATAAAGCCCCCAAACAAAAATTCCTCCCTTCTAGGACTTAGGTCATACCTAGTAGGCCCAACATGAGCTAATCTGATAGAAGATTTCATCCCAATGCCAACCAAGTCACTACTTTCCTCCATGACTTCATTTGTAGGGAACATATTATTACCTTGGGGCGATTGAAAGACAAACCCTTACAAACATCATCCACTAGGATCCCCTTCTCCTAACCCCTAGGAAAACCAAGACCGAAATTCAACTAAGGCCCCCAAAATAATTCTTTTTCTAAGGAGGAAACAAGATCCAAAGGCACCGAGTGATTTATGAGCTTACCTCTATGGTTTGGAGAAGCTCAGAGGGAGGGTGCTCCAACACCTTTTGAACCTAAGACTAGAGGAGATTGTGTGTATTCTGCAACCTGAGAGGCAACTTGGCTTATTTACTTTAAAGTTTCTATCACCTCAAGATGATTTGATACCTTTTCTGCTACTGAGTCACCTCTGATAAAAACCAAATCTTCTGACTGAGGTCCAACCACAGAACACATCCCCATTCATATTTGCATTTCCTCCTTCTAAATGCCTATCCACCAAATACCTTTTCACCCAGATCCTCTGCTTAAATGCTAAACTACACTCAAGAACTAAATGACCATATTTATGACAATGGTTGCACCAGAGGGGGACACCAACATAATCCAATTTTTTTCAAAGGAGGGATTACCCTTCTACACCATTATACTATCTACCAATCCTTCCCTCAAGTCCACCCTAGCTAGAATGCGAGCCACTACTATCTAACTTGTGTTCTCAAAGGACATGTTTGCCTCTATGATTTTTCCAATTGCATTTTCAACCTCCCTAAACACCTCCCAAGACCAAAATTCCAAACGTAGTCTAGGCATTTTTACCCACATAGGGACCAAGTCCATCCTCTCCTTTCTGGCATAAAAAAAAGGAGTCCTTGGTTTTAGAATGAGAGGAGAAGAGTTCCAGTGGAAGGATCCAACTATGAGCTTAGGGACACCTTCAACATAGTGAGTATGGAAAGCCAACCAATCTCTTGAGAGGAAATAACAAACAAGAACACAACCTAGAAAAAAAACTCAAGAATTTGAAACCCCAACCTTAAGAGTCTTTCCATCCATCCAACGACCCAAAATACATCCAACCAAAGTCAGATCTACCATTTCTAGAACCTCCTTAAATTTCACATCCTCCCCCAAGACTAGCTTAATTGGTGACTCTTTCTGCTTGATGCATTTCTTTTGGCCCCTCTTCGGACTTGAACATCTCCCCTTACAACTTTCATTGGCCTTTTTCCTCCCAAATATAATGGATTTCCATTGACATCACCCTCCTTCACTACAGAACCAGGGCCTCCAAAACTAGACCCACTAAATTCCACTTTATTCAACAAGGATCCAAAAAATACTTTTCTAATCCCTTAAGAAACTACATGTTCAAAATCTAATCCAGGGTTTATATCATCACACAAAGAAAAATCCTATGGAACAAAAGAAGTGCTTATGTATTTTCCTCTACCATCAGATCCAAAAGGGGATGAGCATGTGGTCCCCCTCTTAGAGTGAAGGCGACCACCAACAACCTGGTCCAGATCAGTAGCCTCCAACAAATCCACCAATCCAGAGGTCGTAAGTGGATACAATTTCGACAGAGGAGATTTTCTAATTCTTCTCAAATCGACAACTCGCCTATGTCAAAAACTTGACCCACTTTTTCCTTTAAGCCTAAAGTTTCATCAATCTCAGAGCAAAGGACCGAGGGGTAATGGGTGACACCCTTGCTCAGAGAAGGACTATGAAGCTCATAGATATTTCGATGAGACCATATTTGGACCCCCTCGAAGGGATCCTTTGAATAATCCAATAGATCTTCAAGCATTACAAACCCTCCCTAATTCATCACATCCTGAATCTATCACCTTTATTTTCTTCCTGTTAGCGTCAGAAGTCACTCCTGAATTGCTTACAGGAGTAGAGCCCAACGCCCATCAGTTTTATGTCACGATAGTTTTAATGGGTGATCAAATGGGTAGAGACTCGGGAAGGTATCGCT
>JZKD02S1810002.1:38801-52516 GCA_000966675.3 Picea glauca | reverse complement strand
AATAGGAGGAGGAGGCTTTGGTGAAAGCTAATAAAAACTTGATAAATCTTAAGAAAAGCCTAATAATTAAACCCTAGACCAAACCTAATAGAATATTTGGGGGTTTAATAATTAACAGTGTGGATCATCTTCAATAGTCTTCATAACAGTTGTGCTTAAATCTTCTAAACCCTTGGAATGTGTTGACGATATAATGTGTTGATGATGATCTCATATATGTGGTGATGTGATTTGATGCTTTAGTCTTTTGTATCCTGCACACATAAGAAGATAAACGTGGTTAGCTTGCTTTGTATAATTTGCATCCTAGCATTATTTATTGTAAGTAATTGTACATGATATTATTCATTGGATTAATTTATTCTTTTGTAAACTTGTAAGTAATTTGTAATCTTTTGTAAAGAACCACCCTTGAACATAGTTGACCCCTTGCCCAATTTCTAGGCACTAGTCTTAGTTGACCTAGGGAAAAGGCTTGYTTTTCATGCTAACCCTTGCATCTTGCATGGTTGCCTTAGCATCTTAGGATTAGAATCCCCTCTAACCTTAACAAATTAAAATTAACTCCTAGAACCTAACTGTAACACATTTAGTAACTAAGGTCTACCCCCTTTGGCTTCCATAGGGGTAAGCCTAGACGGAAGAGGTTCCAGTCAAAGTGATAGCGTGGGCTGTGAACCTAGGCATTGTGCCTCCAAGGACACACTAAGTGAGTCGGACTTAGCTCACATCTGCAAGTGTGTATAAGGACGACAACACTTTGTAGGTCAAGTTGACAAAAAAAACTGCATAGAAGGTAAGAGAATTTGTTCGATTTGCACAAGATTCATTGGTAGTCAATTATGCACTTATGAACCACGTAATCAAAGAACCCAATCCTTTTCTTGATAGAGTATGATGCCTTCAAGCGCGATAGCACATCGGAACTTGTCAAATTACCACAAGACAAGTAAACAATGCGCTGCAAATCAGTGTGCGAGACCGAATATCAGTGTTACACAAGGACGTGTTCCCCAAGTGTATGGGATGCACTCCCCATGCTCCCGAGATATGGATACTCCAAGGGGGACATTTCCCACATCCCCTTTTGGGGGGGCACAAGGAAACGCACTAGGGCACCTTCAAAAAATGAGATGCTCCCATGCTCCCATTTTACCAAAATCCATTGTTTTGAACCCCCCCCCACACACACGTGGTAATTACTAGTAATATTAATTCTTAAAGTAAAACGATAGAAAAGGAAAGATAAAGGAGAATGTCACTTTTTACTTAAATTTTTAGCATTACAATTAATTGTTCCGAGATGTTTCAAAGTGATTCAAACCCCATCAGACTTCATATGGAGAAAGTAATATTTCATATCCCATTCAAAATTTAGTAGACTTAACAATTTTGAGGATTTTAGGATTGGCCAAATTGCAGCATTTCCATTGGATTCTATCATGTATGAGAAGGGTATGGGATTGACATTTAATCAAAAGCACCAAGCCCTCTATGTACCCCATTGTTGGTGGTGTTGATTGTTGAACTCCTCTATCATGATTTCAGCGAAAATGTATTGGGGAAAATATAATTTATGTCTCTAAACTTGGAAAGGCAGTCCTATCTTCTAATTTTTCAATTTTCTAAATATAATGAGAAATGCAATGGTGATAGTCTATAGATTATTTATGAATCATGATTCATGGTTAATTGATTATTATATTACATTGATCGTTTAAGATTATAAAATTGCAATGATTTATCATTTATGTTTCAAGTTCCATAATAGAATATAATCTAAATATTTTAATATTTTGGGTGGGGTTGTCTATGTTGAGGACCCCAACGTTCCCTAAAATTCGGGGGGTGCTTTTACCTATCCCCTAGATGTGTTTCCCCACTCACACATCCCCACATCCTAGAAACTTGATGGAACGTTGTCAAATATAAAGCTGATGGAAGTTTGATTTGCTTGGAAATTACATCAAATGGATGTAAAAAGTGTTTTTTTTTTAAATGGAGATCTAGTAGAGAAAGTATTTATGCAACCACTGGAAGGCTTCATGGGATTATTATCATTATCTGACCCAAGCTTGTATGTTAAGCATGAAAGTGGTGGGCCAGTGATCATTGTTGTTTATGTCAATGATATAGTAATTACAGGCAGCTCTTATAATCTCATCTGTGAAGTAAAAAACAATTGCAGAGTGCATTTGTAATAATAGATCTAGGTCTGCTACTCTATTGGCTTGGCTAGGAAGTTTGGCAGCATGAGGGCAGTACAATCTTGTCACAAACCAAGTATGCAAGGGAACTGTTGGGAGATTTTTCAAATGGCTGATTGCAATCCAGCTTCTACCTCTCTTGAAGTGGGTTTGAAATTAACAATTGAAGACTATTAAAAATCTGTGGATGAGACTCTTTTCCAGCAATTGTTTGGCAACCTTGTATATCTTACTAATAACAGACCTGACATAAGTTTTGCAGTTGGATTAGTATCTCGGTTCATGGTTGCACCGAGGAAGAATCATTGAAATGCTGCAAAAAGAATCCTAAGGTATGTGAAGGGGACCTTGGAGTTTGGTCCCAAATTAAAGAAAAGTGAATAATTTCAGGTAGCTGGCTTCACTGATTCAGACTGGGCAGGGAGTGTAGGCAATAAGAAATCTAATTCCAAGTATATGTTCAGCCTTGGTGCAAATCCAATTTCATGGAGTAGTAAGAAACAAGCCACAGTTGCGATGTCTTCTACAGAGGCAAAGTGCAAAACAACATTTGAAGCAGGCAGAGAAGCAGTATAGTTGAGGGGGTTACTTGGTGATTTCGAATTTGAGCAGGCAGCAGCCATGCCACTGTTTTCTATAACTAGTGTCTTAAAGCTGGCAAAGAATCCTGGTTATCATGCGCATACCAAACATATCGAGATGCAATTGTCATTACATTCGAAAATTGGTACCCACTTTGGAACGGGTTGCAAATATTCTCACTAAGACACTCTCCAAAGACAAGCTTGAAAAGCTCAGGTCACTTGTGCCTGTAAGCCACAAAAATGGCCATTAAGAAGGGATGTTATAGATATAATTTCAGTAATGTCCATTTATGGGCTTTCTTGTGCAGTTTTGCTGAGACCCTGAATGTATTCATAATACCAATAATAAATAATATTGAARTGCAGTTGTTACCTGTAATTCTCTATGTACTGTCCTTTGTTTTCTCTGTTTTCTCTTATTGGTTGCAGTGTGAGTATGCTTGCTGCTTGGCCTTTCCCCTCCCTTTGTGYAAAAGATAAAATAAAAAATCTCTCACTAGCAGAACTCCATAGTATCCCTTTCACATGCCTCACCAAAAAATGCCCATTACTAAGTTACATGTGCCTARCATCYGTGAGTCTTGAAATGTCTCTACAACATAAATCRMTWTCTCTCTCTCTCACCTCTCTCTCTCTCCATTTTACAGATACACAGGCAGATATATCTTTTTGGGGTTTTAACTGATGTAGCACTTAAACATTTTGTCAAGCATTGGCATGGAAACTCYATTCAATCTCGCATTTTGTTAACAGTTGTCCTGCAACCTCCACTGAAGCCAAACCCTAATCCCAACCCTTAAACCCYAAACTTTAGTGTCTAAACCACAAAACTTAAACCCTAAAGCCAAAAAAGTCATCTGGCCGAAAAACMATTTATGGCAATGCCAACATGAAYCCATGGCCTATTGCAGAGTTAATAGACCAGAAAGTGTTTTCTTACTGATATTCAACTAAAATAAATAAACTCATAGATTGGGTTTCAGAAAAAYTGCTCAAAGAGTTGAGTATTTTAGTTAACTATTAGGACATAGAGGTATTCATACATCGTATCATTTAATCACTTTACATAACAGAACATGTGGATATTTGCAAAACTCGTCAGGGTAATGAAAAGGAAGAAAATGCGTTTGTATAAACCAAAAGAAGAGAAGGGGAGGAGAACATACCAATTCCTGCAATGCCCGCCGTCCAAAACGTTTGTCCAAATTCAGATGTTATGTTAACGGTTATATACTACAGCGGACTCGAACTCGTGACATCATAATGACCTCGTGGCAGAAGCCGAAGGTGCAATTCCCCTTCAAGTTCCCGAAGAGCAGAAGCTGAGGGTTCAATTCCCCTTCAAGTTACCGAAAAGGTTCAGCTTGCGTACGCTAAATCCCCTTTGAGGAGCAAACCATTGAACACAAGCACTTTTGTTCATCAAAATCAATGAAGGACGTGCATCTCATCCCTAATGTCAGTAAAGATATTTGAACCTGTGACCTCGGGGTAGGGTTATAGGGTTGTATATTTTCGTTGTCTTTTTGAAAGTGCTTGTTTTAAACTCAAAATAAGTATTTATAATTTTATATTAAGAGGTGTATCTCCGTTGTCTAATTATTCTATGAAATGGTTTTTTTGCTAGAACTCGGCGACATAAATCTGCATGAAATCATTATTTTTTGTTGTTTAAAAACTATTTTTGAATGCATAAATGGATTCATCATGCTGAAAAACCCCTGGGGCACTCTAATTATACAGAAATAATCACTCAAATTTGCAGATCTAACAATTTCTCGTTGGATTTCGGGCAAAGGTCCCTGAATAATATCGCTAGAAAAGATTCATTTCATAGAATGTTAAGACTACAATGTCAGTTATCGTAAATGGTTTTTTTATGCCTACAAGGAAATTGACCCTTACTAAGTACGACCCTTAGTAGTTAGACAAGTACCAATTTTATTGTTTTTTTGGAATGTTTTTGGTCGATGTAAACAATCCATGTCATTTAATATAGAATATTGCAATGAAGCATATACTTCTTATACATTATAAATATTATTTGATCGATTCAATAATAATCATGTCTTGGAGATATTCATTCCTTCAAAATTATCTAGAGTTTGCATATGACCCCAACCATAATAAACAAAGAACATGTACCTAGAAGAACTTGAACCTTGGTGGGGAAGAATACCATTTCCACTTGCTCAAAGGGGTTGGATCCAATGGTGGAAAGCGAGGAGTTTTTCACCGTTGCGCAAGGTTCAATTCTCATGAGGGCCTAGCCTGGAGCCATGGGGGCACCTTGAGGTACTGGTTGAACATGTGGTTGCACCCAGAGATATTATATTAAATGGTATCATGACCCATGTACACATAAGTATATCAAAGCCCACCCCCATGTCCTTCAATTTAAAGTCTCGGGTTCATAGCTCGAGTGGTTGGGTATTATGTAAGTTATCCTCCCCACTCGAGTTCAATTCCCTCAAACTGGACATGTTGGCCCATTGTGATAATGATAGAAGGGTAGACAACCCTTAGGATAAAGGTCCACTATGGTGAGCTTCAAGACGCATCAGCCCTTGCTAAGTCACAAGTTATTGGTATATATGGTTTGTGGGTTGTTGGATGTACTCTTGGGTTATAATGAGCAGCCAATAAGCTTGATCTCGGGCCTAGCCTAGATCAAACCTACCATTTATCGATTCCCATGGTCAAAAAAAAAGAATACTATTCCCACTTTACTAACCAACCAAATTGAACTTTCATTAACAATTTTTATTTGAACTCCTGATATTTTTATTGTTCAAACATTTTGTTATTGAAAAATATAGTCGCACCTTAATGTGCCTACTATAAAAACGATATTCCCCTTGCCCATCAATACCACTTTGTGCTCTCAGTTTATTAAAGAACGAGAGAAAGAGTTTTCCAAAAGATTTTCCTTTAGCATAGGTAGTATTAACCTTATATGGTGCTTTGGGTGTGGGTTTGGGGTGGCTATCTCGTTGACAATATAGCAAAGATATAATGGAAGGTTTTTATGGATAAGGGGTTCCAATAACACTTTTCACACAAAGTGGTGGTGGAGAACACAACATGAACTTAATAACTAAGACTTTTTACTTATATATCATACGATCTTTTACCAAATCCCAAACCAAGGTGTTTGGTAAAGTACCCATGTTATTAATATTTTATTCATGTGTACAAAGATGTTGTGATGTAGTGGCACTACTTTGAGTGTTGAAATTTAGGGCTCTTTATGTATAGATATTGATCTTTGACCAAAACACCAAATTAGGGTGTTTGTCACGGTACCTACGTCATTGAGTTGTTATGATGCAACAACGCCACTTGGGGGTTAAAATTCAATACCTTTTACCTATAAATATGGGTCCTTGAATAAAATACCAAATTGATGTGTTTCAAAATGTACCATGTTATTGATATTTTATTCTTGTATATGTTGATGTTTTGGTAGTTGCGGGAGGTATTCCCTCCTAGACAACTTTTCTTCCAGAAGAAGAAGATTCCAAGAAGTCAAAGGAAGATCATTGAACAGTTGAAGAACACCCCGGAAAAGAATAAAGTGAAATAGAAGACCATAGAAGAGAAGTCGGCCCACATAAAATAATAATAATGTGGAAATATAATTTCTAGGAAGAGAAGTCAGCCCACATAAATAATAAAGTAAAGTTGAATACCCAGAATAAGAAGTCGGCCCAAGACAGGCACCCAAATTAGTATAAATACAAGTTTGGGTCAGTTCATTTATACAGTCACACAGTTATCCTTCTAGAGTGCGCACTAGGCAACTGCATCAGTTTTGTTATTTTTGGTCTCTAGTTCTCTTGGAGAGTGCACCCCACTTTGGGAAGGACATTCTTGGTGGATCTTTGTGATTTCTCTTGTGCGCTACCTCTCAAGGAGTTGTGCTAAGGTTGTGTGGTGTTGCTCAGTTGCTTCGTGCCAATTATCAGTTGCAGTTACTAGTTACCAGTGGTGCTAGTTCTAGTGATGTGCCTATCTTGGTGCCAGTTCTAGTGATGTGCCTATCTTGGTGTCAACTCTATTGTGTGCTATCTTGGTGCCAATTCTGTGGTGTTGATCAGTTGTCTACCCTCGCTAGGGTTTGACAAGAAGAAGAGATAAGTATTTGTTATCAAGGTTCTTCATTGTTGGTTTGCTCTTGTGATTAGAGCTTGTTCATGGTTGTATTGGAATATTCTCTCTAAAAAAAGTTGGTTGGGTTTTTCCCCGAGTTTGGGGTTTTCCTAGGATAAATATTTATGTCTTCTTGTGCTTGTTTATCTGTTGCTTGTATATCTCATTGTATGATTATTGAATGTTAAAAGAAGACAAAAAGGCTATGGTAAATATGATGTTAACGAAACTAATGAAAATCTAATATGGTATCAGAGCAGGTTTCCTTCAAAATAGTCTAACCGTTGGAAGGAAGATCGTGAGATTTGTCACATTGCTGAGATTTGTCGCTGCACATGCAATTTACCGTTGCACACTTTTATTTGTCAAGCTCGTTGAGCACTTATTATAAATACTATTGGGACAAACTCCACCATTGATCAACTCGCCCTACTCCACCTCACCTATTGCACTTCTCAGATTGACTTTCCGTCAAAATTGAATTTTTAGGGTTTTAGGCTTGTTGACATCTTCTTGGACATTGAACCTTCTTAATCAGATTTCTAACTTCTTCTTGTCAATGTAATGTCTCAGATTAGAAGACGAGTTGTATGGTGCACTTGTATATAAGAAGAGGGTGTTTGCAAGAAACATACATTTGGCAAAAGAACATTTATATGAGTAGTGATAGTAGATCCAAAGGGATCTTAGATCTAGTGCACTCAAAGGAAGCCCAAGAGTTGGAGGCAACAGTGACAATGTCTCCTGTAGTATATGACAACTCAAATGGGACAACAACAACTAGACTCTAGGTTTGCATATCAGGTTTTATATTGCTACAGCTTAAGTAAGTGGTGTAACTAGAATAACAGTCTTTAGAGTTATATTACTGTTGTTGCTATCAAATGTTTTGTAACACTTGAATATTGTTGGCATGATGATCATTAAGTAAATATTCATTGTTCAATATTAATGATGCACTTGTTAGCAAGATAAATTGATCTCCTCTAGGATATGTTCTTGGTTGTTGACTTTGTCCCAGACAGGTTATCTTGTAAATTCCATGGAGGTCACCATGGAGATGTTGTTGTTATTGTCTCTTGTTTCAGGCAGGTTACCATGGAGGAATGATTGGTCACAACACTGGAAGAGTGTTTTTCTTATTTCTTATTATTGTATTTTTTGTTTTAGCTCTTGTTCCAGGCAGGTCACAAGTGATAGCTCTGAGAAGGAGCTACTGTGATGATTGTTCTCGTTCTTGTTTTTATTATTGTTCTTATTATAAGAGTATTATTCTTGTATGTTGTTTTCCCTTGTTATTGCTCTTGTTTCGGGCAGGTCACAGGTGATAACTCTGAGAGGGAGCTATAGTGATGGTTGCAGGAGGCAACATATTAGATGGTCTCTAGTTTGAGACATGGACTAGTTTATCCAGATAAGAAGTTGTATACATGACCGTATACATCCATGTACCGAAGAAGAAGAGGACGAAGTTAAAACCTTCTGGAAAGACTAGTACTTTTGTGGGATACAGAGTATCTCATATGGAGATTGATTGTAAGGAGCAGAAGGCTTCGAAGATGACCGTACAGATCCCTCTAGTTAAGTTGATCACTCTTCAGATCATCAGGAAGAGTTGGTAGAGCCAGAAGGGCCTACCCATAATCGTTGCAGTGACCAGGAAGAGCCCAACATGATCCCGTGACACTTTGCAGGATGCAAAGGGGATAAATATATATGGCATTAATGAGCCATATCATGAGGAGGAGCAGATGGCTCCACCAAGTGGTGAGGCAGGCAGCCCCACCAAGTACTAGATCAAAAGGAGCTGGAGTTGAGAGGGATTCATCCCTCGAGATACAATAGGGAGGAGCAGCCTCCCTAGGACAGTTCATAGGAGATCAGACTTCAGAGCAGGTCAGCACATGCAGAGGGAGAAGATGGCTCTAGAGATTATATAGACTCTGAGGGAGTCAAGCTTTGGAGGGAGCATGCAGACTCAGAGTGAGCCTGATCTAAGAGAGAGTCAGTGGCTTATAGAATTTCATTCAAAAAGTATTCCTCCTCATATTCAGATGGAAGAGAGAGACATATTCCAGGACTGACAGACAGATACCATGAATTGAGGAGGCTAGATCGTAGCTTCAGATACTTATAGGAGATGTGAGATCTCCTGGGAGGATTCTCTTGTTTCAGTATACTTTGCTATAGTGATAGGGGAGGAAGCTAGTCAGAAGGACTAGGATATGGATTTTTTCCTTGGTTATGAGACCAGAAGGAAATTCAATGGTGACTTCCAAGTTGATCTACAAGATCAAGCATGTTGTAGATGACAACATAAAGATGTACGAAGCTTGATTTGTGGTCAGAGGATTCTTCTAGAAAGGGCGAGAAGATTATGATGAGACACTTTCTCCCGTAGCCAGAGGAAGTGTACACAAAGTAGCCACAAGATACATGAGAAAGAGTCTCATGTCTAAAGATTGAGAAGGCTTTGTACGGGCTTAAGAAGACACCCAAAGCAGGATATACTAGACAATTATTTTGATGAGCTTGGGGATGGTTTCCCCTTGATATTGGATGGCATGTTTCTTACAGAGGATGAGAAGCTCGCAGATGGGTGAAAGACGAAACTCGGTTCAGAGTTTGAGATGAAGGATCCAAGTCTGATGCATTATTTCTTGGGATTGGAGGTGTGGCAGAGGCTAGATGAGATTTTCCTTAGCCAAGGAAAATATATTTTTGAGATCTTGTGGAGATTCAGGATGATGGACTGCAAGTCCATGACCACACCTATGATGACAAACTTGAAGCTCTTGAATGATTCATCTTCAGATTTGGTGGATCCCACAATGTACAAATAGTTGATCGGACCCTTGATGTACATGGTTAACACCAGGACGAACATATGTTTTGCAGTGAGCACTTTGAGTCAATACATGGTTGAGCCTAGACATGTACATTGGATAGCTACAAAACATGTATTGAGGTACCTACATGGTACAGCCAGATATGGATTGAGATATGTCTTGGATGGAGATGTGAAGTTGTAGAGTTATACAGACTCTAACTGGGAAGGGAGTGCAGTAGACTAGAAAAACACCCTAGGGTGTTGCTTCAGTTTGGGATCAAGTGTGATCTCATGGTTGAGAAGGAAGCAGACGTCAGTGGCACTCAGTACAACAAAGGCAGAGTATATTGCAGCTAGTGTTGCAAGCTATGAAGCAATGTGGCTCCAGAAGTTGCTTGCAGGGTTATTTGATCTAGAGTTGAAGCCAACTTTGATACATTGTGACAATCACAGTTGTGTGAAGTTGTCAGAGAATCATGTGTTTCATGACAAGTCGAAGCATATAGAGATCAAATACCACTACATTCGAGACATGGTGCAGAGAGGAGTTATGGAGCTCTGTTACATATCCACTGATGAGCAGACATTGAACATTCTCACCAAGCCTCTGTCTAGAGTGAAGTATGAGTACTTCAGACACAAGTTTGGTGTGATGCAAAATGGCCACCCTCGTTGAGAGGGAGGCTTGATGTTTCTCCTACAACAGGCTCTACCTTTGGCCAAGGGTTTCCTAGATCGGTCAAGTGAAGTGACCGAGGGAGTAATGAGTAGTCTGGTACAAGTCTTGCCTATGACATGTGAAATGTCTAGGAGTGATTGGTACTTGTAGCATGATTTTTTCTATGCCATGTGAGGTGGATAGGTGTGATGGGGACCATGGTGTAGCCTTTCCTAAGCCATGTGAAGTGGCTAGGTGTCATTGCGGATATGGTCATAGTATTTCCTACACCATGTGAGGTGGGTAGGTGTGAATAATACTACTGGGAGAGGAGGAACATCACAGCCCAGTACAAGTCTTGCATATGCCATGCGAGGGGGCTAGGTGTGAATAAGACTTGTGGCAAGTCTTTCCTACGCCATGCGAGGTGTGTTGGTTTTTCAATAAGCTAGGCTCAAGCATGAAGTTCATTCCATTTTTAGCATTTTACTTGAACCATAAACAATTTGTTGCAACAACCAAGATCACAAGAAGAAATACCATGCACAAGTACACAAGAAGTATCCTGGGAAACCCTTCTCAACAAGGGAAGAAAACCCAACCAATCCTTTGCTATATTCTTCAAGAGAAAGACCTCCCATACCATAAACCTAGCACACAAAAGGGTGCTTACAAAACCCTGGAAGACTATTGCCCAAGAGAGGTGTGCACTTTTCCCAAGAACAAGTACTTGATGAAATTTCCAAACTCACACTTGTGTTATGATTCCTCAATGGAAAATTTACCTTTATTTATGTTAGACTGAGCCTATCAACAGTAGTGTCTATTGGCACAACATGGCTGACCTCAATAACTCACAATATAATTAATAATTACCATATTAATTATCTTTTACATTGATTATCTTTCACTTTATGGTGGGGCCGACATGTACCCTTTACATCACAACTTGGGTTACAGGTAAGTCCGATTCTTGTACAATATATCAAGGGATCTCATACACCCACTAGTGCTCAGCCACTAGGGGCACATCCATCTGTACTCAGCCACAAGGATGTCCACATATCTATCTCATTGTGTCTCACAAGAGAACGACACTCACTAGTGCTCAACCACTAGGATCACGTTCACTTGTGCTCAGCCAAAGGCACGTCCAACTCAACAGATCTCTTTTTCACTGTGTCTCACGGGAGAATCATCTGGAGTATCACATCATCTCAAATCTCTGCACATAGGAGGCCAATACATCGTTTCATCTTGTCTCGGAGAGAATGATACACCCAACCCATGGGATTCCCCACACAGGGGCACACAAAATTCCATCTCCGTCTCATAGAGGAACCACACACCCAGCTCATGGTCTTCCCTACATAGGGGCACACAACATCCCATCTCTATCTCAAAGAGGAACCACACACCCAACTCATGGGCTTCACCACCTCACACAAGAGCACATTGTTCCATCTATGTCTCAGAGAGGAACCACACACCCATCTCATGGGCACACCCAACTCATGGACTCTCTCTTAGGTTGACTGACTCAGTGTGTGTCCTGGAGGATGTCTCACGTAGCTGTAATCATCAACAAGGTGGCTAGGTGCGAATAAGACTTGGACCATGGTATTTGACCATGGGATAGCCTTGCCTAAGCCATAAAAGGTGTCTAGGTGTGAATGGGGCTATGGAGGCAGGCTTACCCATACCATGCGAGGTGGATGGGTGTGAATAATACCACAAGAAAAGAAGAAGGTACATCACAACACAGTCAGGAGGACTATGGCAGTAGTTGTGTACTACTGAACATTATGGGTAGTTGTGTGCTATTGGATGATTACAACATAGTCTTGGAGACCGTGATGGATGATTTGAACTACCAATGGCATGGTGGTATCCTAGTGCTACTAGTTGATTGTTATGTAGTCGTGACAGCATGGTGGAAGCATTAGACTACTAGAAGAAAACATCGTGGAAGAATACCTCCCTAACTAAGAGGGAGTGTTGATGTTTTGGTAGTTGTGGGAGGTATTCCCTCTTAGACAACTTTTCTTAGGGAAGAAGAAGATTCCAAGAAGTCAAAGGAAGACCATTGAATAGTTGAAGAACACCCCAAAAAAGAATAAAGTGAAATAGAAGACCACGGAAGAGAAGTCAGCCCACAGGAAATAATAATAAAGTGGAAATATAATTTCCAGGAAGAGAAGTTGGCCCACAGAAATAATAAAGTAAAGTTGAAGACCTAGAATAAGAATTCGGCTCCAGAGAGGCGCCCAGATTAGTATAAATACAAGTCTGGGCCAATTCATTTGTATAGTCAGATAGTTCTCCTTCTAGAGTCTGCACTAGGCAGTTGCAGTTGCAGTTGTAGCAGTTTCATTATTTCCGGTCTTTGGTTCTCTTGGAGAGTGCGCCCCACTTGGGAAAGGATATTCTTGGTGGATCTTGGTGATTTCTATTGTGCACTACCTTTGGAGGAGTTGCACTAAGGTTGTGTGGTGCTAGCCAGTTGCTTTGTGCTAGTTACCAGTTGCAGTTGTAGTAGCAATTGTAGTTATCAGAGGCGCCAACTCTGTGGTGCTAGTTCTAGTGATGCACCTATCTTGGTGCCAACTCTGTGGTGCTAGTTCTAGTGATGCACCTATCTTGGTGCCAACTCTGTGGTGTGTTATCTTGGTGTCAATTATATGGCATTGATCAGTTGTCTACCCTCGCTAGGGTTTGACAAGAAGAAGAGATAAGTATTTGTTATCAGGGTTCTTCATTGTTGGTTTGCTCTTGGGATTAGAGCTTGTTCATGGTTGTATTGGAATATTCTCTCTAAGAAAAGTTGGTTGGGTTTTTCCCCGAGTTTGGGGTTTTCCCAGGAAAAATCTTTGTGTCTTCTTGTGCTTGTTTATCTGTTGCTTATATATCTTAGTATATGATTATTGAATGTTAAAAGAAGATAAAAATGCCATGGTAAATCTAATGTTAACGAAACTAATGAAAATCTGATAGTATATAGAGTTGTTGGGATACAACAACATTGCTTAAGAATCGAAAATCAAAACTTTTTATTTTTGATATAGATCCTTCATTTAACATTGTTGCGAATAAGACATGTAGTTTTCCAATGAAATGAGGAGTTTAAGAGAAACTGGGAGAATCTTTCCTAAAATGCCAGAATACAATAAAAATGTCAATTTTTTAGAAAATCCTCGTGGAGTCTTTACTTTTTCTTCAATTTTTTAGTGTTTTTTTACAACCAACAAGACCAAACCTCTCTCTCTCTCTCTCTCTCTCTCTCT
>JZKD02S1810002.1:10897-32343 GCA_000966675.3 Picea glauca | reverse complement strand
TTGAAATAAGTAGGAAATATTTAATGTTGATTAGCGTTGAATGATTTTGAATTTCTTATAGCTTCAAACACCAATGGATAGATTAGAGGTCTAACTCATGAGATATGGCCTTCCCACATTGGAATTCTTCCTAAGGTGTTAGTTTCTATCGTGAATTTCATTTCCGTTTGCTTGTTTATTTTATTGCATTTAAGTGTGGATCTGCTATAGGAAATAATCATTGAAGGACAAAATACTTGAGTAAGCTACCCACGATTAATCACGCGAACATCACCCTGAGTGCCTGAAAGACTGTGATCTAAGCCTTTATAGCACTAAGTATTCCTACGTCCCAGTGATGAATCCTTAGTGTTAATTTGTTGCAGTGTGGGTTTGAAGATTGTTTTTCCAACTTTAGATTAGGCTAGACTAGGCTTTATTCCTACATTTCCTGCGTCTGCACCTTGAAGCTTACGAGCCCCGGTTGATAATTAAATGTGGGAATTAATAGTGCATATATATAGCCCCAACAAAGGCTCCTCAAGAGTTAATGAGGGGATGGGGGTGAACCGCCCATCCGTAATAGCTCCCAGACTTGACCACAGACGGGGAAATTCGCGCCACACACAATCTTGCAGAGAAAAGGCAAGAGAGGAAGTGTGGTAAGGGAGAAGAGAGGAGAACGCGCGCGATGGAGATCACAGAAGAGAACCGAGAGAAACTCGGGAAATACAGGGAGTTCTGAACAGAGGAGAAGGAGAGTAACCTTCGTCCTTGACTTCCGTTGAGCTGGAAGTAGGAGACTGAATCTCGAGCGTCGTGGTCTAGCTCGGGGGTGGCTAGTGGTAAATCCATTTGGAGTCACTGAGCCTACGATTGGGTGGAAACGAGCACCCCTCTCAGTAGTCGCGTCACACCTGGTGTTTTTCTGATAAGTGTTTATATCTTGTATCTTGAATTGAATATCTTGGATGCATGCTCATGTTTGTACACTCATAAATGATTTCTGTAGAGAATTGTTTGCCTACTGTTTTGATCGGAAATAATGGATGCATGCTTATACTTATATGACCATAATCGGTTTATGTATAGAATGAATAAGTTCAGATTATGAGTTCGTTCCTCTGAGATTTGTCCCATTTACTTGACTCATGCTATGCTCTGGTTTGATTTCCCGAAGGCACCTCCTTCTGGGAAGTTCCCTCGTATTCCAGAGCCGGAGTGAGTTCCTTGAAAAGACTACCATTTTAGTAAACCTGTGAGTTTACTTCACCCCTGTCACAGAGTTCATAGCTCGGTGATTTAGGAAGGATTTTCAGTCAGGTCACCAAGCCTAGAGATAATTACCCAAGAACCCATTGAAGGATTATGTGATATGAGTTTAGGAACCTTGTACAAGAGAGAGTGGTTCCCTCAGGTTTTTGGCATTTCGGCGTTTCAGCACCCGGGAAACCCAAGGGAAAGATCCCTCGTATTCGCCAGTCGCAAAATCTCGATATGCGAAACCCCGAATCGACTGAGCGTAAATAGGTTTTGATGTTTCGGCACCCCAGAAACCCAAGGGCAAGTTCCCTTATATTCACCAGTCACGAAATCCCGATATGCAAAACCCCGAATCGACTGAGCGTAAATAGGTTTCGGTGTTTCGGCACCCGGAAAACCCAATGTCAAGTCACCTTGCATTCGCCAGTCGCGAAATCCCGATATGCGAAACCCTGAATCGATTGAGCGTAAATAGGTTTCGGTGTTTCGGTGCCCGGGAAACCCAAGGGCAAGTTCCCTTGTATTCGCCAGTCGCGAAATCCCGATATGCGAAACCTCGAATCGGCTGAGTGTAAATAGGTTTCGGTGTTTCGGCAACTGGGAAACCCAAGTGCAAGTTCCCTTGTATTCGCCAGTCATGAAATCCCGAATCGACTGAGCGTAAATAGGTTTCGGTGTTTCGGTGCCCGGGAAACCCAAGGGCAAGTTCCCTTGTATTCGCCAGTCGCGAAATCCCGAGATGCGAAACCCCAAATCGACTGAGCGTGAATGAGTTTTGGCGTTTTGGCACCTGGGAAACCCAAGGGCAAGTTCCCTCGTATTCGCCAGTCATGAAATCCTGATATGCGAAACCTCAAATCGACTGAGCGTAAATAGGTTTCGGCGTTTCGGCACCCGAGAAACCCAAGGGCAAGTTCCCTAGAATTCGCAAGTCATGAAATCCCGAGATGCGAAACCCTGAATCGGTTTAAGCATGAATGAGTTTTGGCATTTCGGCACCCAGGAAACCCAAGGGAAAGTTCCCTCGTATTCGCCAGTCGCGAAATCCCGATATGCGTAACCCTGAATCGGTTGAGCGTGAATAGGTTTCGGCGTTTCGGCACCCGGGAAACCCAAGGGAAAGTTCCCTTGTATTCGACAGTCATGAAGTCCCGATATGCGAAACCTCGAATTAGTTTAGTGTGAATAGGATTTGATGTTTCGACATTTCGGCACTCGGGAAACCCAAGGGCAAGTTCCCTCATATTCGCCAGTTGCGAAATCTCGGTACGCGAAACCCCGATACGCTCTGTGAATGAGCCCTAGGTCGCTGGACAAGGTCTTGTGGTAGGGAGGAGGAGTCTCAAAAGAATCTGGACCACCCATTTGTGGGGACGCGTGGCGAAGATCTAAGGCCACCGGGGTTCCGGACATCAGAGAAATAGGAGTGAAGACCCCGCCAAAATCCCGAAAGGTAGAATGCCGAGATTTAATCCAGGCCATTGATCAAGTCGATGATCTAGACCATAGATTCGGATGATACCGGGCTTCCGAGTCTGGGGGATTAAAAAGGGAAAGAAGGGACGCTTGCATCGCGATTCCTCGAATCGTGAAACCTCGAAAACATTTAGAGGAATAACACCTGGTCATAGGATCGATCGTATGACAAGTGACCCAAGGGAGGAGCTAAGGATCTGTTAGATCCTTTCGGGTTTCAACATTTCAAAAGACAGAGAACAGGGGAATGCTTGCATTGCGATTCCCTGAGTCGCGAAAGCCAGAAGCGCCTTTTTGGTAAGGCTTGTGGTCATAGCCAATGATCAGATGAGGGAGCATAAGGGAAGGGATGGTCTGTGCTAGGCCCCATAGAATTTCGGGGATTCTGTCCCTCAAAGAAAAGACAAAAAAAAAAGGAAGAAAACCATAATTGTCGTAGTGGGTGTGTGACAGTTGACCAGGTAACATGCAGTACTCACTGCCTCTGCCCAGAATTGTTTCCCTAACCTGACACCACTGAGCATGCATCTTGGTTTTTCCATCAACGTCATGTTCATCCTTTTTGCAAATCCATTCTATTGAGGTGTATATGGAGTAGTCTTCTACCTTGCTATACCGCATTTCTTACATAATTCTTCAAATTCATTCCCGTAGAACTCTCCGTCATTATCTGTCCTCAACACCTTAATTATTTTCTTTGTTTGATTCTCAACAAGAGCCTTAAACTCTTTAAACCTATCAAAGACTTCAGATTTATTCTCGAGGAAATATATCCAAGTATTCCTCGAGAAGTCATTTATAAATGAGACATAGTACATAGATTTCCCCAATGATGGGACCAAAACATGTCCAAAAACATCACTGTGAACTAGATGTAAAATTCCTTCCGCCCTCGTTGCACTAGAGGGGAATCTTACCTGATTCTGCTTCCCATATATACAATGTTCATAGAAATCAAAATCTAGAGAGCAGTTAGATGTACCTTCGACCATACCTTTACCATGTAGTAGTCGAAGACCCTTCTCTCCGATATGCCCCAGTCTTTGATGCCACAGAATAACCTTTTCTCCGGAGACTATAGGAGTTCTTTCTTCTTCAACTCCAATATAAGGAACAATGGAACTATTACACCCATCACTAATAATGCTTCCTTCCAGCTTATACAGAGTTCTAAACCGAACTCCCTTCAACAACACCATTGCTCCTCGAACCATCCTGCAGGTTTCTTTTTCAAATATTGTTTTTGCCCATGCATCGTCCATTTTGCTTACAGAAATCAAATTTTTGGCCAATCTCGGGATGTGCAGCACACCAGGTAGTGTTCCAATCCTTCCATCTATTACCTCAACTTGAATTTTCCTCGACCTATGATTCTGGTTGTCGAGTCATCACCTAAGAAAACATTACCTCCATCATACCTTTCATATTCACAGAACCACTCCCTGTGGGGAGTCATATGAAAGGATGCACCTGAGTCAACCAACCATGCCTTATGATCTACAGGTGTGATTTAAGAAGCCAAGTACACATCCCCTCCTTCTTCCTTGGAGGCCTTTTCTTCTATAGAAGGAGATTCTTTAGATCCCTTCTTTTTCTCAACTTTGGATCTACACTGCTTCTTGTAGTGCCCTTCTTTTCCACATCTCTAACATACCTTTACAAACTTTCTGGGAGATTTAGATATACCATTAGACTTAGATATTCCACTTGAGAACTTAGATCTATTTCTTTCCCGAGAGCATCCTCTTGCAAATAATGCGTATGTGCTTTGTCCTTCCATATTCTTCTGTCTCATCTCCTCCGACAACAAGGATGAGACCACTTCATCAAACTTCAAGGCAGTTGTATTACAACCTATGGCCACAACCAGACTATCCCACGAGTCTGGTAAAGAACACAGTAAACTAATACACTTATCTTCATATGAAATTTTAATCTCAGCCATACTAACTGACTTACCATAGTATTGAAGGCGCTCAAATGCTCTGCCACCGAGTCTCCATCTCTCATCCTCAGGTTATATAGCTTCTTTCTCAGGAATAGTTTATTTACTAGGGACTTAGACTGATACAACTTCCCCAACTTATCCCATAAATCCTTGGTTGTAGCTTCCTCTGACACATTCAGTGATACTGAATCTAAGAGACACAGTTGGATTGTGCTCTTCACCTTCCGATCCAACTTTTTCCAGTCATCTGTTGAAGTTCTTGTAGGTGCAGTACCTGGATCTACTGTAATCCATTGATCTATGTCCACCAACAGATCTTCCATTTTGAGATTCCACATACCCAACATCAATATCTAGGAATTAATAAGGGGTTTTATACATAACAGGGGGATTTTTCTAGGTCTTAACATGCCCCTCCCCTTCAAACATGTGTTTTCCTCAACACTTGACTAACCACGGGTGTTTCTGCAAGAAGAAATCATCTTCCCACATTGCCTCTTCCACTATTAGGTTCTTCCATTTAATGAGGTACTCTGTAATTGCTTGATTTATCAGCTGCTTAATCCTTGTTTCAAGGATTGTTTCTAGTTCTAGTATGATTTTCCCTTCTTCATTGTTCTTTGGTATAATAGTTTGGACTGAGATCTTGTTGTCGATGACCTTCTTTAAGAAAGAAACATGGAAGACTGGATGTGCACATGAAGATGGAGGCAACTCCAATTTGTAAGCCATACTTTCAAACCTTTGTAAAACCTTATATGTACCATAATATTTGGGTGTTGATTTATCGTCCTTCTTTTTTTTCTTGAGGGACATATGTTTATATGGTTGTAGCCTAAAAAATACCCAATCCCCCACTTCAAATTTCCTTTCACCGCGATGTCAATTTTCTTGTTGTTTCATCCTATCTTTTACCATAACCAAGTTGTCCTTCAATAGTTTGAGAACCTCTTATTGGTTCCATATGTGTTCCTCCACTACTTGAACCTTTATATTCCCTTTCAAGGGTGATGTAATGGATGGAGGATGATATCCATAAAGTTCCATAAATGGGGACATCTTTGGAGAGGAGGAACATCACAAGTATGGAATCATGTGTTGTACAACCATTTCTCTAAGGGCAACCACTTAACCCATTATGTCTATTTATTAGATGCAACACAACAAAGATACCATTCTCGAATTTTATTCACAATCTTAGTTTGCCCATTGAATTGAGGATGGTAAGATGAGTTGTGAGCCAATTGAGTACCCAAACAAGAAAATAATTATGTCCAAAATTTTCCAGTGAAAATTGGATCTCTGTCACTTACAATAATCTTGGGGACCCCATGTAGCTTTTGAACCGTTTCCATGAATGTTGTGGCTATTGTACTTGCTTTAAAATGATGAGAAATAGAGCAAAAATGGGCATACTTTGTCAGTCGATCCACTATTACCATGATGACCATCTTTCCTTCATATTTGGGTAAACCTGTAATAGAATCCATCAAAATTTCTTCCCAACGTTGACTTGGTATTACTAATGGTTGTAGGAGACCTAACATCTTGATTGTCTCTCCATTTTTCTGTTGGCGGACCAAACATTCTGACACAAAATTTTGAACATTAGTTTTAAGACCTCCCCCCCAAAAAACCTTCTTGATCTTGTGGTACTTTTTCAATAATCCTTAACGTCCTCTTATAGGAGAAGTGTGCAATTCTAGAAGGACCTTATGTTTGAGTAGGGAATTCTTAAATAAAGATAGACAATCATGAATACATAGCAAATCATTCTTCCATATAAAAATATCTAGTGAGCTAGGGTCCTCTTGTATTTGTTGAATGATCATGCATACCTCTTAATCTTGCTTCCATTCTATCCYTGCTTCTTCCACCCAATCATATTGCAAAATAGAAATAGCACATAGTGAACMTTTTGTTTCTTCTTCTTTCCAAGGGCATCTRCCACAACATTATGTTTTTCTTTTTTTGTAGATAATTTTAAAGTCAAAACCTATCATCTTTGTAACCCATTTTTGTTGCTSCTTTGAAGATAATCRTTGCTCCAAGAAGTACTACAAACTATCATGATCTATTTTTACTTTGAAGTGTCTTCCTATTAGGTAAGGGCACCATTTCTTAACTACATGTAGTATGGCCAACATTTATYTTTCATAAATGGGTTTGAGTAAGATTTTYCCTTTAAGTTGGTTGCTTTCAAAGGAAAGGRCTATTCCTTCTTGCATTAAAACTGCACCGATTCCATGGCTCAAGGCATCACACTCCACRATAAATGTTTTTGCAAACTCGGGTGTGGCTAGGACGAGAGTTGTACACATAGCCTCCTTAAGTTTTTCRAAAGCTTYGGTTGTTGTTTCAGTCCAAGAAAATGCTTCCTTGTTTAATAATGTTGTTAGAGGTGCTACTATTTGACTATAGTTCTTGAAAAACTTGTGGTAATAGATTGGGAATCCTAAGAATMCTCTAAGTTTYTTAAAGGTTTTGGGAATTGGCCATTCCCTCGTAGCTTTAATTTAGTTTRAGTCCACTTTTACATCTTCATGAGATACAATGTGACCCAAATATTCCACTTCATGAACCCCAAAGGCACGAAGGCTTTGCATAAAGTCGTTGCTCTTCCAATAGTTGTAATACTATGTCAACATGTTGTACATGCTCTTCCCAGGATTTGTTGTAGATTAGTGTGTCATCAAAAAATACTAACACAAAATTTCCAAGGAAGGACTTGGAAATAGAATTGAAATGTTGAATGTGCATTACTGAGTCCAAATGGCATATCCAAAAACTCATAATGACCTTCACGTGTTCTAAAATATGTTTTGGGGATGTCTTCCCACCTCATTCTGATTTGATGATATCTCGAATGAAGTTCCAACATGGTGAAGACAATTGCTTCATGCAATTCATCTAATAATTAATCAATTACATGAATAGGAAACTTATCTTTGATGGTCATTTTGTTGAGATGTCTATAATATGGACACATACGCCATGAACCATAATTTTTTGTAATCGTCACCACTGGTGAAGAGAAAGAACTTTGGATAGGTTGAGTGATGTCGACCTCTAATATTTCGTGGATCATACACTCAATCTCACTCTTCTATGCATATGGATACATGTAAGGCCTAATTTTAGGTGGTGCACTTCTTAGTTGCAAATGAATAGCATGGTCATGATCTCGAGAAAGTGAAAGACCCTTAGGCATTTCACCAAATACCTTGGAACGATTGTCGATAACTATTTGGAGATCTAATGGAGTAGAGGATATAGAAGTTAGAACATCAAGTGAGGACAATTGTGTAATTACACCATGGTGTCCCTTTTTTAGTAATTTTGTCACATTATTGGAGCTTATCACCTTAAAGGGTTTCCCTTGGATAACTCTAAGCTCAACTTCCTTGCCATTTGAGGAACATCTCATGAAAAGATATTCAAAATTAAGGGCCATTGTTCCCAATGATTGTAACCATTGGACCCCTAATACAACATCAACACCACCCATATTGATGGCAATCATGGAACTATCCAAAAAATACTCCTCTGTATTGAGCTTAATACTATGGCACTTCCCTTAACAATTTATGGTACCTCCATCAACAATCATTACTTGAAACTTTGGTGATGGAAATACAAAGCAATCGATATATTTTGCTAATTTGTAATTGATGAGGTTATGGGTACTACCATAATCAATCAATGTTGCTACCTTTTTCTTTTTGATGTATCCTTGTATCTTGAGGATTTGTGAAGCACGGATGTCGACCAATGCATGACAAGATATTGTTGGAGTAGTCTCTTCTAGATATGGATCTTGTGGCGGTTCCAATTCTTGATCTTATTCCTCTTCACAATCTATGTAGGATAAGTTTTTATCACCACATTTATGCCCTTTATTGTACTTGTTGTCACAATTGAAACATAGTCCCGTTGCTCTTATTTCATCCATTTGTTGAGGTTACAACCTTATTTGTTGAGGTATGGTTGTCTTATGAACCCCCAAACAATCTATGCTTCTTACGTATGATCCAATGGTAGGCTTGTGTGTAGCCGTATTCTTGGCTTGAATATGACGAGAAAATTGCATAGCTTCCATAATATCTGCAGGATGTATTAAGAAAAGATCATGTTTAATGTCTTCTTTTAATCCACCCATGTTAGCTTCCAACAAATGTTCATCACTTATGTCATCCACCCTTTTGGCCAATACCTGGAATTCTGAATTATAATCTTCAATATCACCTAAGTGCTTGATTCTTGTCAATTGACCAAAGTAGTCATGTTCCCAAACTTTCCCATATTGTGCTTCCAAGTCTCTTGTAAATAAACCCCAAGTATAATGATAAAAGGGGGGTTCCTTTTAACTACCCATTGATACCATTGATATGGTTTTATCTCAGAGTCCAAAGTTTCTACGTGAATCCTTTTCCTATCACCCATAATATTATGCAGTTCAAAATATTGCTCTATTTGTTTCACCTAGGTAAAGACCTTTGTTCCATCAAACTTCTTTAATTCAATCTTAAGAAAGTTGAATTCAAGACTCCGCCATAATTAACTCCACTATTAGAGTTAAGTCCTCTTATCGCACAAGCTGTAGGTTGGGAAAATCTCGACCCAACCACAAAATGGTGACAACTAAGAGAACACCCACTGTCACTTTAGGCAGGTATTCTCGTCACTTTAGAGATGAAGTAATCACCTCAAGGGGGGAATCTCGGTGACCCTAGGGGGAAATTAGATGAAAAGTGGGATGATGGAAGTGTATCCCCTATAGGTCAAGATACTAAGTCTAGAAAGGCTTGGGAAAGAATCTTGGTGGTAGCCAATGGTTTCCAAGAGGTATGAGTACCTGCAAAGGAAGATTATACTTGCCCGAGGCACAATAAAAGCCAAGTATGCACATAATATGTTAGGTAGACGAGCAAGTTAATCTTGTTGTGCCTAATTACATAAGTAAAAAATAATATATATCAACAACACAAATATAGTAAGAGCTGCAGATGAATATGCTAAAAGTCTAGTAGAATAAGCAAGAGACAAGCTAGTAAATACTAGTTTAACTCAAAAATGAAAGAGAAAGACTTTAGCTTGAAATAAGGCTGTAAGAAATAGTATTGCGAAAATGTAATTTTCAGCCTTATGGATGTATCATTTAAGTTGTTACAACCAAGAGATCAACTATCAAAACTTTTCAACAATCCTCCCAAAAAGTGCGTGGCCACAGGTCGCAATGGAAATTTCGGCTCAGTAGGAGATCGACATGGTGACAAACAAGAATGGTAGGCTCATCACAGTAGGGAAGCACGACGAAAAATTTCGGCATGGTGGCAAAGCGCTAGGAGACTTATCGCGAGACAAAGAATTTAGGCACGGAAAGAAATTCAGAGCGACAGAAAGAAACTCCAAAGAAGAGAGGTTGACCGCGAGAAGAACTATTGTCCAATACACTAGCTCACAACAAACTCCAATAGGCTTTAAAAAATGTCTGTAAATGAAGGAGACACGACAAGTTGAATGAACAGATTCACAATACGAACAATGACAATCGACCTTCCCACAACAAACGGCTCCAGGACTTGCAGAAAAAGCCATAGACAATGCAGAAATTCAGAAGGTAAAGGAGAAACATGCAGGGTGACCAGTATTTATACTTGAACAGGCAAGGGATGGAATCATGGCAGAGTACAATAAATCCATGGTGACGAGAAGTTTAGAAGCAGGCTGAAGATTTGCGCATCATACTCGCGTGAAGGGTACACTTTGAAGTGTGCAAAGTACAGATGATAAGAGCGACAGAGTATACATGATATCAACGTCGTGATTTTTTAGCTTTCTGACTTCATAATGAGGTGATGATGGCTGTTATATCGATCAACATGACCTTTACCCCAACAACTTGCCACGACCTCTGGCATGTAAATTCCCCCTTTCTGATAGGACTCGATCTTTTGGGAAAGGGACCTTTACAAGTCATGCATAATTAATCATTAAGCCCTTTCCCGACTCCAAGGGCTAGCCCCGCTACTTGCTGATTTTGACCCATTAGTTTTTCAGTACCTGGCTTCGTACGCTTCGAAACACGAACTATGACTCATCTAGGACCGACTCTAACTATAAAAATTATCGTGCTAACATAATTCAACCCTTCCTCCTTTTCTAGATTCAAGTCCATCTCCCTCTATAACTCCTCCTATAAAATTTCAACTAAGATAATGGCCTCCCGCCTAAAATAAATCCTACCCATGCTCATCTCCCCTAATCAAGGTAGGTTCATGCATGATAGACATATCATTGACAACATAGTGCTTATCCAAGAGGCCATTCATTCCAACTTCTCATAAAAAGAGGAAGGTATGGTAATTAAGCTTGATCTGGCTAATGATTTTGATCGTGTTCGTCATTCTTTCTCTTTCCACGTTCTCAAACAATTTGGATTCAACACCGACTTCATCAAATGGACAGAATCATGCATCGGTTCCCCTAGTATTTCTCCCCTTGTTAATGGGCAACCAAAAAAATTCTTTCAGGGCAGTAGAGGACTGCGTCAAGGTGACCCTCTCTCCCCCTCGCCCTTCATTATTGTGGTGGATTCTCTTAGCCGTAAGCTAGAGTATGAACGTGAACTTAACAATATACTTGGTATCCAGATGGCATGAGGTGTTAAAAGGCTCAATCACTCTTAATTTGTGGATGATACCTTGTTGTTAGGAGGAGCCTCTGAGATTATTGCATTAAGATTCAAGCAGGTTCTTGATTCCTTCCTTGATGTCTCTAGGGGAGAAATGAACCATCAGAAGTGTCAAATCATGCGGTGTAATGTCTTGGCTCAGATAATGCACACAATATCTCATATATTTAATTTCCCTTTGGTTGGAAATTGGTCATCCTTTCATTATTTGGGCATTCCAATTTCTTTATAGCGTCCTTCCTCCCAAGATTGGGTGCACATCCTTGAAAAACTTAGTGTGAAATCCTCCCATTGGAGATTTCAATGCCTCGACATGGTTGGTAAGATTGTTCTCATCAAGGCACTCTTCTCATCTTTTCCTCTTTATCAATATTTTTCCTTGCTATCTCCCAAAGGCATCACTAACCAAATATCAATCAAAATTTGATAGTTTATGTGGTAAGGAGGTAAGCTCAATGGGGGGAAAACATTCCATCTAGTGAAATTAGCAGCAAGTTCGAAACCCTCTTATTAGGGGAGGGTTGGGCATCAAGGATCCTGAGTTCATGAATATAGCCATGGGAAAAAAACTATTATGGATACTTGTCACAAGTAAATTACTTTGGTGGAAACAGGTTATATGGAAAAAATACTTATGGGGCCCAAGGATAAGATGTATGGAGCATCCTCCAAGAGTGTTTAAAGGCTCCTCAATCTTTAACCTTATTCTCTCCACCCTTTTAGTTATCAATAGTCATATCAATTGGATACCTGGCAATGGAAAATTGATAAAATTTGGGAAATTCCCATCATGGAATAAAGTCACCTCTCTCATCGTGCATATCTAGCTTCTCTTCAAAATTGGATGGAGGATAATCAAATCCATGAGATTTATGACATCTCAACATGGAACCCTTCCTTTGGTTGTAATTTTGGTTGGAAAATTGAGTCTTTTCCCCCATATTTGGAATCCCTTGCCTCTCTTCTTCTTCGCGATCTGCACAGGTGCACTCCTCGAAGTCAGAATATCAATGATGCTCATGGTTGGGGGGATTCCCTCTTTTCAATCAACAATGGCTTCAACTTTGTCTAGGAAAATGTCAACTCTTTTCCCCACTCTATCTTGTGGTTAAAATTTTGGCACTCAGATGGGATGCCCAAGGTCAACTCCTTCATATGGATCCTCGTTCATGGGTGAATTCTCACCTCTGAGAACCTGAAAAAGAGGGACATAATCATACCTTCTCATTGTGCCCTCTACTCTCAATATGATGAATCTATTCTCCACTTGTTTATCCATTATAGTTATGTCAAAACAACATGGATTGTGACTCTTGGGGATCTCTCCCTCCTAATTGATTGGCCTTTTGGTTATAAGGATTTTTCTCCCATAGGGGACAAAGATATTGAAGTAGTTTTCAGTGTAAACCAGGATTTAAGCGCTTATGGATGGTTTTTCCAAAGTATATGTGCTGGGAAATCGGGTTGGCCAAAAATAAAAAGATTTTTCAGGATGAGACAATTTCCCTCCACCAGTTAGTTGTTAAGGCCATCTCTTTATGTGCATAATTCTTCCATCTACATTCACTTCAACAAGACCATCTTTTGGAGCTATATGAAGCTAGTCGGGTGAACCTATTTATCTGAGCTTCCAATTCCCTTCCTTCAATTAGGAAATCACCTTCCTCTTCAAGATGGATTATCAGGCAAGCAATGGCAGATTTCAAAGATTGGTTGAGGAAGCAAGAAATCCACTCTTTATTCTTTGATGGAGCCTCTTTTAGAAATCCTGGGGTGGTAGGTGAAGTTAGGAGTCTCCTTCATCCCAAAGGGAATGTCATAGCTACTATTCATGGGGTCTAGAGATAACTTCAAACAACATTGCAAAATCATATGCTTTGAATGAAGGATTGCACACTGCAAAAGAGCGTAGCATTGCCAAAATAACAACATTTGGAGACTCTGTGATGATTTCCTAAGTGATAGTTAACAAGATCCAAAAAAAAAACAATCCCCTAAATGACATTCTCTATCATATTTTGTCTTTGGGCGCAAGTTTTACAAATTTGAGGATCCACCATGTTGAAACAGAACTAAACCCTTTTGTTGACCATTAGGAAAAGTTTGGAACCACTTTGGGCAAAGGTGTTATGAATATAAATGGAGATAAGGGGGTTAGGCACATGCCCTAGCTTCCTCCCTCATTTGTCACGCGACCGGTATGTTGATATGACGAGTGTCCTTTTTCATTGTGTTCCCCTCCTCGCACATTCAGGGTTAAATGTAATATGTGGGAGCATTCAATGTGGCATGCATCTCTTTGGTCTCTTAGGTGGTTCGATGGCTTGGTACATGGATCCATTGCTAATTTGCAGGAGGGGTTTGATCACCGTCTTCGAGTAGGATTCCAGAATTTGGTGCTAAGTTATGTTGGGCGTCTCCTCCAGGGATTCCATTTCTTCAGGATTGATGGTTTTGATCAATGCTATTGAGGAAGGTGTCACAACATGATTATCGCAGTTGGCTACTCTCTCCAAGTTTCCTTTGGTATCCTATCCTCGGTTCTCTTATGTTGGATTTGGTTATTTGCTATTGCATTTGATTCCCTTTCAATGTGTTGGTTATTTATTGTTTCATTTAGTTTGCATATGTGGTTATGGGGTTGTTATCCTTGGAGGGTAGAAGAAAAATCATCTTTGGTTGCAGTGGGAATCGATGGAACCTTCTTGGAGTGAGTTTAAAAAGGTCCTTGGGCACCATGAAGAAATTGCCTAGGCGAATAATGCTGCCCTGCAACAGCTCTTGACAATATTTAAGGGATTCGAGCTAGCCATGGTCGACTTGTCTTAGAATATGGACACCAAATTCAAAGAATTTGAGGTGGTCCTGGACACTATGACTTGAAGGTTGAATGACATGGGAATAGAGATTCAGTTATTAAATACCTAAATCTTTCCTTAACACTCAAACTCTACTTCTATCAACCTGGACAAAATTTGACCTCGAGAAGAAGGCACCGGTAATGGCATTGGAAATGATGACCATGGACCTGCCCCCATGGATAGTGAAGAAGGGCCTCAACTCCAATCCAGGACCCTAGACTATCAAGATTACGCCTCTTCCATCTAGTTATATGTATTATAAAGTTTTGTGGTGTCTAGGACAATTTTATAAAGATGTAATTAACCTAGAAGAATCAAACTTTTGTTGGAATAAGGGCTCTATATTTTGTTGTCTTGGTATCTATACTTGAAATACTCTCATATTTTATGCCTCTTTTTGTAGACATATTTGAATGTTGTTTGCCCTTGCACAACACCTTTTAATACAAATTTTGTTCAGTTTCTTAAAAAAAAAACTATTGGATGGGAGATTGCTACAGATCCACATGTTGTAGATAAATTTTTAGCATGTTGTGAATCCATGAGTCAACTACCCTCAATATTTGTTATGGAATCATCTTTGGATAATTTGATACAAGTCGCATGGTTTTTGTGGATCTCACGGGTTTCTAGAAATCTTGTGGGTTTTTATAGAGCATGCCTCATTTCCTTCTATGGTTCATCGCATCATTAACAAACAACTTGCTACACATCCTAAATTTGATTAGGTGTAACTAGAATCCTAGAAACCACTCTTGATTTTGGTCATGAGTTTTATGAGATTAAAAAATTATTATGAGGATATTTTATTCTCAAGTTGGTTTATATTTAGATATTTGTTATATTTGTTACAAGTAGTTTTATGTATAAAATAGATTAGAATTTCTAAAGAGGCGATCAATACTTTTGGATGAAGAACTTAGTTATGGATTGTTAAAACTATTTTGTTAATACAATAGAAGTACTATTTACGATATATAAGGGTCTGCATCTAGGGGAAACCCTATCCGCAGACTCATGCATTGAGATTTTTCTCGATGGCTTCAGGCGCAACTGATGCGGGTTCCTCTTCTGTTGTGCGTTCCTCGGGAGGTGGTTCATCATTTTCTCTCTCCAATGACATTTTTCAGTGAAGGGTGTGGGATTGTTGATCATTGGTGCGACTATTCTGGTGGTTGCGGTGTTTGTGTCTCCATTGGATCGCTTAGATCGTGTCTCTTCTTCCCAGAATGGGTTTTCTATGGGTGGATTTTATTCAGTAAGGAGGTTTCTTACTTCCTCGACGGTCGATCTATGGCTTCCTTTGGTGCAGATTGGGCACTCGGTTTTGGATGAGGTGAGATATTTTGTTGGTGGACGTGTTTTTTGTTCTTTGGATGATGCGAGGTGGCTTCGTAAGTCGAGCTAACTCATAGATTCTTGACCGATCTGGTGTTATCGCAGATCGACCGGTCTTGTGCAGATCTAGGGTTGCTGACAGCCTTTTTTCCATGTAGATATTTTGCTCTGTGGCCACTTTACACCGTCGGTTCTCTCAATTTGTGGCCCTCTGCTTTTGCGGGTTTTCTTGATGCTTCCTTGTTCTCCCTCTAAAGTTTCAGTTTCATTCAGGGTTAGATGCATACCCTCTTCTCTGTGGGTTTAGTTGCAATTTTTTCGATGCCGAGTTTCAGATCTTTTGTAGCTGGGTTTTGGAGCTTTGGATCCTCTCTTTTTAGAGAGATATGTATGCCACTCTCACCTGGTCAGTCCCGCATCTGGGTTTACTTTGGGATTCATATTGTTGCCCTCTCTCGGCAGGTTGGGGGTTTTCTCACACCAGGTTGCAGTTCCTCTCTCTGGTTGTGTTGATATGTTCAAGGTTTGATGTATGCCCAGATGATAGGGGAGCTTCATACCACTTTGACCTAGTCCATCTAGTCACCATTGTTGTTTTGTTTAGGGTTTGATGTATGCCCTATGGATGTGGGAGCTTCATACCGCTTTGACCTGGTCCATATTGTCTCCAAGGTATTTTGTTTGGGACTGGTCTTTCGGTGTGCTTCTCTGAGGTTAAACTTCAGGGGTGTTCTGTGGTCATTTTTTGTTTCCTTCATGGGTGTTTCTTAACTCTTTTTTTGTATACTTTTCTGCGGCTTATCAACCAAAGCATTGACCTTTCTGGATTTTATTTTTTTATCTCCTTTTTACCATGTTTGGGTTGTTCTTAAAGCACCTACAAAATGTAATTTGGTTCTCTTCAAATGAATAGAATTATGCTTTTTTTCTGTGGAGAAAAAAATAGAAGTCCCAGTTCCACTCATTGTGTATGTTGTTGTAAAAATAGTGATTTTATTAATTCAATTATGTTGTAGGTTAGTATCGACACTTTGTTCTAAGGAGGTAGGGCCCACTCAACAAAGCATGGGTGTTGTTGCTTCTTATTTCTTTATTTTCATTACTATAGTCATTTATTTATGCTTTGTGTCTATTTCATCTTATTGTTTGTGTTTATCTCAACTTTCATAGAATTGTGATAGTCATGTCGATTGATACAAATAGCTTGTATTTTCATTATCATGGAATTTTATTTAGGTATTGCAAGTGTGCTTTCCATTTTACAAAGTGTAATCGTTAGTGTGATTTTAATTCTGCAAAGTATGATTGAGTTTACAATCTAAATCTAGAAATAGAGATCCAAATTCAATTCCCGAGTTAAATGCAATTTCCTTCTATAGAAGCATCATAGAAGCCAGTGAAAAAGAGACATGAGGCCTACACATAGAATGTGTGGTGTCTCACAAGTCATATGATCCTTGTTGAAGATTTAAATGATCATTTAGTTTAACCATCCTTGACTTGATTAATAAGGTGATTAAATTGACTGTCATTTTTTAATGTTGTTGCAAGGGAGATGCCAAAGGCACAATGGATGTTTTTGCATTGGTCTAGGGAAAAAACACAAKGTAAGGATATTAATTAGAGGAATTGTCAACATCCTCCCTTTTAGATCTCATATGYAGTGTCCTACATTTTTAATTTAGGTCATACAAAATGCATGAATCAAATTAGAGACTCAAGAGGGTGATTTCATGGTGCAACAAGAACCATCCAAACTACTAATAGCCTTCCTAGAWAAATGATAAAAGGAGGAGGTTCAAAGCTAAAGTTTGGATCCCAGTCAAACCACAAGAAAGTCACTAAATTTAGTTTCATAGAAAACATTGAGTCTAGTTCCATAGCAAAAGAAAAAATCATTGCTTCTACTATAAAACCTATGAGGAATAAGGAATTAATCAATAGATAGGTAGACTTAGATTCTCAAGAAAACATAGTCCGAGAAATTAAATTTTTTAAGGGGATCGTGTCCTCCGAGGAATCAATAGTACAAGGTAGGCCACATTATTGGAACTTAATCCCTTTGAACAACGTGGGAGAGGAAGAAGGAATAGACTCCACTAAAGAAGAGTTTGTCACTTTTGAATTCCCAATTTGGGAACCAATAGGATTGGCTCAGATGAATAACAACCCGCATTTAGCCTTACCAAATTTCAATGGCCTAGAAAGTGAATATCCTAACAATCTTCTCTTCAAGTTTGATGTCATTTACAGAAGTTATGGCTATCTCTAATGCACTAAAGTTGAAATTGTTCCCTACCACACTTAAGAATGCAACACTACACTAGTTCATGGGATTGGGTGTGAAAAACACTCATACATGGGGAGACATATGGTAGATAGTCTTGAATAAATATTAGTGTTAGAAAAACAGGATCGCGGAGCAATAAAAAAAGAAAAAAAAAGCGTAAATAAAACACAGAAGATACACAATATAATAGAGACATAGGTATACGTGGTTCACCTAGTGTGGGCTACATCCACCAGAGAAATTGATAGGTTCTTGCTTTATTATTATCTAGCAAATGAAGGGATACAACCTACAACACACCCACTGTAACTTCGTCTTCTTTCTCTCACAGTCTCCTCACACAGAATACAACATTCACAATTGATACATAGACACAATACATTTCCCTCATAAAAGAGTGTTTCCTTCTAGGAAAAAAAAACCCTAACATAACTTCTACCGTCAGATATGCACTCCCCCACATGGAGGAGTGTACATTCTTCCGGGGTGTAAAGTCTTCATGGGGTATCAACACGGTTGAAAAAAAAAAAGACCTCTAAATTAGAAAGATAATCAGGCTCCACAACCAACATTCTTCCACTTGGATATTGATCTCAACAACTCCATCGTTGTTGTATCTATTGGACTATGATCCTTCTTGGACCTGACAAATTTCTCATCTTCATATTCATGCTTGAAGACCAACTGAAACTGAGTAGGAACTCAATTTCTCCCTGGTTACTCGCTTTGTTAACATGTCTGCAAGATTCTGGCTAGTGTGTATCTTTTCCAACTTCAAATGTCCATCTTCCAAGACGGATCGTATGAAGTGGTATCTTAGTTGTATATTCTTAGTCTTCGAATGGAAGGATGAGTTATTTGCAAGATGAATGGCACTCTCACTGTCACAGTAAAAATTTCTATTCTCTTGCTTCTTTCCTAATTCCTCCATAAACCTCTGTAACAAAATCATTTATTTACTAGCCTTTGTAGCAACAACATACTCTGCCTCTGTTGTTGAAAGCGCAACAACCTTTTGTAGTTTCTAAATCCAACTTACTGTTATTCCACCTACAGTAAAAACATCCCTTGTGGTGCTCCTCCTGCTATCTTTATCCCCTGCCATATCTGAATCAACATATCCATGTAGAACAATGTTTGAACCTTCAAAACATAATGCATGAGTAGCATTACCTCTCAAATACATGAGAATCCACTTTACTACCTCCCAATGTTCTTTACCTGGATTGTTCATATACCTGCTTACAACTCCCACTGCATGTGCAATATCTGGTCTTGTGCAAACGATCGCATACATCACGCTGCCAACTGTTGATGAATAAGGGACCCTCGACATGTATTCTATCTCCTCTTGTGTCTTGGGACACATTTCATTAGCTAATTTGAAATGGTTGGCCAAAGGTGTACTAACTGGTTTTGCATTCCGCATTCTAAACCTCTCCAACACCTTCTCTATGTACTCACCTTGAGACAATATCAATTTGCGATTTTTCCCAACTCTTGTTATTCTCATACCAAGGATTTTCTTTGCAACACCCAAATCCTTCATCGCAAATGAATTAGCTAATTTCTTCTTGAGCACAATTATATCATGCATATTAGACCCTTCAACAATCATGTCATCTACATACAATAGCAACATAATATAGCTTCAATTTTCTAGCCTTTTAAAATAAACACAATGATCAAAATGACATCTACTATAACCTTGTTCTGTCATAAACCTGTCAAACTTCAAATACCACTGCCTTGGAGCTTAATTTATCAATACAAGCTCTTATTCAACCTGCATACTAAATTCTCCTTCCCTTTGACCTCATACCCCTATTGTTGTTGCGTATAAATCTCTTCCTCCAAATCCCCATGGAGAAAAGTTGTTTTTACATGTAATTGTTCAAGATGTAAATATTCTACTGCCACAAGACTTAAAATAGTCCTAATTGAAGTCATTTTAACAACATGAGAAAATATTTCATCAAAATATATACCTTTCTTTTGTGGAAACACCTTTACAACAAGTCTAACCTTGTACCGTTTTTTGCCTCCATCTTCTTCCTTCAACTTGTAAACCCATTTATTTTGTAATTCTCTTTTTCCTGTAGGCAACTGAACCAAATCCCAAGTTTGTTTATTTACCAGGGAATCCATTTCCCTTTTCATTCCTTGCTCCCACTTCATTTTGGTGTCTACCTGCATTGCCTCTTCATAACATTCTGGTTCACCATAATCAATCAACAATAAATAATACAATGAAGGAGAGTATCGTTTAGAGGGTCTACTTAACTTGGTAGATCTTCTAACAACACTCGCAGGAGTTTGAGGTACATGTTGCTCCTGTTGTTGTACATTTTGATTTTCCAGTTCCTTTGGAATTTCTTTTTCAATGATCTCATCAAGCACTGTGTATTCTGGTTTTTCTTTTTCTTGTGTCTTTCCCTGCAACTGATCTTTGTACATGACCTTCTCATTGAATATGACATCTCTACTCCTAATGATTTTATGATTTTCATAATCCCATAAGCGATAACCAAAATTATTAACATTGTATCCAATAAAGGTACACTTCTTGGATTTTTCCTCAAGCTTTGTTCTATTTTCTTTATCAATATGGACATATGCTTCACAATCGAAAGCTTTCAAAAAATAATAGTTTACCTTTTTACCTGTCCATGCCTCCTCTAGAATTCCACCATCCAAAGAACTTGAAGGTCCTCTATTTATTTAGTAAACAACAATATCTACAACATCTGCGCAGAACTGTAGGGGCAAACCAACATGCAATCTCATACTCCTTGCACGCTCCATGATTGTCATGTTCATCCTTTCTGACACACCATTTTCTTGTAGTGTTCCTGGAACTGTCTTCTCTTTATGAACCCCATGGTATAAACAGTAATCATCAACCTCCCTGCTGTAATATTCACCTCCATTGTCTGATACGAGACACTTCAACCTTTTTCCTATCTCATTCTCAACCAAATCTTTCCATTTCTTAAAAGTATAAAAAACATCAATTTTTTGTCGAATGCAATAAACCAAAGTTTTTCTAGTTGAATCATCAATAAACATAACATAATAAAAAGATCCACCAAGAGATGATACCTGAGTTGGTCCCCATACATATGTATGCACAAGCTCTAACCTTTCACTCTTATTTTCTTTTTCGACTCTGAGAAATCTTACTCTCTTATGTTTTCCATAAACACAATGCTCACAGAAATCCAAATCAATTTCCTTAAGATATGGAAACAAATTTCTTTTTTGAATTATCTGCATTCCCTTCTCACTCATGTCTCCAAGCCTATGATGCCACAATGTTGTATCCACTACTGTAGAAGCTAAAGAGATATAAGAGTCAGTATTATCAATACATAAATACAATGTACCTACCTTCTCTCCTTTTTCTATCACCAATGATCCTTTGGTGACCTTCCACATCTTATCTGTAAATATGGATATACAACCTTCACTTTCCAACTGCTCTGTTGAAATTAGATTTTTCCTTAGATCTGGAACATGTCTTACCTCTTTCAACAACCATTGGTTTCCATTCCTTTGCTTTATGTTTACCTTTCCCATTCCAACAATTTTGCATGG
>JZKD02S1810002.1:0-10052 GCA_000966675.3 Picea glauca | reverse complement strand
GTCATTTCTTCCCACAATTCCAATACTCTATCTTTTTGAGTCTGGATTTGGATCTGCCCTTCCTAGAATTCCCACGGTTCCCTGAGCCCTTTCCTCTATCCTTTTGTCTTCCCTTGTTCTTCATGTTTAACGCATTACCTGATGTCTCACTTGTGCTTTTTCGTCGCATTTCCTCACTAAGGATAACGCCAACAACATCATCAAATTTTAAAGTGTTTGAACCAGAGATAAAGTTACTTACAACCATGACCAAGCCATTCCATCTTTCTGGCAATGAGCACAAGATCAGAAGAGCCCTGACCTCATCATCAAATTCCACTTTTACAGAACTTAGTTGATTAGTAATCATATTAAATTCATTTAAATTATCTGCAATAGACCCACCTTCTAACATCTTCATATTAGATAATCTCTTCAACAGAAATACCGTATTGGACGCCGAGGATTTTTCATACAGTTTATCCAATACATCCATCATCTCCTTCATTGTATTTTCTTTCGAAATATTGAAAGCCACCGCCGCTGCCAGGCTCAGCCATATCGTTCCTAGTGCCTTTCTGTCAATAACCTCCCATTATTCGTCCTTCATGACCATCATTTTTTTTATTCCACCCAATAGTAGGAATAGATCCTTCTGATATAAATAATGTTCCATCTGCATCTTTCATAATTGGTAGTTTTGGCCATTAAATTTCTCGACCCTAAACTTTCCATCTTCCACCATTGCTCCCACTCAAACTAGGAACCCTCTTTTCTTGTGAATTACCTTTCGCTCTGATACCAATTGTTAGAAAAACAGGATCATAGAGAAATAAAACATAACAAATGCGGAAATAAAACACGGAAGATACATAATACAATAGAGACAAAGATATACATGGTTCACCCAGTGTGGGTTACGTCCACCAGAGAAATTTCCAGGTCCTTACTTTATTATTATCCAACAAATGAAGGGATAAAACCTACATCACGCCTGTTGTAACTTCCTCTTCTTTCTCTCATAATCTCCTCAAACAGAACACAATATCCGCAATTGATACATAGCTGCAATACATTTCCCTCATAAAAGAGGGTTGCCTTCTAGGGCAAAAAACCCTAACATAACTTCTATCGTCAGATCTGCACTCCCCCGCATGGAGGAGTGTACATTCGTCCGGGGTGTAAAGTCTCCATGGGGTATAAACACGGTTGAAAACAAAGACCTCTAAATCATGAAGATAATCAGGCTCCACAACCAACAATTAGGACTATTGCAATGCTAGAGATTTCAAGTAAGGGATATTCAAAATGACATAGAAATAAATTTAAAGTTTGGAAGATTATGTTGAGAGGCTCCAATATAATTTACAGAGGTCAAAACAAAGTAAGTTAGACAAAGAGATGTTGCAAACTATTATTTTAAGAGGGATTTGAGATGTATGCCTGAAATTGTTGAATTTGATGGGGGGCAATGATGTTTCTGAGCTAAGTTACTAGGATATATTTAAGTTGTGTGAATGGTAATCATATAATTATTTCAGAAGACAGGAATGGATCAATTAACAACTCAAAATGGATTGTTTCCTAGTTAGTTCAGAAGTTGTGATCTAGGGAAAAATCCCTCATTGGTTGGAGATACATGCACGTGGATTGCAGTCTAGTAGTGAGGTTACATAACATGCATGTGGATTGTTGTTGAGTAATTGACTTTGAGAGATTTTTTATTTGGGAGTTCGGGAAGGTGGAATTTGGGAACTCAGGGATTCAACTCAACAACTGCACCGTTATCTTGAGGGTTATGAGGAAACTTGATGGAGCTCAAACTGGTCTAGAAACTATGTTCAAAGAATAAGCTTCTAAAGGATGTTATTGATGTTTAGTGTTCAGTTCATGTGTTTTACATTCAATATATGTATTTGATTTTAGTTTGTTTTAGCATTGCATGCCTTATAGAGGGGTATTATAGATATAAGGCTTACTATGTAATGAAGTCACTTTGTGACTTTAGAATATGTTAATGTTCACTTTTTGTGTAAAGCAATCTATCCCACATTCATAAGTGGAAATGATTTTCTTAATGAACACTGATATATAAGGAGGTAAACTCTTTTGTAATAGATGCACCAAATATTCATTGATAATATCCTATGATTGTTATTGTGAGTATTTCTCTTTGAGCTTGGTTATGTGACTCAACCCTATCTATGATTTCCTCATTTAGTGATCTAGCTCTTTTTGTAATAATATTCATTAGTTACAAGAATATGGACCATTGAATACTATAATGCAAGGGTACCAAGGAATGTTAGAATGGGAAATTGTAAAACTTGTGCAGATTTTAAAGGTAGGAAACAAAAGAGGTAAATGATTGCTCCATGCTTAATTAAAATGTATCGTAATTAAAATACAAACATTATCTTTCGTTAGTTATTATTATTACATATAATGATCACATTTCATTTTTAAAATAATATACAATAAGATTTGTTGTTGCACTTCAACAACATCGAGAGCAACGAGTACGAGATCGCAAAAAACTGGCAAAGCATATAAAGAAGTGTTATAACAATCTTGAAAAATATTTAGATTTTATAATAGAAGGTATGGACCAAAATAAGACATTAATGCCTAATTTCCTTCATGTTCCTAAAAGTATGGAGGAATATTTTGTACGTATTCAATAAGTCATTGCATCCCAAATGTTATCTATCAAGACCGAATGTTAGAAATAATCCAAATCTAACAACCTTGATAATTCATCATATCCTTATAATTTAGAAAGATCCTTTACCATAAGTTATATATATGTGATTAGAGAATACAAGGAAAGAAAATTAAAACTTGCATATCTTCATTGCTTATTGAATTAGGGGTGTTTTGTAAAGTGAATTTCGTCTTCCTATTTGTTGGACACACTCGTGATCATATTGATTGAATGTTTAGTTGATTATTTATCAGCTTCAGAAGGAAGAATAGGTGGACAATTAACAGTTTAAAACCTATAATTACACAATCTTACAACCCTATGCTTGTTGTTTATTTTGTGACTTAACTATGCAAAGTTAAATGATCATAGCTTTCAACACCACTTCTTGATAGAAGAGGTTGAATGGAGGACACTTCTTTGGGTTAAAAAATACTATGACTCACTTGAATGGGCTTCATCTATAGATCTACAATATTTTATCCATGCTCCTAATTGTACAATTTAGCATGCAAGGCTTACATTCCTCGCTACAAAACAATCAAGTTAATATTTCAAGAAAGGTGCATCGAGATATTGATTATTTAACATGTGTTGAAAAATCCACAATTCAATTAGGGAATGTTATAATTACTTTGAGGTAGATGATATTATTGAATGAGATAGGTTCTATGATGTACATAAAACATTACTCCATAGGAAAATTTTGACTACACAATGCTCAATTTCAAGTGGCCTTCATCAAATCCTCCAATGGAAGGACATTTAGATATCAAATAATTTGATACATTTTTCCTATCACTAAAAAACTTGGCCAAGGGAAATATATATGGTTTCAATATGTACAAGAGAGGAGCATGAATGTCTACATGAAATGTGGAAGAGCTTAGAGTTGGTGTCATGATTGTAGTTCCTTCTATCGATGATGAGAATGGTCATCCATTTTGGATTGCTAAAGTTATTGATTTATCTTTCAAGATGGGAAAATTGCATCAATTATAGTGCATTGGTTTTGTACTATATCAAGCGATAATTATGTGGCATTTACAAACTATAATTATTGGCTTGCCCAAACAAAGGCTAGGAAAAACAAACAAATCACAGACTAATAATATCACAATGGATAACACTGAGGTATTGCCATATGACTTTGATTAATGAAAGGTGGTCAACTTTGTCAAAAAAAATTCCAAGAAAAAAACATATATTTATTATTTCAGTAAAAAATATAAAATATACATTGATTTGTGCTTTTGAGCACTCAAAATGCTCCTTTAAGAGCCCTTTCAACAAAAACAAAAATGCCTCTTCTATGTTTTTTCTAAACCCATATATACAAGCATCATCTTGAAAATAACAACCATAATGGATTCACATAGTTTCACTAATTATAACCATCAGTTCATCAATGTCATCTTCATAAACCCTGTGCCATTTTTTGGATGTATTCTCTTTTAATAGAGAATAATTGATTGTATATAGGTTGATTAATCACTGTAGGTTGAGATCCTTCCTTCCTTTCTTCAAACATTTAAGTTCTCGGAAGAAGAGAAAGGGCTTCTTTAGAGAGAGAATCAACATTGGTGTTCAATTCTCAACTGACATTGTAAAACTACACAAGCACTCCTTCAAGAAAAACTCTATACACAACATTACAACAACAACGAAGTTGGATGGTGAGTAAATTTATTGTCTAGTGATATGATATCATCCCAAATGAAGAAGAATTAGTAGAAGAAAATTCCCCTGATTTTTCATAAACTTGAAAGTTTTTTTTCATTTTTTTCCAAGAAAAAAACATATTTTATTATTCAATAAGAAATATAAGTAGATTTATGCATTTTTGCACTCAAAATCGACTCTTTAAAGAGTTCTCCCTTCAAAATTATTGTTTTTCATATATGTTCAAGTAATGTATAATGTTTTTTGTGTTTTTGTTTTTTCAAAATGCATGAATTTTTCATTATGGTCAATTGTTGAAGATTTCAACATCTTAAAACCATTTTTTTACATATTTTATTCTTTGATTCCATGAAATTTTATGACATGTTTACAAATAACACATTTTTTTACCACATTGTTAAATTAATGATTTGAAAACCACACACATGTATGTATGTATGCATGCATGTATTCCTTTAAAAAATAAATCTTAATTTTATTTAAAGAAAAGAAAATTGCATTTTTCATAATGTTGGTACAACATTCCATCAAGCCTCATAAGCATCTTGGATACATCACAACGAGAACTAATATGATCCTTAACAAAAAATATAATTCATATGGCATACCAACTTAGATATGTGTCCCTAAATATACCAACGGTCCTAAAATTCCAAAAGAAAAGCAGCATAATAGTAGGTCCTAAATACATGTATACTTCATCAAAATTATAAGTTATATGACAACTAACTTAAATAGGCATAAAAAACCTTTGAATAAATTGGATTCAAAAATTGTTCTAGTACAACAATTGAGAGATTGAGATATATGAGCTTATTCATTGAAAGGAGGGCGATAGTAATCATCGCTTTGCCCCATTCTCTCTTCCAGAGTATGCCACTACAATCAATCCAATTGGACCCCATGTTTTGAAATAACATCATCAACAATATTTCTTTCTCTAAAAATATGAATGAAAGAGATATCGATAAAAAAATTACCAAATCCATGAATCTCTTCCAACAGTGTAGACAAAATAATATTTAAGAAATTTTGATCCCCCTTTGCCTACTTAACCACATTCAGAGAATTTTCAAATATTTGTAACCTTGTAACCCCTTTTCTCCTACTAGCAAAAGAAGAAACTTCAAATCCATAACTTTAGTAGCTATTATTACCTTGCCCCAATCAAACTTTGAACTTCAACTAGTGTGAGTCATTTAAAAAGAGGATTCCTCTAACTTCGTAGATCTTAGGGTCACCTTGGGCTACCCCTTCAAAATAATCCCAAGCACAAGATTTTCCCACCACCTCCTCAAGGACCTGCCCAAAAATACTCAAACATGAGGGAACTATTTAGAATACTCAAACCTTGAGAAGTACACTGAATTAGAGGAATATGATTGTCTTCAAACAAGCTAACATTTCTAGCTGACCAGATGCCCCAAACTATAACTACAGGAACTGCTCTAAATTCCGTTGTTACCACACCATTTCCTTAAAGCCTCTTTAGCTGATGTTCCAAACCACACTTTTTTCAATCCTACCAAATTTTCAATTTCGGTCCAAACTTGTAATGTTAAGAACATGACAACAAGAGGTGAGTGATTTATTAATCACGACATTTACCGAAGGCACACCTGCCTAGACTCGATTGGATTCTCTTTTGAAAATTATCCCAAGTCAATGCCTTGTTTTTCAAGACAAGCCACATGAATATGTGTGACTTGGAAGGGCATTTGAATTTCCAAACCCTTTTCCAGAACCAGACATAATTTCTTTGAAGATTATTCAAACTTAAAACCTCATAGCATGTTTTTGGAGTGTACCTCCATGTGGGTGTTTTTGCCCAAACGAGCCTATCCTCCTTATCTAAAATCCCACCATGACTAGATTTTAAACTCACAACAAAATCCCCCCAAACCAACGCATCGTTTCCCCTAAAATCAAATATGTCCACAATCAACCATTCCTGGCTCTAAATAGTAGAAGGACTAGGATCAACAACCTAACTAAGCTTATAAAACTCTCTCTCTCTTAGAACCTAAACCATATGACCAAGAATAATGAAATCCAAATTAGAAGCCACCCAAGGATCCTCTCCTATTTGACTCTTTGACCATTCCCCACCCTCTAGACTATCCCTCCTCCTATTACAAAAAGGCTAACACAATTGCTTTCTAGATTATAGACACAATGTGCACATTCTTTACAATATTTATGACCCAATCCTCAATTGAGTCTAAGCAAATATATTTTTGTGATACAATTTGATACCAAATACCCTTTCCCTAAATAAGCCTTCGCACATTTTTGGCTAGCAAAAGCCGTAGAAAAAAGAAAGATATTTTTGAAGCCCCAACCACCTAAAGCTCTAGGTATATCCAATATTTACCATTTCACTAGTGGAATACCCCTCTTCTCCCCACCACTAGACCAAATGAATCTAAAACAAATTATCCCCAACATATATAAGATCCCCTTTGGAATCTAGGAGAGAGAGATCCAATATACTAGAACTGCCTCTAGAACTGTCTCCAGAACAACCTTTACCAAAACAATCTTGCATCCCTAGAAATTCATTGATGACACTAAACATTAACTCTTTTTTCCACTTTTGCAACCAACCAAAGCTAGCATTTCTTAAGGTGGTAATTTGGTTTAAGAAATAAACCTATGTAACATCCCCATAATAATCCTCGATTTAATTAATGCTTATGTAGATATAATGTGTGGCTATTGACAAAGCAATGTAATATGTGAATTGTATTTCAATGTTTTAATAGTAAAATGTGATGCCAGTTGCTAATGGGACATGGGCAAGAGATGGGGGATGAATTAATCCACAAGAGGGGGGAGTGTCTAGGATAATGTCCAAGAGGGGTCCAAGGGGGGAATTACCCATGTATATTAATTCAAACCATTTTTCTAAATTTGATATTTGTATATGAACCTTCTCATTTTTTATTGAGTGTTCCCAAAGCCAATCATTGAATACATGTAAGAGGGTGGGTGTGAGTGGTCACATCCCAAAGTTATTGGGCACATGGGGGTTGAGTACAATCATCTTGGGGAAGAGTGTGAGTCAAGAAAGGCAAGCCAAATAGAGGAAATTTGTATGGGTTGGGAAAATAGTTTTAGTTAGTCAAGTTGTGTGCATGGGAAACAAGAGAGAAAGAAAGAGAGCTTGGAGCCGGTGCAACCATGGATGACGAATTCTAGAGCTTGTTGGAGCGTAATTGGAGCTGGAAAACTGAAGAGCCAGGTTGTCAGGCCTAAAGAGTGAACTCCTATGTGAGTTGCACTAAAACAACAAGTGTTTGTTGTTGGTTTGCTGATAGTTTTCCTAACACTAGTAGCATTTGGAAAATAAATGACTACATGACTAAAATTTTTAGTCACGACATGAAAAATGACTAAATTCTACTATTTTTTTGCAACATAGTTACAAATGACTAAACAGATGACTAATTTGATTGTCGGGAAAAAAAGAACATCTAAATAATTAGTCACACAAATAACGATGACTAAATAAATGACTAATTTGATTGTCGAGTAAACACAACTAAATAAATATTAGTCACACAAATAACGATGACTAAATAAATGACTAATTTGATTGTCGGGTAAACACAACTAAATAAATATTAGTCACACAATATAATTTGCAAACTTTATATACACTGTAACTATGTGGATGATTTAAAATATATTAATGAATGGTTATGAAAAATATATCATATTTCATAATATTATAATATTATATAGTATCACAATATTATAATATTATTTTATAGTAATTCCCTACTATCATTTCATGGCATACTTTCATGACATATAAAAAATCTTGACAAATGTATTCAGAATACTCTTTGAAGCAGTGGGAGAATAGGGTTATATTGATCGCATTCATAATTTGACGAGGGTGTAGAAGGTGGTAGAATACAATGCTCTTCACAATTTGATGAGGGCGCAAAGAAGGTGGGAAAATACAATGCACTTCAGGTAATTATACAACTAGTCCATGGGCGTAGAGGAAGTGGGTGTAGTGGCAAATATTTGACAGGGTAGAGGGAGGCGTGTTTGCGGTTTAAGGTAATTATACAACTAGTCCATGGGCGTAGAGGGAGTGGGTGCAATGGTAAATATTCGATGGGGAAGAGGGAGGTGTATTTGGGGTTTTCGACATAACCAATATTGGAGCCCGTGAGCTATATTGGATCCGGTGAGATCTGAATTGGAGCTAGAGCCGACCAAAGGAGAGGGGTTTTAGTTAATTGGACCATTGGAGCTTGAAGTCGACCAAAGGAGAGGGGTTTTAGTTAATTCGAGAATTGGAGGTTGTATAGGCATATAAGTATATGTCATGGTGGATAAAAATATTGTGGAGAGGACATGGAGACTTCTCAAAAGGTGAAGTAAGAATTCAAATTTGCAAGGGCCTTCTATAACAAAGTCACAGGTAAATAGATTTATGTTTGCAAACCTTAGATGTATGTTTGTATTTTCTATTTTTGTATTGAGATATATTCCTTTCTGGATATTTACATTTGCAAATCCTATATATTTATGTGGATTATGAATTTGGTTTGACACACTCGGTGTTACTATATCTTCCACATCTGTGAATTGTAAACTACCATCACTTTGCACCTCGTTAGAAATTGACTAGCTTGTTTTCGTGTGGTGGGTGATTCAGTGCTTGTGAGGGTAAGTCTGGTGGTTTTGATTTCCAGTTCTTAGGTGAGGTGAGGTGTTGTTTTTTGAGAGGTGAGGGGCTAAAGGCTAAAGGTGGATGGATTAAGTTGAAAGGATAAAGGTGAAATGATTTTGTTGAAAGGAGAATGGAAGGCTTCTGGTTAATGGTGAAAGGCTCTCTCAAGCCCCTACCAGAATGTCTCTATCCCCTCCTTGACGACTGGCTCTAGCTGGTATATTGGCTAATTCAACTCCTCAAACTCTTAATTGATCATGGGTTGGTTGGGGACTAATCCTCCATCTCCATCAACTTCTATTCCAACTCCTAATCTCTCGGTTGACAATTCCACTAAACATTTCCTATATAGATTTCCTATGCTACTAAACCAACATTTCCAAATACATGGAAGTCATAATTAACCTTCTATGAGTCAAGGTCAACAAATAAATAAGGGTACAATGTATAAAAAAATTCAGAGTTTGGGTAATCAAAAATTTCCTTAGCATATGAATCACTTTCTTTCTCAGGTATTGTAATATGTTCCATGACAATACATCCAATAAACATACTCTTATTATTACATAAATCCAAACTCTAAGTGTCCATGAAAATTAGTGGTACATTCTTAGTTATTGCACAAGATGATTGATCAAGAGCCATAAGCTTAGTTTGTTCAAAATATTTTTAAAAAGAAAGGGGTCTATTGTTTTCAATCACCGAGTCATTACATAAATATTCTATAGATAAGAGTTTCATTCTTCTAGTAGGTGAAGAGTTTTCCTCTAACTAATATTCCTCTTGTTGCTCTTCAATTATAATAGGTAAGTCAACATTGACCTCATGTAGAACAATGTTCATGATTTTAGTAGCAAAGGTTTCTACATCATACACATGAAATACTGGTGGAGGAATGTCATCAAGGATTTGAATAACTCCTTTTAGAACATTATCCTCTCCCTGATCCAAACATGGTTTTGAGAAACAAAACCCAAACATATGTTGTTCTAT
>JZKD02S1809991.1:64878-90139 GCA_000966675.3 Picea glauca | reverse complement strand
TTGTTTTTGGGCTCTTTCTAGGTTGAAAGTCCTATTCATCATTAACTCTTGGGTTTTTACCATGCCATCTACAGTCAATTGTAGCTTTGCCAAGCTATTGCCAATATTTGAGGCAGAATCAACATTGTGGACTACTTTGGGTTCGATGATTAATTGGGTTGGTTGTCATTGATGTCAACCATTGAATCAAGTCCGGTAGCAAATTCTGGTAGCCCCAATAGTATGATTAAGAGACTTCAGTCTGATTGATGTATAATGGTATGAAGTTTAATATATTTGTAGATAAGACTATTCTATATGGATAGTACATGTCATGCCATTTCCGATGATATGCAGAACGTCACATAACTCCTCACGGTTAGAGAGTTATGGCATGGTGAAGTGGAGAACCCTCATGAGTTATCTAGAAGGTCAAAGAAGTCAAATTAATTCTAGAAGCTCCTAGAAGAAGTTGACTAGTCAAGTGGGTGAAACTAGGAGTTAGTCATGGGTTAAGTTGTTGTAATAAGAAAATAATTAAAAATAATTTAGTTGCAACTAGAAGTGGAGAATTTACTATTTGTAGCAAAGAGAGTTAGAAGTGTACAAGTGGTTAGAAGTGGCTAGCCCTAAAAGAACGGAAGTGGGTTAAGTTGGTTAGAAGGTAACCCCTTGAAGAAGCTACATGGAAGTATAAATAAGAGAGAAAATCTCTCCCATTAGCACATATTGAATATCATTGAATATCTATTCTGTGAAAGGTTATTTGGGAAGGTATTATTGATAGAGAAAAGTACGGCAGAAAAATCACGACAGGAAAATTGCGGCAGAAAAATCATAGCAGGAAAAATGCAGCAGAAACATCGCAGTAGGAAAAGTGCGGCAGAAAAAGTGTGGCAGAAAAACGGCGGCAGAAAAATCACGGTAGAAAAATCACGGCAACAAAACCACTGTAGCAGAACGCTACAAGAAGAAAAAATGTATGGTTTTCATATATGTAGTGTTGAATTTATGAATCTGTTTGAGGGTTTTCCTTGTAAATCTATTGGATGCCCCCTTGGAAGTTTAGGGATTGTTGTAGAGTTTATTTGAGGCAGATCTACTGAAGTTTAGTATTGGTTCATGTTTGAGGGATTTTGGTTGAGGTATGTTGCTCAAGCTATTGTTACAGATAGAGGTTATATAATAGTGAGGTTCTAGAACATGGTTTGAGGTACAAACTTGTGGTATAATGTTTGAGGTATATGTGATCAGATCAGATTGGTTGATGAGAATACAATGATAGGTTTTTCAGTGACATATTTGACAGAATATGTTGTGATAGTGACATATTCAGTTTTTATATTTGGAACTTATATTTTCAGGGTGGTTGGACGAGGCAAGGATAGGTGGTTGTAGACACCTTCTGGTTGTAGCCGGAGGACATAGGGGGTTGTAGCCTCCTTCTGGTTGTAGCCATAGAATTGGGGAGTTGGAGCTTCCCTCAGGTTGTAGCCTGAAAATAGTGGTTCAGAGCATCCTTCTAGTTGCAGCTGGAAAACAAAGGAAGTTGGTGCTTCCAATGAATGTAATTCTTAAAGATAATTAAGAAAAAACATTCTGTGTTTTTCTCCCGCATTGGGTTTCCACGTAAAAAATACTAGTGTATTGTGTATGTGTATGATTGTTCATTTGTTCATGGTTTATTTACTCTACACTTATTGGATGATAATGATATATTGATCATAAAGATAAATAACATTTATACACTGTGGTTAAAAAGGATTATAATTGTTCTATTACCGATTCACCCCCCTCTATGTAATCCAACAATTGGTATCAAAGTAGGTTCTTTTAGAAATCAGTTTAACCACTGAAAGGTAGATCATGGAGAACAACAATATGTATAAAAATGGAATACCATAATTTGATGGACAAAACTATGCATTTTGGAGTAGAAGGATGACAACAGAAAGAAACTCAGTCTAAATAATTCAAAAGCCACAAATGCACTTATGAATGGTCTTTGTGATTTGGTATATACCAAATTTATACATTGTAGCTCCACTAAAGAGATTTGGGACAAACTTCAAAATATTTATGAAGGAGATTCAAAAGTCAAAGCAACAAATCTTCAAACTTACATAGGTCAATTCGAACAACTACAGATGAAAGAAGATGAGAATATTGCATCTTACTTATTATGAGTTGATGAAACAGTGAATGCAATCATAGGATTGGGAGAAGAAGTTGATGAATCTGTAATTGTTCAAGAGGTACTAAGATATCTTCCAATTAGATTTGATCCTAAGATCCCAACACTTGAAGAAAGAGCAGATCTAGACTCAATAAGCATGGATGAACTACATGGAATCTTCATAGCCTATGAAATGAGAACATAACAGGAAAATCTAGGTATAAAATAAGCAACATTCAAAGCATCCAAAAGGTCACAAATGAACTTGCTTTGAACCTGCTTTTTTCCATTTCTTTTCCCTCTTCTATATGTACCCTCACTTCCCCTTTTCTTTTCTCCCTTCTCTTGTCCCTTTCTATTTACTATACCTAGTTGTTTTTCAAAAAAGCAGGTGGGTGAGCTCGTGGATCTTCATCTCCATCCATACTCCCATATCTTGAGTCTGATCAACCACTGTATTATTCTATTCTTAACCATTTCTGCAGTCATGGGTTCGCGGGTTCAATATTTCATATTCCTAGTTTTGTGATATCTATTTTGCACCCAAAGATACGCAATCTACATTATGACCATTGGACTTACCAAGATCCTAAGTATCTCATCTCTCCTATATTAAGTTCGACCAACTGCATTACAACACTTAGCCTATTTTCGACCTTTTGCAACCATAGGTTCATGGGTTCCCAGGTTGGCGGGTTCACAAAAATTCCTAAATCCTAATTTCTCTCGTTCGTCCCCGCTATCCTGGTGCTTTTCCCAATACACATTTAAGAATGGTTTAATGATACTAACTCATCATGTAGGTTCCGTAAATATTGTCATTAATGAGTGAAGGGCTCGAGGATATTTCTCATTAAACTACATTAAAGCACAAATTGACAAAGATTGTATTATAGTTATCTCCCTCAAGCGCTCATTACAAATATTATCTAGATTAAAGGAAAATTCTCATCAACTTATGGCCGCAGCAGCTCGACAACAGTTTTGCGGTGATACTTTGAATATTTTTGGGCATGAGGAACATAACTTTCAGTGGTCTAGAGCATATTCTTACTATTCATCCCCTTCTACTTAGAAGGAAGTGATTTGGACATTCAAAATTGCTCATGCAGGGTGTTTCCCCGAGGCTTTTGAATGCAAGGAACTGGTTGTATGGTGCGTCGAGAAATACATACCGAGTCAACAGATTATTCAACTTCAAGACCATTCTCCCATCTCTCTCTCACCTCAAGTGTTTCGTAAAATGTTGAAGCTCCCTAAGCCAACACTTACTTTCAAAGGAGAGGATTGCAGGGATTTCCTGAAAAAGCATGACAACGACCTGGACCTATTGCCTGAGTTCTTGGAGAGTCCCGAGGCTTTCCATGAAGATATTACTAGGTTGTAAGTCGACTCATTCATAAACCCCTTTCAGGAAATTGATTGGTTGTTCACCAGGGTGACAGGCCAAGAAAGTACCACCAACATTTCCCGTATGATTCTTTATATCTTATATTTGACTCTCAAAGAGAAAGCTATTTTCAATTGGGGAAAACTGTTTTCCATTGAAATCTCTTCCCAATTGTCAAAGTACAAAAAAGACAAGAAATTATTTATGGCTTCTTATCTGGTGTTTGCGATAGCATATTGCTGTCAATTTCCTAAATTGTCTATCTGTAAGAGGGTGAATTGTAAACTTGACCCAATTGCCTTCTGGTACCAAGCGTTGTGGAGACACAAAGCTTCTTTGAATTTCTATGAAGTTTTCAATGATTTTGTCTCGATTTTTAAAGGATTATTGTTTGCAAAGGATACCCGCAGAATATCCGACCAGGCAAGTAAATTCTAGGATAACAAGGGGATGTTGGAGAAAATGGAAAATTACAATGTTATCAGGATTTTTGGTTCTACGGAAAATACCTCCTTTCTTCCATGCCATGTATCTGATCAAATGTTTATTATGGAAGTCACAATGTAGTATAATTCCTGGTTGCACTCTTTTCATGAGAAATGAAAAAATAAATTCATACCATTTCCTTGGAATTTTGGGGACTTTATATTCAGGGATATAAACAAAATCGATGAATTTGCAAACAACTTCCACAATCTGAATCTGAAATATGATGAAACGATAAAAGGGTTTGACCCTAACTGAATTTTTGTGGAACATATGATGGAAGTAGGATTCATAAATTCATTTATTCACACTGTTCTTAGTGAAGAAGAAGACAATAAATTAGGTGCTCTTGCTCACAATGATGGGGACTTCGAGATAGTACTTAGTACTAATGAATTTTACAAGAAGAAAGGAAAGGGTCCCAATGAAAAGAAAGCCTAGTCCCCAACTATCACTCCTAATACTACCACATCTCGGAGCAATGCTCCAGTGTTCCACCCAACCAAGAAAGTTACCAACACCAGTTCCAGCGGTGGAGGAGAAAAGAATCCCCCTCCGGGAAAAATTGAGAGCTCGCACAAGCTTCCTCTAAGAAAGAAGAGGAAGAATGTTGTACAAGAGGAGGAATAACATCGCATAGAAAGTGACATCAACAACTTCTCCCTTGAAGACATGGAGCTCGAGGAGGAAATTGAGAAAATGTTTCCCCCACTAGATCAGCCAGGGAACATTGCCCACCAGAATACATCATTGGAAATTATTGAGAATGAAACCTTCAATGAGGAAGAGTCATTTGCTTTTCAGAGCGTTGTCTTTGACAGGGAATCCAAGAAATTAATTATTAAGAAAAGTGATGTGAAGAATAAGAAAGGAAAATCTCGTTCAGAGGTTGACCTAAGAGATATGCATCCTTCCCATATTTCTAGAATTCATAGCGCAACTGACGATGCACTGGATGACTCCATTGGTGGTATTTAAGCGAAAATACGAAGTTGAAAGAAAGGATCAAGGAAGATGCCTTAATGCCACTTCCACTTCTTTCCAGTCCTTTGACAATAACCAGAGCCAACACACCCACTGCTAAATTGAAAGGATCCTCAAGCCTACTTAGATCAGCCAAAATCTAAGTGAAATAAAATATTAAGAAAAGAACGACATTGATCACAGAGGCTTGGGAAACTTCGAAAAACATTGCTTCTTTTGGATCAAGGGTGCATGCCTTCCATGAGTATTTGCAAGCTGACCTGAAAAATGAAGAGGGTTTTTTCCTTGATGTTGTACTACCCTTTGGAAACAGAGTTTCCAACATGAAAGAACTAAGGAGAAGAGAGGAGGATATGCCCTCCCCAAGCCGATTAAAACAATTGAACATGTGCTGGAAAGAAAAGATAAAAAAATTGAGTAATATTGTTCAAGCATCCAGCCAAGCTATATCAAAGAGGGAAGAATTATTCAAGAGGCTCACAGAGGTAGACTTAGCCGAGAGTACTAACGAAGTACAAGACCCCAAACTAATTCTCAACTCGATATTCCTCACAAAGAAACAATTTGAAGAACATGTTGAGATTTTTAAAGGATTATCATTTGAAAAGTTCTATGGTATATTTGAATATGATGAGGATGACATAGACAACTGGCTAGTGGAATAATCCGTGAAAAATCAGGACATTGAATAAGAATTACATGGCATTTCTCTTGATCTGAGAGACTTGGAGGGCGAGCTGTTCAACATGAAAATTGTTGGAAAAATTGTCATTCATGTGTTGTCATTGATGTCAACAGTATATTAGTTAGCAGAAGATGTCAAACATAATGATCGAAAGATCAAAGCTCAGAAGGAAAAGCGCAATGCATAGTATATCAGGAAGTAGAAGAAATTCGTGATTATTGTTGATCACGACAGGATCAACAATGTTACTATGATTAAATCTCATGAAGGGTTAGAAAACACATATATCAAAACTCGAAAGGAAAAGTGTAAGCTCAACAACCGTCTGATCAGAGTTAGAAGCCTCAGCATCCGTCTGATCAAGAGGTTGACCATTGAAAGATCGTGACTGACAGATCCGCAATTCATCAACGACATGAATGATTTGTGGGGAGAGAAAGAATAATTAAAACCTAGTTACAATCCTGCAATCCATCTAGATCGTCAGATCACATAGCTTCAACGATCTACGACTACGGTTGATCCAACTAACGACCAATTTAAGTCATATTAAATTGTGACTATCGGATATGCAATCGAAAAATCTACATCAGGGATAGATTGCAAGGATTGAAAGGAAAATTAAATCACTCGTAAATTGTAGTTCCTCAATCATCGTCAACCGTTGATCTGCTTCAAGGATATTCACAACCATCAGATCATATCAAAGTGGAAGGATAGGATAAGTGGGGCTAAAAGGTTGAGAGTCATATTAAATCCGATACCCGTCAGCCGTCAGATCGTGTTAAAGTGGAAGGACATGATAAAGCTACAAGAGCTGCATTGCAGAATAGATCGAACCGTTGATCTAAAGAACCTGATCAACGAACCAAATTCACTTCGGGTATAAAGAAGCGAGGAACTTACGTCCCATTAGTTTGAGATTTGAAATACCTGGAGCTCGGAAATCCGAAGTGAATAAGGATCGTCAGATTTAGAGGACATATAAGGACTGTTGGATCATGGTTGTTAGTCAGCAGACCACGTCAACAAGGACATGTGGAAGACTGTGTCACCCGACCAAGTCAGCAGTATACGTCAACAAAGAGATGTAGCACAGTCAGAGAACGACAAGTGTCAAGTTGAATTGGCATTTTGGGTACATGGAAATCATGAATCAAAGTGACACGTGGTAGCTACTCATCTTGTGACACGTCAACAAGTGACGTAAGAAACTTACGTCACTCCGGGAGTTTTTCTTTGGGAGATATACCACCAGTACTTGCCCCAAGTCCTGAAGTCCCGAATGCCTGAGTCCAGAAGTGGACGCAAGACATCCAATCTGGAGATCACTTCACGAGCATCCTTGACCGTTGATCTACTAAGTGGAAGGATAGTGTAAGTGGAAACATTAACCGACAACAAGCGGTCTCCATCGTTGATGAATCACACAGCAAGTGATCACTCCGGAGGAAAATGGAGCAACGTTTATTCGAAATCTCTGAATTCTGAAGACCCGGAGTAAATGGTGGTCATCCATCTCAATGCTTGATTAAGTCATAGCCATCAGATTTAGCAGTGAAAGGATGAGTGTAAGGTTTGAATTTGACCATTGATATGTCTCCGCGAAATAAACGTTAAACCATCCGATCTATTCGAAAAGCCTGATTCGAAGTTTTGAAAGGTTGAAAACCTGAAGTTTCAAAGAGTGAAATTCCATCAGCCATCCATCTCATCAGAAGATCAAATCCTAATTGTTGAAATGATAAACGCTCAAGGGCTCGTCTCACTTAGCTTTTGATCACCGCCAATGGTCATATGCTATAAGAGATTTTAAAGGAAATTATAATATGTCACTATAGTTGGTAAAGCCCGTGGTTCTGTAACACACGGTCATATGTGATGGTTTGAAGGAAGCACCTCCATGAAATTTGGTCTGTGTGAATATAACAGAGATTTGAGATCGAGTATAAAGGATTAAATTGATCCATGACTGTAATCAATTTATGAAAAAGCTTCACGGTAAAATAAATAAACAATAATTAAGATTGATTAATCGAAGAGGTGCGATGGTTGAAATGAAGGGACACAATTGTGTCACACTCACATCGTTTGACCAATATATAATCAAGGAAGAGTGTTGAGAAGAAAAGTGTCCCTACATTCTAGATCAGAATATCAAAAGTTAAAGCAGATTCCAGGAAGAAAAGCTAATACCTATGCATTAAGGGTGGTTGGGTGATGCAAGGGTAGATTGGTGCTTGCAGAGGGAGTTGGTGCTTCCTTGTCAGTTGTAGCTGACTAAATAGGGGGTCGTAGCCTCCTACCAGTTGGTGCTGGTAAACTAGGGTGTGGGTGCATCCTGGTCAGTTGGTGCTGATCAAAAAGGAAGTATAGCTTCCTTCTATGTAGCATGTAAAACAAATTTTGTAGTTAATAGAAAAGAGTTTGTGGTTTTCCCAATTGGGTTCCACGATAAAAATACCGTGTTTAGATTCCATTTGCATTAATAAATGAAAAATTGATATAATTGTTGAGTCACTAATTCACCCCTCCCCCTCTCAGTGATAGGATCTGATCCTTCAATTGGTATCATAGCAGGTTCCTTCAGCACAATCTAACAAACTTGAAGGTAGATCCTGAAGATGGATCAACAAGAGGGAATGTCTAACAACAAAGCACCATTGTTCAATGGAGGAGGTTATGCTCTGTGGAAAATAAGAATGAAAAACTTCCTATTGGCTCTTGGTTTTGATATCTGACAATCTGTTGTAGATGGTTACATTGCACCAACTACTCCACCCAAAGACTCTGGAGGAAAGAAAATTTGTAATGACAACTCAAGAGCAGTTAATGGAATTCTAGCAGGGTTGACTAATTCTATATGTGGGAAAGTTATGCAATGCAAATCAACCAAAGAATTATGGTACAAATTGGAGGTTGTATATGAAGGAGATGACAAAGTCAAGGAAGCCAAACTATAGACTTATAGAACTCAATTTAAAAATTTGAAAATGAAAGAAGAAGAAAATATTGTTGAGTACTTTCATAGGGTAGATGAAGTGGTTAACTCAATCAGAGTGGTGGGAGAAGAAGTTATAGATAAACCCATTATGCAAAGAATACTAAGATCATTACCATGAGATATTATGCAAATATTTCTTCAATTGAAGATATATCTAATCTAAGCACACTCACAGTTGATCAGCTCCATGGAATTTTTATAGCATATGAAATGAGAACAGGTAATGATAAATCAACAAAAGATGAAACAGTTTTCAAAGCATGTAAGACAAAGATAAATCAAAATAAAAAACTTCATTCCTACCATCATGAAGAATCTGATGTGGAAGAAGCCAATTTCATTACAAAACTTCAGAAAGGATCAGGGAAGTACAAAGGCAAGCATCCTTTCAAATGTTTTAACTGTGGAAAAGTTGGTCATTTTGCATCCAAGTGTCCTTATCCCATGGAGGATCCTGAAGATGAAGAAAATAAAACCAAACAATACCATAAGAAGGAAAAACCCAACTACAAGAAAAAGTTCTACAAAGGGAAAAATAATTTCTACTCAAAAGAAGAAAACAAGAGCTCATCAGAGTCTAGTGACAACGATGAATCTGATGATGATGAAGTCCTTTTCTTAGGTATTGAAGAATCTAATGAGATAGAAAAAATTAAACATGAGAAGGAGTTAGAAGATGAATTAAAAGTTAATATGGAGGAAGAACTTCTCAGTGCCTTGGATGAATTAAGAAAATACAAAACCAGATATAGACAGTTGAAAAGTTTTGTAGTTGAACAAAAAGAAAAATATGAACAAGAAGAAAAGGAGATGGAAAAACTTATGAGCAATATGAAAAAACAAATCTTAGAAGGAAATAAGATCAAAGAAAGTCTGGAAAAGTATCTTAAGGAAAAACAAATAACTTTTGAAAGAATGGAGGCAAAAATAGTTCATCTAAAAGAGGAACTAGATGCAAAAATCATTCAAACAAAATCTGAAAATAACTCTAAAACATTAAATAAGATTATTACCACGCAAAGGTATTCAGGTAATAAAAATGGAATAGGTTATTCTCAAAAGGAAATCCAGGTTAAATCAAAATCTTATGCAGATGCTCTCCTCAGTACATTCAAGTAGAAAAATGAAGAGAAGATAAGTAATGATCATAACTCTAGAATATTACTTCCACCCATCAAGAAGGAAGACAAGACAATACCAAAGAAGTTTTATCAAAACAGGTATCCTCACATTTTCCTTGGTTATTGCTTTGCATGCTCTAATTTCAGACATAAATCTATAAATTGTAGAGCATATAGAAAGAAAAATCTGAAGGTTAAGAACTATATCCTTAAGGATAAACAAGCAACAAATCGAGTTAAAAGCATAAACTATAACTCCTTTGCACCTCTACAAGAAGGGGACTTACAATGCTTCAGATGTCATAACCATGGACATAAGTCCATTAATTGCAGATTAATGGAAGTCTCAGAACATCCAAAGGTCATTAGAGAACAAAAGAAACTTTGGAGAGAAAAAAAAATAAAAAAGGAAATGTGTTATTGCCCTAAAAGGATCTCTAGTATGTTGACAGTGGGTGTTCTAAACATATGACAGGTAACAAGGACAAGTTTTTAGACTTAAAGAAACAAAAAGGTAAAGTTACATTTGGTGATAATGCTTCAAGTAACATACTTGGGAAAGACACTGTGAGCTTGGGAAAAGACAAAGCCAGATGTGCTACTTGTCGAAAAACTGAAGCCTAGTTTATTAAGTGTCAGTCAAACCTGTGATCAGGGACACTTCTACATCTTTGATTCCCAAAAATATGAGATTAGGAGAGAAGACACATGAAAATTAGTTGGTACTGCTCCCAGAACTCCTGAAAATGTATATATACTAGATGCAAAATTGAATGAGGAGTGTCATATAAATTCAGTTGATGAAAGTTGGCTATGGCATAGAAGGTTGGGGCATATTAACTTTGAAAATCTTGTGAAATTCAACAACCTTTGTGCAGTAAGAAACTTTCCAAAAATCATAAAACCCTCAAATGCTATGTGTAGACACTGTCAACTAGGGAATCAAACTAGAATAAGATTCAAGGAAAAAGAATACACAACCTCTAAACCTTTAGAGCTTGTTCACACTGACCTATGTGGACCTACGAGGACCGAAAGTTTGCAAGGAGAGTCTTACTTTATGTTGTTCATTGATGACTTTACTAGAATGAGTTAGATATGTTTTCTCAAAGAAAAATCAGAAGCACTCAACAAATTCAAAGCCTTTAAAACCCTTGTTGAAAATGAAAAGGAGACAAAAATCAAATGTCTTAGATCAGACAATGGTGGTGAATTCACCTCAAAAGAGTTTGATGTCTTCTATGAAACCCAAGGAATAAAAAGACAATTCTCTGTTGCCAGAACACCTCAGGAAAACAAGATTGCTAAGAGAAAGAATATAATAGTTCATGAGGCTGCAAGGACTATGCTCAATGAAGCAAAATTGCCAAATGGATATTGGAGGGAAGCTGTAAGCACAATAGTATACATATTGAATTGAGGTTAGCTCAGGGTTAATAGTGATAAGACCCCTTATGAACTATGGTTTGGAAGACCTCCATCAATAAAATACTTCAAGGTATTTGGAAGTAAATGCTACATCAAAAGACTAGATGAGAGTCTTGGAAAATTTGATGCCAGATCTGATGAAGTTATTTTTCTTAGATATTCTTCAAACAAGAAAGCATACAGATGCTACAATCTTAGATCACATAAGATTGTTGAAAGTGCATATGCCAAGGTGGATGACCTAAAAATGATAAGGATAAAAAATCAAGAGACCATACCTAAAAATGAAGATGAAGATGATGATGAGACATTCGACACACAACTAGAAGAAGTAGAAGAGAACAGAAAAGAAAGGGGAGAAGATGATATGGATACTAGTGAAAGTGAAGAAGATAGTCAAGATGGAGAGATAAGAGAAGAATTCCCAAGAAGAGATACAAAGACACCCTCAAGAATTATTCAAAAGAATCATCCCGAAGAACTGATTATTGGAGATATGAATGATGGAGGGCACACAAGAAGACAACTACTGTATCAAACATAAGTAGCATTGTTGTCACATGTTGAGCCCAAGTCAATCAAAGAGGCATGTAAAGATGAGAATTGGATCAAAGATATGAATGAAGAATTTGACCAAATTGAAAAAAATCAAACTTGGGAACTAGTTCCAAGACCAAAAAATAAAAATGTCATTATAACTAAATGGGTATATAAAAATAAAATGAATGAAGATGGGCAAGTAATCAGGAAAAAATCTAGATTAGTATGTAAAGGGTATGCTCAGGTTGAACGAGTAGACTATGAAGAAACATTTGCACCTGTGGCTAGATTAGAGGCAATTAGGATGTTCTTAGCTTTCTCCAGTTACAGAAAATTTTAAGTGTAACAAATGGATGTCAAGTCAACATTTCTCAATGGAAACCTAGAAGAGGAAGTCTATATTGAGAAACCAGAAGGGTTTCAATTAACCAACAAAGGAGACTATGTTTGTAAATTAAATAAAGCACTCTATGGACTAAAACAAGCACCCTGAGAATGGTATGCAAGGCTAGACTGTTATTTACAAAAACAGGGCCTCAAAAGGGGATTAATAGACAACAATATTTATTGCAAAATTGAAGGTAATAACATGATCATTGTGAAAGTGTATGTTGATGATATTATATTTGGTAGTGATGATGAAGAAATGAGTAAGGGCTTCTCTAAGATGATGTAGCAAGAATTTGAAATGTCTTTGCTTGGTGAACTGAATTTCTTCCTTGGACTACAAATAATATAGTCCAAAAGAGGAGTTTTTATCCATCAGTCTAAATATGTTAAGGACATGTTTAAGAGATTCCAGTTAGAGGATTACAAACCTGTTAGTACACCTATGACAGTTGGATGAAAAATAAAAAAGGATGATGAGTCCAAAGCTGTAGATCCAAAACACTACAGATCAATGATTGGCAGTGATGCAGGAGCATCGTATGCAACTAGCCAAACAAGCATAAAGGCGGAAGACAGTTGGAAAAGCGCTAGCGCACATTTTGAAATGTTTTGAAAAATTAATGAGCGAATATTAATGTAATATCTAGGGGAAGCGTACTTACATTTATATCTTGGAGGTGTGAATAGATCTTGAGCAATTTCTCTCATCATTCGAATGTAATAGGCATTTAAGTCTGTTTAATGAAAGTAGGTAGATTTGATTTAATAGATTAGATAGTTTAGAAGCGTAGGAGGGAAAACGGATATATACATCCTCACCCTTGTATCATTGTAATAGGAACATTATGATCATTCATATTTCATAAGTTGTAGAGCTGTAGCAGAGAACTGTAGAGGAGAACCCATGTACAAGAGCACTTGAGTTAATATATAAATCTTTGACTCAATCTTCAAGGTGTTATGATGCTTACTATTTACATTTGTTAAATGGTATGTTTACAGTTGTTTTATTTTCTCTGTTATGCATTTGTTTCAATGTTGTGTCAGGTGTATGATTTCATGTTGAGTGTATGAAGTCTGAGAGAGGAGAAGAATGAGTTTCAATTGTTTCTCTTCCTGAGAATTCCTACAAAGAGTGCAATGAACATCCACAAAGTGTGCATTGACGAGGATTTGAGTTTTATCTCAGAAAGCTCAAGAGAGATATCGTTGTTCTCATAACCAGCAGAAGTGCAGGTGAGGCACAGAGTTGTGCAAGGTGTGCATAGGCTGGTTGAAGCCTTAGAACTTATCAACTAAGGTGAAGGTTGAAGGACTACTGTTGCAAAGAGTGCACAGGGTCAAAGACTCAAATAACCAGAGGTTATTTGAAAGTTGCGCAAGGAGTGCGAGCAGGATTCCTTTTGGAGACTTGAGTTTGCAAGTGAGAGCTCAGGAGGGATAGCACCTTTGAAGTGTTCAAAGGGAGATGGAGGTCAAAATCGTCTCGTAGAGGTCAAAGTTCAGGTGGAAGGATTCCAAGTCACTTTAGCCAAAGATTCTTGAGAAGAGTGAACGAATGGTGAAAATGCTTCGTGGAGAAGTGTCGAAATCCCGTGGACCATTGGATCTCACAGATCTGTGAGAAGGTTAAGGCTGAGTGTGTTTTAGCATTCAGGAGCTTAGGAGGAGTAGTGACCATTGGATGAGAAGCAACAGGAGCTTTTGATTTCCCTTTGGAGTGGAATTTTGGCATTTCGGCATTTCGGGGTTCGACATTTCGACAATTCCGATGACAAGGAGCCGGGGCACTTTGCGTTGAAAACCCCGAAGTCGCTAAACACGACATGTCTTTGGAGTAGGGCTGTGGTCATGGAGGAAGCAGTCACATGGACAAGATTTGGTCAGGGGCTAATAGTCATTGAGCCCATTTCGGTATTTCGGCATTTCGGGGTTCGGGAAGTAGAGGAGGCTGTGATTTTGGAATCAAGAGTTTCAAACTCTCGGTTCGCGAAATCCCGAAAGATCCAGAGCCGTCGGATCGAGGAATATCTCATTCGTAGATCACGTGGGAGGTGAGGCTTTGGGAATTTGGGAATCAAAGTTTCTAAAGGTAAGGAAACTCTTTGATGTGGATTTTTGTGAGTCGTGAAATCCCGAAGAGCAAAAGGAAAAATTCCCGAAAGGTTGAGGGACAATAGTCGTTAGGCCCCAATCGAGTTTTCAGGGTTTTGGGACTCAAGAGGTAGAGTTGCATGGTCAACACAAATCCTGAAATCATGAAGAGAGAAACGTCGAAAGGTGGGTCCCAAGTATCAGTCAGAGGATACGTGTGGTGGAAGTCAAAGGAGTGGTCAAGGTTTGGCGAAAATCCTGAAAGGCCGTCGATCTCGCCAAAGGAGAAATTTAGGAATTCGGGGAATCATAAGGGAAGAGGAACGATTGTTGGTTGTTCGTTCAAGTCCTAAAAAGCCAAAATTGGTGGGAAACAAGTGGCGTGTGTTCGGCGCATTGAAGGAGGTTTTGGAGGTTGAAGAGTCAAGGAACTTACATCAGGATTCGCGATGTCGCGAAATCCAAAATTCCTTTTTCGGTAAAAGTTCCGATCATATTTGTTGATCAGGTGTGTAGAGTTAGTGCCCTATGTTTGATCAAGCAGACATAACTCATAAGGACCCATGGATACACCCTTGTGTGTGTAAGATATTCCCTATGGGGAAAATTGAAGAGTCAATCTGACTCAGGGAAAGGTTTAGAACGATCCTAAGATCGGGAGGTCGCGTAGAGCCTGCTAAGGTAGGAGGTGTTGTGTCATTTGTGGTATCAAAGATCATAACAAATTGTTTTCTTTCTGTAGCAGAGAGAAAAGAGGAAAATTTTTCAGCCATGCTGCCGAGAAGAAGAGATAGGAAAATGCCTAATCCAGCAGTGGAAAGAGAAATGCGTGAGTTATGTGCCAGGCTTGATGCTATAGAGACAACACAAAGGTGCACAGTCGACGCTGGGGATATCAGCGAGGATGAAAGTGAAAATGAAGCCGCAAATGAAGAAGTTGCAGTCGAAGATGCTACAGAAGAATGCCTATTCAGGGTTGTTGCAAGGATAGGTGCTAGAGCAAAAATGGACATTCCAGTGTATGGGGGAAACTTAGATGTTGAAGAACTTCTACACTGGATTTGAGCTCTAGACAACTACTTCGACTATGAGGATGTCGAGGAAGATAATAAAGTCAAACATGCCATTACTAGACTTAAAGGGCATGCAACACTATGGTGGGATGAACTGCAGGCTGACAGACGCTGCAAGGGAAAGAAGAAAATCAAAAGCTGGGATAGAATGGTTGCAAAGATGAAAGCTAAATTTATACCCAGGGATTATCAAATCACTCTGTTTCAGAGGATGTAGAATTTGAGACAGAAGCTGATGTCAATGAAGGAATACACTGAAGAATTCTATAGGGTAAACATCAGATTAGGTCATCGGGAAAGCGATGATGAAAAAGTTGCCAAGTACATGAATGGTCTGTGATATGACATTCAAGATGAGATGGGCATGATGACCATTCAGAATGTGGAAGATGCTTATCAGATGGCTTTGAAAGATGAGCCGGAAGCAAGGTCAAAGAGGCCGAGGTAGAAGTCAAGCCAGAGGCAAAACAATTGCCCAAGACAGAACTCATAAACCTAAAGAAGAGGGGAAGAAACCTCAACCTCAACCTGAGAGAGGAGGAAGCTCACAAGGAAGGCAGTATGCTGATAGAAATACTTTTCCTCGAGCCAGAGGAAGAGGAAGAGGTAGAGGAGGCGAAGTGAAATGCTTCGTCTGTGGAAAAATCAGACATAAATCCTATGAGTGTCCAGATAAGAAGAAAGATGGCAGTGAAACTCACGTTGCTGAAGCTCAAGGATAGAATGTTGAGGAAGAAGACACTAAGGGCGGAAGATCTTTGATGATGAGGAAAGTTCTCTTGAAGCCAGAGAAGGAGGCAGAGAGCCCATCCCAAAGAAACAGTTTGTTTCAGACTTCTTGAAAAACTAAGGATAGGGTATGCAAGGTCATAGTGGATAGCAGTAGCACAAACAATATCCTATCTAAAGAGATGGTAGAAAAGATGGAGCTAGAGACTATTGTACATCCAAGCCCATACAGAGTTTCGTGGCTACAAAAAGGACATCAGGTAAATGTCACTAAACAGTGTTTAGTTGAAATTAAAATACGAGGATATAAAGATTAAATATTATGTGATGTCATTCCCATGGATGTTTGTCATCTATTGCTAAGTAGACCATGGAAATATGACAGAAACATAGTTCATGATGGGAGAAAGAACACGTACACCCTGGAAAAAAATGGTAGGACTCACATGTTGCTGCCGATTAAGGATAAAGAAGTGAAAACAGAGATGAGCAACACTGTACTTCTCTTGAGTGGGAAGGAACTTATTAATGAGGTTAAGAAGAAGGAAGAAACATAATTTATTGTGGTCAGGAAGCCCAAAATTGTTTTAACCAGTACGAGAATAGATGATTTACCAGAAGAAATCCAGGATTTGCTGGGAGAGTTTGTTGATATAGTAGTGGATGAACTACCTTGTTCGTTGCCACCTATCAGGAGTATAAGCCATCATATCAATATTATACCTGGAGCCATTTTTCCGAACAAAGCCACGTATAGGTTGACACCGCAGGAAAATGAAGAAGTTAAGAGACAGGTCCAGGACTTAATGGACAAAGGATTGATTCGGGAGAGCTTGAATCGATGTGTTGTTCCAACAGTGCTCAGCCCAAAGAAAGATGGAGGCTGGAGAATGTGTACAGACTCAAGGGAAATCAATAATATTACCATCAAATACAAATTTCCATTGCCAAGGATGGACGACTTGATGGATTGCTTGAGTGGAGCAAAGTTTTTTTCAAAGATTGATTTGAAAAGCGGCTATCATCAAATTCGAATGAGAGATGGTGATGAATGGAAGACAACATTCAAGACCAATGAGGGGTTGTATGAATGGATTTTCATGCCATTTGGCTTAATGAATGTGCCCAGTACTTTCATGAGGTTGATGAACAAAGTCCTGAAGGATTTCATAGGGAAATTCGTCATTGTATATCTTGATGATATATTAATTTTCAGCAAGACAGAAGTAGAACACTTAAAGCATCTAGTTGCAGTAATGAGAAGATTGCAGCAAGAGAAATTGCTGATTAATATGAAGAAATCATCATTTATGAGGACATAACTCATTTATTTCGGTTTTGTTATCTCAACAAATGAATTAAAAATGGATCCGGAAAAGATAAAGGTGATTAAGAATTGGCCATCACTGAAGAGCGTGTTTGAAGTTCGAAGCTTCCATGGTTTGGCTAGCTTCTATAGGAAATTCATCTGAAACTTCAGTGGAATTAGCGCACCAATGATGGATACGGTGAAGAAAAGACATAAATATTTTCACTGGACAGAAGAAGCAGAGAAGAGCTTCAACCCGCTGAAGAAGAAGATCACTGAGAAACCAATTCTGGTTTTGCCGGATTTTAGCAAGACATTCCAAGTCAGGTGTGATGTGAGTGGATTTGCAATTGGAGCAGTCTTGAGCCAAGATGATGGGCCGATCGCATATTTCAGTGAAAAAATGAATGAAGCGAAGATTAAGTACTCGACATATCACAAAAAATTCTATGCAGTCATACAAGCACTGAAGAAATGAAGACATTATTTGGTTCCCAAGGAGTTTGTTTTGTATAGTGATAATCACGCTTTACAATTCGTGACTCGACAGGAGAAGTTGAACCAAAAACATGCTAAATGGGTTGAATTCATGTAGAATTTTACTTTTGTGACTAAGCATATTTCTGGAATTGCTAACAAAGTTGTTAATGCTTTGAGTAGGAAATGTTTGCTTATGCAGGAATTCAAAGTCAAGACTTTGGGTTTTGATAACCTTAAAGAAATGTATAGGGATGATCCAGACGTCAAGGACGAATATGAGGCATCTGAGAATCCAACTCTCATGGACAGAAGCCAATGGACTGAATACATGATCCAGGATGGAGTATTGTTCAGGGGAAATCAACTATGTATTCCAAAATGCTCCATGAGGGAGAATTTGCTGAAGGAAAAACACAGTGGAGGATTGGCTGGATACTTTGGTCATGACAAGACGTTCTCAAAGTTGAATGGCTCATATTTTTGGCCAGGGATGAGAACAGATGTCAAGAAATTTGTGGACAGGCGCAGAATTTGTCAACACACGAAAGGAAAAAGGTAAAACACAGGGTTATATCAACCATTACCCATACCAGAAAGATCGTGGGACACAGTGAGCATGGATTTCATATTGGGACTACCAAGGACACAAAGAGGATGTGATTTGATCTTTGTGGTAGTCGACAGATTTTCAAAGATGGCACATTTCATACCATGCCATAAAACCAGTGACGCAACTCATATTGCAAACCTGTTTTTCAAGGAAGTCGTCAGAATTCATGGCTTGCCAAAGAGTATCATTTCTGATCGAGATACCAAGTTCGTAGGGAATTTCTAGAGGACCTTATGGAAGAAGTTGGGGACAAGTTTGTCTTTTAGCTCAAAATATCATCCTCAGATGGATGGACAGACAGAGGTCGTGAATAGGAGCTTGGGAGATTTTTTAAGAAGCTTACTGACTGAACACTATAGTCAATGGGATCACATTCTGCCATAGAAGGAATTCACTTACAATGATTCACCCAATAGAAGCACAGGGAAGAGTCCATTCCAGATTGTATATGGAATGCACCCAAGGGGAGTTTCTGAATTGAAAGATTCAGAAAAAAATGAATTCAGGAGTGCTAGTGCAGAGGACTTTGCTGAAGGAATGAAGGAGCTTCACAGCCGAGTTAAGGAGCGATTGCAGAGTTCAAGTCAAGAATACAAGCGGAGAGTAGATCAACACAGGCGAGAACTTCAATTTGAAGTTGGTGATCTGATTCTTGCGCATCTGAGGAAGGAGAGGTTCCCAAGGGGAACGTATAATAAGATGAAGATGAAAAATATTGGACCGTGCAAGGTCATAAGGAAATTTCGGGCAAACGCATATGAAATTGAATTACCCGATGGGGTCAGAATCTCATCGATATTCAATGTTGCAGATTTGTACCCTTACAGAGTTGAAGAAGTAGGAGTAGAGGAGGAACATAAAGAGGTTAAATGGAAAAAAAAAATGCCTATAGATGACAAGCCACATATGGAAGGCATAATTGACAAAAGGATTAGCAAAAAGACTAGGAGGAAAGAGTATTTTGAATACTTAGTCAAGTGGATAGGACATCCAGTTGAAGATGCCAGTTGGGAGGATGAAGCAGAAATTCATAGGCATGGATAGACCATGCAAGAGATCATGAACAAAAGTTCATGAAAATTTTCAAGCAAGGGAGTATGATGCAGGAGCATCATATGCATCCAGCCAAGCAAGCATAAAGGCGGAAGACAGTTGGAAAAGCACCAACGCACATTTTGAAATGTTTTGGAAAATTAATGAGCGGATATTAATGTAATAACTAGGGGAAGCATACTTACATTTATATCTTGGAGTTGTGAATATATCTTGAGCGATTTCTCTCATCCGTCGACTGTAATAGGCATTTAAGTCTATTTAATGAAAGTAGGTAGATTTGATTTAATAGATTAGACAGTTTAGAAGCGTAGGAGGGAAAATAGATATAGACACCCTCACCCTTGTATCATTGTAACAGGAACATTATGATCATTCCGATTTCATAAGCTGTAGAGCTGTAGAAGAGAATTGTAGAGGAGAACCCATGTACAGAAGCACTTGAGTTAATATATAAATCTTTGACTCAATCTTCAGGGTGTTATGATACTTACTGTTTACATTTGTTAAATGGTATGTTTACATTTGTTTTATTTTCTCTGTTATGCATTTGTTTCAATGTTGTGTCAGGTGTATGATTTCATGTTGAGTGTATGAAGTCTGAGAGAGGAGAAGAATGAGTTTCAATTGTTTCTCTTCTTGATAATTCCTGCAAAGAGTGCAGTGAACATCCGCAAGGTGTGCATTGACAAGGATCTGAGTTTTATCTCAGAAAGCTCAGGAGAGATATCGTTGTTCTCATAACCAGTAGAAGTACAGGTGAGGCACAGAGTCATGCAAGGTGTGTGCAAGCTGGTTGAAGCCTTAGAACTTATCAACTAAGTTGAAGGTTGAAGGACTACTATTGCAAAGAGTGCATAGGGTCAAAGACTAAAATAACCAGAGGTTATTTGAAAGTTACGCAAGGAGTGCGAGCAGGATTCCTTTTGGAGACTTGAGTTTGCAAGTGAGAGCTCAGGAGGGATAGCACCTTTGAAGTGTTCAAAGGGAGATGGAGGTTGAAATCATATCGCAGAGGTCAAAGTTCAGGTGGAAGGACGCCAAGTCATTTTAGCCAGAGATTCTTGAGAAGAGTGAACGAACGGTGAAAATTCTTCGTGGAGAAGTGCCGAAATCCTGTGGACTGTTGGATCTCGCAGATCTGTGAGAAGGTTAAGGCTGAGTGTCATTTAGCGTTCAGGATCTCAGGAGGAGTAGCGACCATTGGATCATAAGCAACATGAGCCATTGATCCCCCTTTGGAGTGGAATTTCGACATTTCGGCATTTCGGGGTTCGACATTTTGACAATTCCGATGACAAGGAGCTGAGGCACTTTGCATTGAAAACCCTGAAGTCGTGAAACATGACGTGTCTTTGGAATAGGGATATGGTCATGGAGGAAGCAGTCACATGGACAAGATTTGATCAAGGGCTAATTTTCATTGAGTCCATTTCGGCATGTCGGAATTTCGATGTTCGGGAAATAGAGGAGGCTGTGATTTTGGAATCGAGAGTTTCAAACTCTTGGTTCGTGAAATCCTGAAAAATCCAGAGCCATCAAAACGAGGAATATCTCAGCCTTAGATCACGTGGGAGGTGAGGCTTTGGGAATTTGGGAATCATAGTTTTGAAAGGTAAGGCAACTCTTTGTTTTTCATTTTCGTGAGTCGCGAAATACCGAAGAGAAAAAGGAAAAATTCCCGAAAGGTTGAGGGACATTAGTCGTTGGGCCCCAATCAGGTTTTTAGGGTTTCAGGAATCAAGAGGTAGAGTTGCATGGTCAACACAACTCCCGAAATCATGAAGAGAGAAACGTCGAAAGGTGGGTCCCAAGTATCAGTGAGAGGATACGTGTGGTGGAAGTCAAAGGAGTGGTCAAGGTTCGACGAAAATCCTGAAAGGTCGTCGATCTCGCCAAAGGAGAAATTTCAAAATTCGGGGAATCATAAGGGAAGAAGAACGATTGTTGGTTATTTGATCAAGCCCCGAAAAGCTGAAATTAGTGGGAAACAAATGGTGTGTGTTCGGCGCATTGAAGGAGTCAACCTTCGTTGACATTTCAGGTTTTGGAGGTTGAAGAGTCAAGGAACTTACATCAGTATTCGGGAAGTCGCGAAATTCGAAATTCCTTTTTCGGTAAAATTCCTGATCATATTTGTTGATCAGGTGTGTAGAGTTAGCGCCCTGTGTTTGATCACGTAGGCATAAGTCATAAAGACCTGTGGATACACCCTTGTGTGTGTAAGATATTCCCTGTGGGGAAAATCGAAGAGTCAATCTGACTCAGGGAAAGGTTTAGAACGATCCTAAGACTGGGAGGTCGTGCAAAACCTATTGAGGCAGGGGGTGTTGCGTTAGGCAATTTTCTCTATGTAACAGCTTCCAGACCTGATGTCAAGCAAGCTATTGGGATGGTGGCTAGATTCCAAGAAGTACCAAAGGAGAACCATGTTCAAGCTGTAAAAATAATCTTTATATTTTTGAAAGGAAACATAGATCTTGGTTTGTGGTACCCTAGAAAGGATTCATTCACATTAAAAGCCTATTCAGATTCTTATTGGGAAGGAAGTGTAGATGACAGAAAAAGTACAAGTGGAGGAGCATTCTTTTTGGGAGAATCACTGGTTGCTTGGATAAGCAAGAAACAATCTTCAATTTCTCTATCTAGCACTGAAGCTGAGTATATTGCAGTAGCAGAATGTTTCACACAAGTAGAAAGGATGAAACAAACTCTACAAGACATCAAAATAGTATTTGAAGAGCCCACAACTATCCACTGTGATAATACAAGTGCGATAAGTTTGTCTAAGAACCCTGTCCAACACTCAAAATTGAAACACATTCCCATAAAGTACCACTATCTAAGAGATCGAGATAAAAACAATAACATTAAATTGGAATATGTTCCAACACAAGAACATGTGGCAGATATTTTTACAAAACACTTAAGTAGAGATGTATTTGAATATCTCAGGAAAAAATTGGGAGTAATCCTTCTTCCTAACTAAATCTCTCAAGAAAATAATGCATCAGTTGGCACCTATTTAGGGGGAGATATCAATCAACGTTAGAAGGAGTCATTCAGTTATGATAGGAAAAGTGTGATTGCAGGAGGAAATACCTGGTGTCAAAAAAAAAATTAAGTATTTATACTGATAGATCATAAGAGAAGAAAAACCCTTTGCCATTGATGCCAAAGGGGGAGAGTAACTTCACAAGACAGTAGCATCACCACCGAGGGAGATTGTGTATGGAGTTGGTGTGTTGCCCTCAATGACAAAGGGGGATATTGTTGGACACATTGTCATTCATGTGTTGTCATTGATGTCAATAGTATATCAGTCAGCAAAATATGTCAAACAGAATGATCAAAAGATCAAATCTCAAAAGGAAAAGCACAATGCACAATATATCAGAAAGAAGAAAAAATTTGTGATTATTGTTGATCACGACAGGATCAACAATGTTCCTATGATAAAATATCAGGAAGGGTTAGCAAACACAGAGATCAAAAATCGGATGGAAAAGAATAAGCTCAACAACCATCCGATCAGAGTTAGAAGCCTCAGCAGCCATCCGATCAAGAGGTTGACCGTTGAAAGATCGTGACCATCAGATATGCAAGCCATCAACGACAAGAATGATTTGCGTGGAGAGAAAGAAGAATTAAACCACTTGCTAGTTACAATCCCGCAATCCGTCTAGATCATTAGATCACACAACTTCAACGATCTACAATTGCGATTGATCCAACTAATGACCAATTTAAGTCATATTAAATCACGACTTTCAGATGCGCAATCGAAAAATCTATGGTAGGGATTGATTGCAGAGATTGAAAGGAAAATTAAATCACTCGTAAATTGTAGTTCTGCAATCATCGTCGACCGTTGATCTGCTTCGAGAATCTCTGTAGCCATCAGATAATCTCAATGTGGAAGGATAGAATAAGAGGGGCTAAAAGGTTGAGAGTCAGATTAAATCCGATACCCGTCAGCCGTCGGATTGTGTTAAAGTGGAAGGACAGGATAAAGCTACAAGATCTAAATTGCATAATAGATTTAACAGTTGATCTAAAGAACTTGATCAACAAACATAATTCAATTTAGGTATAAAGAAGCGAGGAACTTACGCCCTGTCATTTTGAGATTTAAAATACCTGGAGCCCATAAATCTGAAGTGAATAAGTATCATCCGATTTAGAGGAAATATAAGGACCGTTGGATCATGAATGTTAGTTAGCAGACCACGTCAACAAGGACATGTGGCATACCGTGTCACCAGACCACATAAGCAGTATATGTCAGCAAAGACACGTGGAACAATCAGAGAACGAAAAGTGTCAAGATGAATCAACATTTTGGGTACGTACAAATCATGAATCAGAGTGACACATGGAAACTACTTGGCTTGTGACACGTCAGCAAGTGACGTAAGCAACTAACGTCACTCCAAGATTTTTGCTTCAGGAGATATACCACCAGTACTTGCCCCAAGTCCTGAAGTCCCAAATGTCGGAGTCCTGAAGTGGACACGAGACGTCTGATCTGGAGATCACTTCATGAACATCCTCAACCGTCGATCTACTAAGTGGAAGGATAGTGTAAGTGGAAACGTTAACCGAAAGAAAGTGGTCTCCATCATTGATGACTCACACAACAAGTGATCACTCCGGAGGAAAATGGAGCAGCGTTTATTCGAAATATTCGAAGTCCGAAGACCTGGAGTAAATGGTGGCCATCCATCTCAACGCTTGATTAAGTCATAGCCGTTAGATTTAGCAGTGAAAGGATGAGTTTAAGGTTTGAAGTTGACCGTTGATCTATCTCCATGAAATAAACGTTAAACCGTCCGACCTGTTCGGAAAACCTGATTCAGAAGTTTTGAAAGGTTGAAAACTTGAAGTTTCGAAGAGAAAAATTTCGTTAGCCATCCATTTCATCAGAAGATCGAATCCTAACTATTAAAATGATAAATGCTCAAGCACTAGTCTCACTTAGCTCTTGATCACCGCCGATGGTCATATGCTATAAGAGTTTTTAAAGGAAATTATAATATGTCGCTATAGTTGGTAAAGCTCGTGGTTCTGTAACGCACGATCATATGTGATGGTTTGAAGGAAGTGCCTCCACAGAATTTTGTCTCTGTGAATATAACAGAGATTTGGGATCGAGTATAAAGGATTAAATTGATCCATGACTGTGATCAATTTATGAAAAACCTTCATGGTAAAATAAATAAACAGTAATTAAGATTGATTAATTGAAGAGGTGTGATGGTCGAAATGAAGGGACACAGTTGTGTCACACGCACATGGTTTGACTAGTATATAATCAAGGAAGAGTGTTGAGAAGAAAAGTGTCTCTGCAGTCCAGATCAGAAGATCAAAAGCTGAAGCAGATTCCAGGACGAAAAGCTAATACCTATGCATTAAGGGTGGTTAGGTGGTGCAAGGGCAGGTTGGTACCTGTAGAGGGAGTTGGTGCTTCCTTGTCAGTTGTAGCTAACTAAAAAGTAGGTCGTAGCCTCCTACCAGTTGGTGCTGGTAAACTAGGGTGTGGGTGCATCCTGGTCAGTTGGTGCTAATAAAAACGGAAGTATATCTTCCTTCTATGTAACATGTAAAACAAATTTTGCAGTTAATAGAAAAGAGTTTGTGGTTTTCCCAAATTGGGTTCCATGATAAAAATACTTTGTTTACATTATGTTTGCATTAATAAATGAAAAATTGATATAATTGTTGAGTCAC
>JZKD02S1809991.1:0-35538 GCA_000966675.3 Picea glauca | reverse complement strand
AGTTTTGGGTAGACCGCTTTTTGCCTCGATGTGACTCTAAGGGAGCCACGCATCTACAGAATGAAACCATGGTATTTCCCCAGCCCGCCCTCACATAATTAAACGTTTTTATATTTCACCACCCGATATGAGTCTTGTCCATTGATTTGGGTCGTTTCAAGATCTATGGTCTGCCAAGATCCACCTTTTGTGCCTCCGCTACATTTATCCATATGCTGCCATATGTTACCTTATCCTCCAAACTATCACGCTTCCCTAGCGATGTAGCTCCTCGCTAAATTTTCAAGACTTGGATCTTATCAACAAATTTTTATGGTGATAATAGTACCACCATGGGATTGATCCAATCTGAATCCTCCACTGAGACGATAATTCTAGCATCCAACATCCGATCAAGCTCCTTGTGCACCTTTTATTTATATGTAGGATTTAACCTATAATACCTCCTTTTGACTGGTTTGGCATTTGTCTTGAGATAAATATTCATTGGCCCCAACGATCCTGCAATTCCATTCATTTCTGAGAAACCGTGGGGAAATAATTCCTCGTATTCCTTGAGTAGGTTGACTACCTGACTCATTGTTTCCTTATCCCAATAATCCCTAATGATAGCCATTTTGGGTGCTTCATCGGTGACAATGTTATGTTTCTTTGTTTTAATCGGGCCACCTTAGTCTAGTATTTTCATTTCTAGTACTTTCCCTTCCACAACATGCTCCCCTTCAGATTCCTTAATTTGAATTCCTTGATGATGATCATCATCAACATTATCAACATGAACTTTACAAAAATGGATGACCTCTTTCAATTTTTCCACTGGCTGGTGATATGATCATACTATCTTTGAGGTGGCATCCTTTGTATGACGATGAAATATAAATATTTTAATCCAGAAGAGTGCCTCTCTTTGATCCATATCTTTAGTAGTAAAGTAGAATGTGGATCAAACCTGAGTGCTGACCTGAATCCAATCGATTGTTTGCCTCCAGAGATATTCTAGGATATACCATATCTTAAGGATCATGTCTATTGTATGAATGAACTGATGGACCCATTGGATGGGAGGAATATTCTTGTTCATCCATCACCTCTCGCAGTAATGAATTTTCTCTTGGGGATCCTTAGTACCTTTATAGAGATTGCCCAGCTCGAAGTCATAGATGGGATGGAATTTAACTTTTATTAACTTATTTAGTTGTGCCCAATCCTTTATGTTCATGCAATGTGTTTCCCACTAGTGTGTAGGTGTTCCTTGCACTATAACATCCATGGTATGCACTCATTGATGCTCCAAAACAATCTTCTCTATTTTTATTAGTAAGACCTCCATTAGCCATGTTCCATCAAAGTGGAGTGCATCACATATTTTCAAACCAAACCAACGTACTTCTTTAGTGATCCATGTACATCTATAGGTGGAGATATCATACATCTTCTACTGCCATATTTCCAAGGAAGCTTATGAATCCATATTAGTGGCCATCACACTTCTCCAACTTAGCTCTCCATTTGCAGTGGGATTGATGTAATCCTTCCTGTGCCCAATGATCTTATAGATATTATCAATAATATATCTTCGTGCATCCTCATCCACCAGTTCATTGTATATGTCCCTTTCATAAGGGTCTAGAGGTGAGACCACAAATAGGTTATCAGTCTCAAATGACATTTTCCTCTTCTTCAAGTTCAACACACCATTGTTGTCAAAGGCCCAATCAATACCAAGCAATGTAGGGTAGGGACCATAGTCATCCATAATATCTATGACTTCAAAGTTTTCCTTTGTCTTTAATATTTATATATTCATCTCAACTTGCTCCAGTTGTCCTATAGGGTAAATCTTGTATTGATTGGTCAATCACAGCTAGATGGGCAACCAAGCTAGACTCGACTTCCCCATTAACACCTAGGATTTCTTCGAAAAAATATTCACGTTAGAACCTAGATCCAACATGACTCCATCCATATTGTAGCCACCAAGTTCAACGGTCATATTCAATTCTCTTCCAGTGTGATTCTTCTTACTGACTTGACACATACCTCTTTCTAGTAGGCGGGTTGATATTGTTGCCTCTATACCTTGATCCTACATGTAGGTAGTTAAAATCTATGTCAAATTTATTTCAGCATCTCGATCATTGATAAATCACAAACAATAATGCAAGAAATTACTTGATCTTCAGGATCTGTCTTGTAACCCTAATCATGTGATGCTTCTACGTGCGTTGTGCACTGCAATTCCTCAAGCACTCTATGCTCAGTGCATTGCAACTTGTCCTATCTGCATGCTTCTTCTAATGAACTTTGTGTCACGTGTTGTATTTATTCACACACACAATCTTCATCCAAATATATTTGAGTTGCACATTTCAATTATTCACAATCACGAGCCCCTTCCAGTGACCTCTATGTCGTCCTTTGTACTTCTTCGCAAATCCATAATTCCTCCAATGACCTATGTGTTCGCTACTATACTTGTTCATGAATCCAAGCCTCCTCAAGTGACCTTTGTGTCGCGTGCTGCAATTTTTCGCGTGATATTTATTCTTTCATGGCTCTCTGTGCATCAACAATAAATTGTTTTGCTGAGCAACATCAAACTTAGGAGGGGACTGTGATTCATTTCCATTGTCTCACCATGAACTGAGCTCTCAACATGCTCAAATTCCATTCATGTCTTTGATCCTCCTCCGGTTACTACCCATACATAAAATTCCTCATCCTTCTTCGTATTCCTATGTGGCTCCACATGTGCCATGTTGCAATGCGTCTTATTTTCTTCCCACTTCTTAAGTAATTCAGGACAATCCTTTGTGACATGCTTGAGACTGTAATGATATGAAAAAAGCACATGCGATTTAGTACAAAACCTTGATACATGACCAAACTATAAAAAATTAAAACAAGTGGGGGTTCTGCCTCCTGCTCTGCCATATCCACGTCTCTAACCGCACCCATATCCACCCCTAAGACCTCCTTGGTATTTGTCTCTTTCTGCACTACCACGATCACCACCCTTATGTTCTTCTTGTACCCAAAACACATACCAGGTATTGTCTTGCATTAGTTGGAGTGACCAATAGTTTTTTAAACCATGTCCCATAGATTTATAGAACTCACAGAATAGAGTATGGTTCATATTTTGATACTTATCCAAATTTGGGTAGTGAGGTGGTACATGACCCCATTGTCTGCAAATCTCACACCACTTTTCCTAAGGCCCGGTTGGAAATGGACTCAACACTCCCATCGCCACATAATTCAGAAGTACAGGGCACTCGTCCTTGTGATGTCCCTCAAAGTGACATATGGTACACCATATGTTCTCATGCATGAATTTTTTCCTCGCCATATCTTGCAATTGCATCTTCATATTGGCTAGTTGCGACTACACCTACGCCAATCTTGTTGATATCTCTACCCCTCTTAGAGTACCATCCAAGCGCATCACAATATCCATTTCCTTTGCCCGAGTCTTCACCTTATACTGGGTCAGAGGGAATTGTATATGGGGAAGTAACCATGTAATAAACCATTCTCTATGTTGTACATCCTATATTTGGAGTGTTATCCTGTCTAATAAAATTTTGAACCGATGGTAATAATCCCGCATAGTTTCTCCTTCCTTTTGTTTAATTTCCTTAATATCTATAGTACACTGAGACTCTGACTTAGGATTTTTAAATTCCTTAAGTAGGTCTTTCTTAATCTATGTCAAGGACCTTGCCTATCCCACTGGTGCTATGGACTTGCATTTCATATACCACGTTAGGGCTCTAACCCTAAACATGGTCTCCAGTTGTGCAATATTTGCTACTTCCATTGTTATTCTCTTCACAGACCATATTGCTTCACACGTGAACCAATATTGTTCTGCATCATCTCTACCCATTCCATGGAAAATGGGTAACCTCAGGGTACTATCTTGAGTCACCATCCTCAATATCGAACTAAATCCTCTACTCTTACTATTGGTTTTTAGAATTCTCAACACCGATACTCCTCTTGGTGAAGTAGCACCAAATTTTCCTTCTTCTTCACTCGCTTCTTCTCTTATTTCTTCTCCTGCACTTTCTCCTCCTCTAATCGCTTCACTATCTGTTGTTTTTTCTTCTTTATTACAAATGTGCAAGGGGGGTGGTTCAAAGGGGGGGTAAGTCCATATTCTCTTAAAATTTCTTGTGAGGGAACCCATAGAATTTCCTACCTACAACCATGCAATATAATCTACTATCACCAACTCTTCTACCCCACCACTAGGGGATCCTCCATCTTCCTCTCTTTTTCCTACACCTCATTTTCCTTTGAGGTTATGGCACTCTGCAACAACCAAGGGGTTTGAACTTCATCTCCTAAGCCACTACTACTACTAATGGTGTCCCCACTGGACACCCTACTCTCAATGACACACTTCTTCATGAGCATATCCTTGTCTGTGCTTCTCTCTGGAAAAACACACTCTTCCACACTACCTCCTAGTGTGGTATCCTTTCTCTTCATTCTAGGCCTCACCCCTCATTATGTGCCCCTTTTTCTATTTATTTCACTCCTATATTATGATTTCCTTCTTAACTCAACTCTTCTTGCATATCTCTCAACTCTTTTTCTCCTCTGCTCCTATGGGTCCATCCCATTCATCACCTCATCTCAATAACTTCTATAACTATCCTCCACAATTGATCCATTTCTTACCTTATTCCCCCCCATATTTTCACCCCCCCAATGCTATGGGATTTTACTCAACCATATTTTTAGGCTCCATGTGCATCAATCCCTTCTCCACAAACAACATCTTTATCTAGAGTGGGATTTCTTCTAGCAGTCTCCTTTTAGGACCTTCTGTGAATTTTCTTTCAGCCTCGTTGAAAGAATCATTGTACTCTATAGAAAATTGAATAATATGTCCCTCCTTGACTTAAGAAAAAAATAAACCAATGGCTTGAGTCCACCTATTTTCCAACGTCTTTAGCCTATCAATCATGACTTGATCCCAAACCACTGGTTCTAAAGACCATAAAGTAGAATTAGTAGCAGTTTTCCTTTTCAACCATTCATATAATAGACATGGAAATTCAACAAATAAAATATCATGGATATCAGTGTAAAGGTACTCATCTTTCCACTGCTTCACATTGAATCTCATACCCTGAGTTTCTCACTAGAAAAACTCATGTTCCTTTGTAGTTAATCAGTTTTGAATTTCCTTCCTAGATGGATACCATTGTTGGAATACTGAGAGGGGGGTGAATCAATACTATGCAATATTTTACTACATTTAATCAAAACATGTAATCATTAAATTTATCAAAAATATATCATTAATATATCATGATAAGTATCAATCAATAGTGCATAAAAAATAACCATAGATACACAATACCCCAGAATTTATGTGGAAACCCAAATGGGAGAAAACCACATAATGATTTCCTATATATCAAAGATTACATTCATAGGAAGATACAACTCCCTGAATTCTCTAGCTACAACTAGAAGGAGGCTCCAACCTAAAGGAAGCTCCAACTTCATGTATTCTCAAGCTCCAACCGGAAGGAGGATACTACCCCATAATTTATATGCTCCAACCTAAAGGAAGCTCCAACTCCCTATCTTCTCGGGCACCAACTGAAAGGAAGCTACAACCCTCTTTCCTTGCCCCATATTTTCTCCTTGGAATATAAGTGTAGACTCAACTTGTCACTACCATTGATATTTTCACTTCCACTATCATTGATACATCAATCAACTGTCACTGTCACTATGTCACATCAACCTGTAACTGCCACTGTCTTTATCACTATAATGGTTATACCATCATCAACCTGTGTGTCTCAACCATGTACCAAAACATGTACCATACCATGTACAAAAAACTATACCATACCATGCATCAACCATGTGTCTCAATCATGCATTAACATCATCAAGGAATGCCTCATACATATACCAAAGTATATCTCAAACAATGTTCCCAATATCCAAGATGCTCCTCAAACCAAGAGATATGCTATAAACCATGTACCATGATATGTACCTAAACCATATACCATATCACTCATGACATGTCTCAATCATTCCATACACCATGTATCATAAGATGTACCTCAACCATATACCATATCACTCATGGTATGTCTCAATCATGTCATAAACCATGTACCATAAGATATCATCAATGAAGTGCCTCAAACATGTGATAACATCACCATGACATATACAAAACTAGATACCAAGATAGCTAAGATATGCTTCTAATAAATGTACCATAACATCACCAAGGTGTACCTCAAAGCATATTCCCAAATATCCAAACCATGCCTCAAGCATGTATCAATACACAACCCTCAAAACACATGTAAAACATACCTTTAATCATGTAGCAGAATTGATACACAATATTATAGGCCTATAGCTCTTCCTATAACAACCTGGTACTAGCATCTTCCTCAAAAAAAAATTCACAGATCTATGACTTGTACACTGTCAGCCCGCGAATATCCATGCTTTGCAGTTCTTCGACCCACATAAATCCACACCTTTCCCACTTTCAACCTGCAAATAACCTATCTACGCTCTATAACACTGTGACCCATGTACATCCTCGATTCAACAATTTACAACCCATGTAAATATGCGCTTTGATGAGCTGTGACCCACATATAACCTCACAAAAATGGTTCAGTCACATCCGTACACTTCACTCTTTCAGACTTTCCCTTCGCTAAACTTCACCAATCTTCCTAGCACCAATGTACACCCACTTGGGTTAGCTTCATTCACAAAAAATCACTTGAATGTATGATATAAATGAGAGGTCCTTGATGTGTATTTAAAATTTTCCAAGTAACTCCTTTCCTTAACGTTAGGGCTTCTTTTACTTTCTTGTTACAACAACTTTACCCTTTAATTAATGACTTGTAACTATTTAGGTGATTCTTAGCCAATCTTCAGGGCTTCCAACTTCAAGAGGAGATAACTCCTCAACCGTGAGGAACCATGTGATGTACCTCCTACCATTGGAAATGACATGACAAGGAATATCCGTATGTTAGTGTGTTACCCGCATTTACATTGTCCTTCATGTCCTTATTCCTCAAAGAACATTAGGCTTCATGACCACACCGCTGGGGTTTCTCAACCACTTAAATCCTTAGCCATATTTCTAGGGATTATTCTATGGTTGAAAAGGGTTGAAATCAATTCTTATAGAGTTCATATAGAGTTGACATCAATGACAACTAACTTTCCAACAATCTCCCCATTTGGCATTGATGGTAACACACATACTCCACCTGTGACCAATTCTCCCGATTTTTCTCTCCTCATGTATCTCTCCCCCTTTGACATCAATGGAAAAGGGTAACTCTCTTTAGGGATTCTCCCCCTATATTCATTCTTCTGATAGTTCTCTTTCTTCCCCTTTGATAAAAGGGTAACTGTTGGGTATGTGTTATATTCTTTGCACAACTAGCTCTAGTGTCTCCTACATTGCGTCAGGTGCACAGGGGGGTTTGAGTGGGAGCCGCTAGGCCCCCCCTTCGAGGTTTCGAGGGAAGCACCCCTCATAATTTACTTTTTTCTCAGGAAATGTATTGAATTTTTAACTGATTTTTCATGTCTCCTCGATTTTCATGTCCATTGTTGGGTGGTTTTTCGGCACATGGTTTTTGTCGATGGTTTTCTATTTCCAGTTAAGAAATTAGGGTTGTTGACTAATCCAGGTCATTGGGTTAGGTTTTTGGATTCCGCTGGATCCTATATGTATATTTTATTGTAAACAATGTATCACTATGAATGAATATAGAATATGTTGGTTTTTTCGGTTCGGGTTTCCAGGGGAAAAATCTCTGTGTAATGTATGTATTTGCCATTGTATCTTTTCTGTTCTTAATTGAAAATCTATTTGCAGTAAAATATTGTACAAGGTTAAATCTACATTTGGTATCAGAGATTTGTTGGATTCAGGGGGATGCTTTTATGGTCAATGGTTTGGCTCAGGATTGTGATAAGCCTTGTTACAGTGGTAGATCTGTGGTATTGATTTTTCAGGTGAAAATAAATGACGAGCAGTTCGAAAATGGAGATCGAGAAGTTTAATGGGAAATTTTTTGAGTCGTGGAAGCTCAAGATGGAAGATCTTTTGGTGGACATAGATCAGTGGATCGCGGTGGATCCAGGTGCCACACCTACATGAATTTCAACAAATGATTGGAAAAATTTGGATCAGAAGGCGAAGAGCACAATCCGACTATGTCTCTCAGATTCAATATTACTGAATATGTCAGAGGAAGCTACACCCAAATATTTATGATATAAGTTGGGGAAATTGTATTAGTATAAGTCCCTAGTAAATAAAATTTTCCTAAGAAATAAGTTGTATAACATGAGGATGAGAGATGGAGATTCGGTGGTAGAGCATTTGAATGCCTTCAAATACTGTGGTAAGTCAATTAGTATATTTTGAGATTAAAATGTTAGATGAAGATAAGTGTATTAATTTATTGTGCTCTTTACCAGACTCGTGGGATATTCTTGTTGTGGCCTTAGGTAGTAATAGAACTTCCTTGAAGTTTGATGAAGTGGTATCATCCTTGTTGTTAGAGGATATGAGACGAAAGAACATGGAAGGACAGAGCACATATGCATTATTTGCAAGAGGATGCCCCCAAGAAAGAAATAGATCTAAGTCCTCAAGCGGGAGATCTAAGTCTAAGGGTAGATCTAAATCTCCTGGAAAGTTTGTAAAGGTATGTTGGAGATGTGGAGAAGAAGGGCACTACAAGAAGCAATGTAGATCCAAAATTGAGAAAAAGAAGGGATAAGAGGTAGCTCCTTCTACAAAAGAAAATACCTCCAAGGAAGAAGGAGGGGATGTGTACTTGGTGTATTCAATCACACATTCATATCATGAGGAGTGGTTAGTTGACTCAAGTGCATCGTTTCATATGACTCCCCATAGGGAGTGGTTCTGTGAATATGAAAGGTATGATGGAGGTAATTTTTTCCTAGGTGATGACTCGACAACCAGAATCATAGGAAGAGGAAAAGTCAAGTTGAGGCTCATATATGGAAGGATTAGAACACTACCTAGTGTTTTTCACATCCCAGGTTTGGCTAGAAATTTGATTTCTGTAAGAAAAATGGACGATGCAGGGGTTAAAACAATATTTAAAAAGGAAACCCGCAGGATGGTTCGAGGAGAAATGGTGCTGCTGAAGGGAGTTCAATTTGGAACTCTGTATAAGCTATAAGGAAGTACTATTAATGATGGGTGTAATAGTTCCATTGTTCCTCATATTGGAGTTGAAGAAGAAAGAAATCCTACAGTCTCTAGAGAAAAGGTTATGATGTGGCATCAAAGATTGGGGCATATCGGAGAGAAGGGTCTTTGACTACTACATGATAAAGGTATGGTTGAAGGTATGTATAACTTCTCTCTGGATTTTTTTTGCTGTGAACATTGTGTATATGGGAAGCATAATCGGGTAAGATTCTCCTAGTACAACAAGGACAGAATGAATTTTACAGTTAGTTCACAGTGATGTGTTTGGACCTGTGTCGGTTCCATCATTGGTAAAATATGTGTACTGTGTCTCATTTATAGATGAATTCTCGAGGAATACTTGGATATATTTCCTCAGGAAGAAATCTAAAGTCTTTGATAGGTTTAAAGAGTTTAAGGCTCTTGTTGAGAATAAAACAAAGAAAATAATTAAGGTACCAAGGACAAATAATGGAGGAGAGTTTTGCAGGAATGAATTTGAAGAATTCTGTAAGAAGTGCAGTATAACAAGGTAGAGGACTACTCCATATACACCTCATCAGAATGGAGTTGCAGAAAGGATTAATAGGATGTTGATGGAAAAAGAAAGGTGCATGCTCAGTGGTTTCGGGTTAGGGCAAGAATTCTGGGCAGAGGTAGTGGGTACTTCATGTTACCTGGTCAACATATCACCCTCATCAGCGCTGGATGACAAGACTCCACAAGAGGTATGGACTAGTAAGAAACCTTCTCTCACACATCTCAAGGTATTTGGGTGTGAGGCCTATGTTCATGTTCCAAAGGAAAACGAGAGTAAGCTAGATAAGAATGATGAAAAGTGTATTTTTATTGGGTATAAAGATGGTATCAAAGGTTATAAGATTTGGAACCCAGAAACTAAGAAGGTTGTGTATATCCAAGATGAGATATTTAGTGAAATGAAGGATGTTGTTAAATAGGAAGTCCTACCAAGTAAGGAAGAACTAGAGAAAATAGAGTTTGATTTAAAGGATGATGAATCAGACTCTACAGAAGAATAGGAATCAAAAGAAGAAGATCCTCATACTCCACTATTAAGGAGATCGGCTCGAGAAATAAGGCTATCAGAAAGGTATACTCCATCTAATTTTCATTCAAATTTTTCTTTGTCTATTATTGATGATGATCCTAGAACTGTCAGGGAGGCAGTGGATTCAGAGGATGGAAAGCTCTGGAAAAAGTTCATGGATGAAGAAATGCAAAACCTTGGATAATAATGAGGCCTGGGATCTCATGGATTTGCCGACTAGAATAAAGCCCATTGGTAGAAAATGGGTGTTTAAAAATAAGCTAAATGTAGAAGGCAAAGTGGAGAAATACAAAGCTTGGTTAGTAGCAAAGATTTATTCCCAGGTTGAGGGAATTGATTTTGGTGAGATTTTTTCTCCTGTTGCCAAGTTAACTTCTATAATATTTTTGTTATCTATTGCTACTGCATTTGATTTTGAAGTAGAACAGATGGATGTGAAGACATCATTCCTACATGGGGATATGGAAGAAGAAATATATATGAAGTAGACAGAAGGATTTGTTGTGAAGGGAAAGAAGGAGCTGGTATGCAAGATGAAAAAGTCCCTGTATGGTTTAAAACAATCACCAAAGAAGTGGTATCAAAAATTTGATACTTATATACTAGGAATTGACTTCACAAGAAGAAAATAGGATCATTCTGTGTATTTTAAATTAATTGGTGATCATTTGATTTATTTGGTCTTGTATGTGGATGACATGTTGCAGATAGGAAACAAAAAGGAGATTATCCAAGATGTAAAAACTCATTTGTCCTCTAAATTTGACATGAAGGATATCGGTGCTTCAATTTTCATTTTGGGCATGGAAATTAAAAGAGATCGGAAAAAGAGGAAAATCTAGTTAAATCAGAGAAAATATGTCGAGACAATATTACAAAGGTTTAATATGCAGGAATGTAAACCGGTCAAGGTCCCTATTCCTGTTGGTCTAAAGTTATCTGTGGATCAGTGTCCAAAGACACAAAAAGACGAGGAGGACATGTCTTGTGTTCCATATGTGAGTGCAGTTGGCAGTTTGATGTATGAAATGGTTTGTACTAGATTGGACATTTCACATGAAATGGGAGTTTTGAGAAGGTATATTTCAAAACCAGGGAAGGAGCATTGGAATGTAGTAAAAAGGGTTTTCAGGTATTTGCGTGGCACTGCTAGCTATGGATTGTGCTACCAAGGAAGACCAAGATTGGACAGAGTGTTGGACATACATGGATTTGTGGATGCAGACTAGGTTGGAGATATGGATTGTAGGAGATCTACAAGCGGGTATGTGTTTAACCTGTTTGGAGGAGCAATCGGTTGGATGAGCAAAAGACAGGCTGTAGTGGCACTTTCAACTACAGAAGCTGAATACATGGAAACCACTCATGCAAGTAAGGAATCAATATGGATACAAATATTGTGTTCATGTATTAGGTTGGTACAACAATATGTAAGGATAGATTGTGACAATCAGAGTGCAATTTTTCTGGTGAAGAAACTGACTTATCATTCAAAGACAAAGCATATTGATATTCAATATCACTTTGTGAGAGACATGGTTGAAGAAAATAAAGTGTTGCTGATGAAGGTGGAAACTTTGAAGAATGTTGCAGATTCATTAAAAAAATATGTGAGCACTGAGAATTTCTCTTGGTGTAGAGGATCCATGGGCATTGTTACCCTGGATTGTTGATTATGTAACCCTGTAACCCCCTATATTCAAAGAAAACAACAAGTGGGAGAATGTTGGGTATGTGTTATATTCTTTGCATGACTAGCTCTAGTGTCTCCTACATTGCGTTGGGTGTGTAGGGGGGTTTGACGAGGGGGCGCTAGGCCCCCCCTTTGGGAGTTCGGGGGAAGCACCCCCGAGAATTTTTTTTCCTCGAGAAATGTGTCACATTTTTTCCTCTTTTTTTGTGTCACCTCGATTTCCATGTCCATTGTTGGGCAATTTGTTGGAACATGGTTGTTGTCGATGGTTTTCTATTTCCAGTTAAGGAATTAGGGTTCTTGACTAATCCAGGTCATTGGATTAGCGTTTTGGATGCCGTTGTTGTTGGGAAATAATACCCTACGGACTAACAAGCTAGGGATAAACTTGCATGCAGATCATGACCTTACCGAAATCACTTTTAACCTATCACCCCAAAACTAAAACCCCTTTTTTTCACATACTAGCATGGATAGGACCTACTAACTTTTTTCCTGATGTTGGTGTAGATCCTCCGTTGTGCTTCGTCCACTTTCTTACGCTGCTCCTTCCAATAGAAATCCTGCAATCAAGACAAAACGCTACGCATGCATGCTATTTTTCTACTTTAGGGTTAGAGTTTAAGCATAAATTGAATAAATAATACAAAACTCACGCATTGGGACGGGAAAAGCATTCTTTTATTAATCTCAAGATGAATCAACTTACAATAATGATAGAGATCGGCCACCGCTCCTTGATCCTGATCCTGGGCTCCTCCTCTTCTTTGTCCTCCAACTGCTTTGCTTGAATTCTCCTTAAGCTTGAGGAAAGGCTAAAGGGTTGGGACAAAAAGATTCGGCAATTGGGCAGAGTTTCTTTGCTATAATTTTTCTCTTCCAAATAGTACCCCTACCCCTTCTTTTATAGGCTAGAAGGAGCTAGGTTTTTGGATGAAATCTCGGCCATGCATGGCTGGGAGTTTCAGTTAACTGACCCATAGCTTTTTGTCCCATCGGCAACTTTCTTGTTTTTGTGCTTTGTTATGTAAACGCGGGCTGTAGTGGGCCAGCCAGTGTTCCAAAGTGTGCAGTAGTAGGCCTGCCAGCGTTCCAACGCGTGCAGTAGTAGTTTAGGGCATGTTTTACTTGATTTAAGAGGATTTTCAAGAGTTTATTCAACATGGCTTTGGCAAGGAAGGGATATGAGTTGGCCCGATGCCAGGTAAGCATGTGTGGTGCAATTTAGGGTTATAAAAGCTGTTGGATCCTATATGTATATTGTATTGTAAACAATGTATCACTATGAATGAATATAGAATATGTTGGTTTTGCTGGTTTGGATTTCTAGGGGAAAAATCTCTTTTTAATGTGTGTATTTTCCATTGTATCTTTTCTATTCTTTTATTGAAAATATGTTTTTAGTCAAATATTGTACAAGTTTAAATCTACAGTAACTCCCCCTATGGATATACATTCTCTTAACAATCTCTCTTTGTCTTCAGGTTATCCCCCTATCTTCATGATTCTGATCTTTTCTCTTCTTCTTTTGTTCTTTCTCTTCCCCTTTGACGTAAGGGTAACTGCCTTTGATAATATCTCTCTCCCTTTCTTCTTTTGCAAGATGCCATGTAGATCAATGTGGGGCTTCCTCTATATGTTTTATGTCCTCTCTTCTAGTTCTTCTTGTCCATTGGTGCTTCCCCTTGTAATTATCTGACATATATAAAAATAACTCAAATTTATTTGACTTCATAACTTGTCATGTTCACTGCTTAGACATCAACGACCATAATTTTCAACAATTTCCTTTTGATGATATGGCTTATGTTGATGGTTTATCTTCCCATGTTCTATTGTGCCTTTCATTGCTTGCCTTCCTGTGACTCACTGATTCCACTTGTTAATATTCTTTCATCCACATAATATTCCTACTCTTCAAAATTTTTGCGCAATTTGTACTGAATATATCCCTTCCTAAATATATGCATGGAATCATATATACAATCATGAACCTCTGCCTGTGTAATTTCCAGCTAATACTTGCATGGGAATGTGTTCCCAAAGATGTTCCTTAACTAATCAAATTGTCACAATATATTCTCCCCTTCTGTCATCAAACTACTTTGATATTGCCTTCCCAAAATATGAAAAACACTTCATATTGCTCGAAATATAGTTCTTTGATCTATAGAGTTGTTGCTTAGAATCCCCCTCTTCAATATTCATATTTACTGGGAGTCTCCAAGCCGGATGACTCAGAAAGGTGGAGGAAGTCGCCCTAATGCGGAGTAATCCTCCTCTTCTATCATCTGAATTATGACATCTTCCTCTTCATCATCTTCCTAAATTCTAACATCTTCCTCTTTGCCTATAGATTCATCATGATCTCACACTACTGCAAATGCTGAGAGTATGATCTATGGGAGTTATTCATTCACCTGCTCTTCGTTCACCTATGTTTTATTCACTTATTCTTGATTTATTTTCCAAACCTTCTTGCATATGATATCAATGTTCTCTTTCTTGGAAGTATCCATCATGCTTCTACAATCATGAGCTATGTGTCCATAGTTGTGGAATTTATAATACTCAATATTGTATGGAGCCACATGAACATTTATTTCATAAGTTCTGCAATCTACAAATTTATGTCCAAATTTATTGCAAGTGAAACAATGGCCATAGAATAAACATTGATACTTGGAAGTAAATGATCTTCTTTGTGATGTAGTCCTTCTGAATTCATGCCTTAGATAGTCACACTATTCTCTTATGTTGTTTCCTTCATAATGATTGAAGATTCTTTGATACCTGGGAGTGGAAGGTCTTCTTTGATAGCCATTTCTTCTATAATCTTCTTCTTGATTCTTGTTCATTTTTGGAATCTTCTCTTTTAAGGGATCTTCTTTCTTGATGGGGTCTTTGATGATTTCTACCTAACTCTTATCCTTTTCTTCATTCTTCCTTTCTAGTAACCTGTAGCATTTTTCTTCAACTTTATTTACTGGTGATGTGTAGCATCCTCTCTCTTCAACACTCTTACTAAGCTTGACAACCTTAACTCTTAATGTGATGACTTCCTTTTCAAGCTTCTCACAATATTCTTATTTCTTCATCATTTGGATCTTCATGAATTCTTCCATTCTCTTTGCTTCTTCAAGTTGGGTCTTCAAGGTGATGATTTATTCTTCAAGTCTTCTTTCTTGTTGACTAAATTCTTCTTCAATCTTGTTTAAGTCATCATATCTTTCCTTAAGATGACTTGTCAAACTTTCTTCTCTCTTCTCTGCTTCCTTTCTTTGTGCTACTATTTCTACTTCCATACATTGTTTCTATTTCAACTGATCCTTGAGAGTTTCTTCATACATTTTGGCTTCATTCAACTGATATTTTATATTCATGACAACCTGTCTGACTTCTCCAAAATCTTCCTTTATATTGATCACTTATTCCTTGAGGGGCTTGTTTTCCCTTCTTTATTTATTTAGCTCACCTAAAGCACTGATTAGTGCAGTCTCAAAGTCTATTATGCCTGCTTCACCATTTTCTTCTTATGAATCTGTCTGACATGATGAGCATGTTTATTCTCATTAAAATTCAACATATTCTTTATCTTGATTAGCATGTTATGTATCTATGATAAGATGAGATTCCTTACAATAGAGATTATGTAGTTTATCCCATAGTTCTTTGGTTGATGAAGATTTTCCCACTTTGTCTTTTATCGGATCAGATAATCCTTCCAATATGAAATCCATTTCTAATTTGTTGTTTATTATTAATTATTTCTTGGTTTTAGTCTTCGAAGGTTTGTTTGAAGCGATGTATCCTGTAACAACCCCTATGCTTGTAAAAATGTTTTCATCTTAATATTCCACATCTCATAGTTCTGACCACTCTGACCATCAAACAATGGTACTCCAATAAAATCATAATCTATGATATTCCTTCCATTGGTTATACTATTTTCTTTAAGGACTTTCTTTGATACCAATTGTTGGAATACTGAGAGGGGGGTGAATCAATATTATGCAATAGTTTACCACTTTTAATCAGAACATGTAATCATTAACATTATCAACAATATGTCATCAATATATCATGAGCAATAGAAATCAACAATGCATAAAAAATAACCACATATACACAATACACCATAATTTACGTGGAAACCCAAATGGGAGAAAACCACGAAATTCTTTCTTATATATCAAATATTACATTCATAGGAAGCACCAACTTCCAAATTCTCTAGCACCAACTAGAAATTTACAGGCTTCAACCTGAAGGAAGCTACAACACCTTGAATTCTCTAGCTACAACAAGAAGGAGGCTCCAACCCCCTATTTACAGGATCCAACCTAAAGGAAGCTCCAAATCCATGTATTCTTCGGTTCTAGCCAAAAGAAGGCTACGACTCCCTGATTTAAAGGCTCCAATTTGAAGGAAGCTCCAACTCCCTATGTTCTTTGGCACCAACCAAAAGGAGGCTACAACCCCCTTTTCTTTCCCCATCCTGCCACCCTGAAATATAAGTGTAGACTCAACCTGTCACTACCAATGACACTGCCACTGCCACTATCACTAATACATCAATCAACCTTTCAATGTCACTCTGTCACGTCAACTTGTAACTGCCAATGTCTCTGTCACTGTAACTATTATACCATCATCAACCTGTGTGTTTCAACCATGTACCAAAATACTGTACCATATCATGCATCAACCGTGTACCAAAACCTATACCATACCATGTACAAAAACCTGTACCATACCATGCATCAACCATGTGTCTCAAGCATGCATCAACATCATCAAGGAATGCCTCATACATATACCAAAGTATATCTCAAATGATGTGCCCAATATCCAAGATGCTCTTCAAACCAAGAGATATGCCATAAACCATGTACCATGAGATGTGCCTCAACCATATACCATATCACTCATGACATGTCTCAATCATGCCATACACCATGTATCATAAGATGTACCTCAACCATATCATGCATGATATGTCTCAATCATGAAATAAACCATGTACCATAATATATCATCAATGAAGTGCGTCAAGCATGTGATAACATCACCATGACATATACCAAACCATATACCAAGATAGCCAAGATATGCTTCTAATCAATGTACCATAACATCACCAAGGTGTACCTAAAAGCATATGCTCAAATATCCAAACCATGCCTCAAGCATGTATCATGACAAAACCCTCAAAACACATGTAAAACATACCATTAATCCTGTAGAAGACCTAATACACAGTATTACAGACTTGTAGCTCTTCCTCAGCCTCAACAACCTGGAACTAGCATATTCCTCAAAAACCTTTTCACAGATACGCGACTTGTACACTATTAGCCTGCGGATATCCATGCTTTGTGCTTCTTTGACTCACGTACATCCATGCCTTTCCCACTGTCAACCCACGAATAACCTATCCATGCCCTGCTACATTCTGACCCACGTACATCTGTGATTCAACAAATGACAACCTGTAGACATTCACGCTTTGATGAACTGTGAATTGTTGATAACCTATGGAAAATAGTCTAGTCACATCTATACACTTCGCTCTTTCAGAATTTCCCTTCGCTGAACTTCCCTAATATTCCTATCACAAGTGTAAACTCACTTAGGATAGCTTCATTCACAAAAGCTCACTTGAATGGATGATCTAAATAAGAGGTTCTTGATGTGTATTTATACTTTTTCAAGTAACTCCTTTCCTTAACTTTAGGGATTCTTGTACTTTCTTGTTACAACCATTTTACCCTTTAATTAATGACTTGTAACTATTTAGGGGATTCTTAACCAATCTTCGGGGCTTCCAACTTCAAGAGGGCATAACTCCTCAACCGTGAGGAACCATGTGATGTACCAACTATCGTTGGAAATGGCACGACAAGGAATATCCATCTATTAGTGTGTTACATGTATTTACATTATCCTTCATGTCCTTATTCCTCAAAAAAATTCAGGCTTCATGACAACACCATTGGGGCTTGTCAACCACTTAACCACTTAGCCATATTTCTAGGTCTTCTTCTATGGTTGACTAGGGTTGACATCAATGCTTCTAGATTTCATCTAGAGTTGAAATCAATGAAAACTAACTTTCCAACAACCACCTCATTTATTTCCTTCATTGCTCGATAAAATACTTTTAGGTCCTAAAAATAAGTTCTTCAAGATAGTGGAAAAGAAATTACTATCTAATACAACTATTTGTGCAAGTGTTTTACTATTTGGAGGAAACTACCTCTTGTACAAATATTGGATGAATCTGTTATAAGAGACTCCATTGGCACATACTGCTACAATGTTTTGTTCATTTCACACTTGCGCATGTCCTTCCTAACCCTGGGGGGTTAAGAATCAGAGTTCATCCATATTTGACAAAACAAAACCCCAAAGCATTCTCATATCAATCTTCAGCCAAGGTTGAACAAGGTCTCACTCGAGACACTATGAGGATCACATAAACCATATGGTCTTGTGTCGGGGTTGAAGGCTAAACACAAAATAATCCATCTGGGATGGCATTCATACATTCCATAGCTTACAACTTGTTATTATCAATCTACTAAAACAATACACACACATATCCAATTGATACACAAGTGACACGGTATATATCAGAATTGTTATATCTTTATTGGCATCCTCATTCCATCATGTACAAATATAGATTAAGAAAAACATACATTGACATCAACAAGGTCTCATATTCCCTTAGATACTTCCCAGAATTGCAATACAGTGTGCCATGCACATTTTTCCAGACCTTAAACATGAGAAAAAATCAGACATGTGATTACATACATTGCAATGCTACATAGACTCAGAGCAATCTATTCAACAATATACAACAACATTGACTCAATGAATCAACCATATATAACCTCAACCTTCTCTTTGTCATCCTTGCATCCTTTTATAGCCATATCAGCTTTGGAGTTTTGTCCCTTTCGGTTCTACTCCACTAGCTCAACTGAATACCAGCCTCACATGATTCTATCATTGGCCTACATTCCACATATCCTTTCTTCATTAAGGCAATCATACTACCTTCCTAGTGCATCCTCTATCTGCTCCATGTTCCCTTGTGTTGCAGGAAGTAATCATTTGGAGAGAGTCCCCGATGATTCCTTTCTTGATTTCAGCGTGCATCTTATTGATCTTCGGTGCACACCCCAAAGCTTGGTCTGATCCACCCTTCCCAAAACTTGTACTGGTGCACACTTCTTGTCAATCCTCGCACATCTTATTGGGTATGCACAAAACTAGAATGAGCGCGAAAAGCTTCATTTGTGCGTGCATGCAAGATTAAACCAAAAATTTGGGTGCCCACAACTAGCCCAAGCGACCTCCCATGGTGGAAGAAAAGAGAGATGACAGAGCATGATATCTTTTCAAGACATTTCTCAAGGAAGCCCTCATGTGACAAAGGAACGCGATGATGGAAAAATTCACTCAGATACTTCAATGACTACCGATGACAGCTGAAGCATCTTCGACAAGAAGCCATTTCAAAGGTGTGACACCCTTCAAGGTACAAGTAAATTTTTATATATCCTTATTTTAAGGCCAGATAAATGTAGATTCTCTAGAAACATGGTTGAATATGCTATAAGGTTATTACTCTATCCACATAAAAAATAATCACATATACACAATACACCATAATTTACGTGGAGACCCAAATGGGAGAAAAACACAAAATTCTTTCTTATATATCAAATATTACATTCATAGGAAGCACCAACTTCCAAATTCTCTAGCATCAACTGGAAGGAGGCTCCAAACCCCTATTTACAGGCTCCAACCTGAAGGAAGCTACAACTCCTTGAATTCTCCAACTACAACTAGAAGGAGGCTCCAACCCCCTATTTACCGGATCCAACCTAAAGGAAGCTCCAAATCCCTGTATTCTCCGGATCCAGCCAGAAGAAGGCTACGACTCCCTGATTTAAAGGCTCCAATCTAAAGGAATCTACAACTCCCTATGTTCTCTGGCACCAACCGGAAGGAGGCTACAACCCCCTTTCCTTGCCCCGTCCTGCCACCCTGAAATATAAGTGTAGACTCAACCTGTCACTACCATTGATACTGTCACTGCCACTATCACTGATACATCAATCAACCTGTCAATGTCACTCTATCACATCAACTTGTAACTTTCATTGTCTCTGTCACTGTAACTATTATACCATCATCAACCTATGTGTCTCAACCATGAACCAAAATCATGTACCATATCATGCATCAACCATGTACCAAAACCTATACCATACCATGTACAAAAACCTGTACCATACCATGCATCAACCATGTGTCTCAAGCATGCATCAACATCATCAAGGAATGCCTCATACATATACCAAAGTATATCTCAAACGATGTGCCCAATATCCAAGATGCTCTTCAAACCAAGAGATATGCCATAAACCATGTACCATGAGATCTGCCTCAACCATATAGCATATAACTCATGACATGTCTCAATCATGCCATACACCATGTATCATAAGATGTACCTCAACCATATCACTCATGATATGTCTCAATCATGTAATAAACCATGTACCATAAGATATCATCAATGAAGTGTGTAAAGCATGTGATAACATCACCATGACATATACCAAACCATATACCAAGATAGCCAAGATATGCTTCTAATCAACGTACCATAACATCACCAAGGTGTACCTAAAAGCTTATGCTCAAATATCCAAACCATGCCTCAAGCATGTATCAAGACAAAACAGTTAAAACACATGTAAAACATACCTATAATCATGTAGAAAACCTAATACACAAGATTACAGACTTGTAGCTCTTCTTCAGCCTCAGCAAACTGGAACTAGCATATTCCTCAAAAACTGTTTCACAGATACGCGACTTGTACACTATCAACCCGCAGATATCCATTCTTTGTGCTTCTTTGACTCACGTACATCTGTGCCTTGCCCACTGTCAACCCACAAATAACATATCCAGACTCTGCTACATTGTGATCCACGTACATCCGTGATTCAACAAATGACAACCTACGAACATCCGCACTTTGATGAAATATGAACTTTGGATAACCTAATAAAAATAGTTTAGTCACATTTGCACACTTCTCTCTTTCATAATTTCCCTTCCTTGAACTTTCCCAATATTCCTAGCACAAGGTAAACCCACTTAGGATAGCATCATTCACAAAAAATCACTTGAATGGATGATCTAAATAATAGGTTCTTGATGTGTATTTATACTTTTTCAAGTAACTCCTTTCCTTAACTTTAGGGCTTCTTGTACTTTCTTGTTACAACCATTTTATCCTTTAATTAATGACTTGTAACTGTTTAGGGGCTTCTTAATCAATCTTCGGGGCTTCCAACTTCAAGAGGGCATAACTCCTCAACCGCGAGGAACCACGTGATGTACCAATTACCATTGGAAATGGCACGACAAGGACTATCCATCTATTAGTGTGTTACCTGCATTTACATTGTCCTTCATGTCCTTATTCCTCAAACAAATTTGGGCTTCGTGACCACACCGTTGGGGCTTGTCAACCACTTAACCACTTAGCCATATTTCTAGGGCTTATTCTATGGTTGACTAGGGTTGACATCAATGCTTCTAGATTTCATCCAGAGTTGAAATCAATGAAAACTAACTTTCCAACAACCACCTCATTTCTTTCCTTCATTGCTCGATAAAATACTTTTAGGTCCTAAAAATAAGTTCTTCAAGATGGTAGAAAAGAAATTACTATCTAATACAACTATTTGTGCAAGTGTTTTACGATTTGGAGGCAACTACCTCTTGTAAAAATATTGGATGAATCTGTTATAAGAGACTCCATTGGCACATGTTGCTACAATGTTTTGGACATTTTACACATGTGCATGTCCTTCCTAACCTTGGGGGGTTAAGAATCAGATTTCATCCATATTTGACCAAAAAAAACCCCAAAGCATCCTCATATCAATCTTCAGCTAAGGTTGAACAAGGTCTCACCCATGACACTATGAGGATCACATAGACCATCTAGTCTTGTGTTGGGGTTGAAGGCTAAACACAAAATAATCCATCTAGGCTGACATTCATACATTCCATAGCTTGCAACTTGTTATTATCAATCTACTAAAACAATACACACACGTATCCAATTGATACACAAGTGACACGGTATATATCAGAAATGCTATAGCTTTATTGGCATCTTCATTCCATCATGTACAAATATACATTAAGAAAAGCATACATTGACAACAACAAGGTCTCATATTCCCTTAGATACTTCCCAGAATTTCAATACAGTGTGCCATGCACATTTTTCTAGACCTTAAACATGAGAAAAACTCAGACATATGATTACAGACATTACAATGCTACATAGACTCAAAGCAATCTATTCAACAATAGACAACAACATTGACTCAATGAATCAACCATATATAACGTCAACATTATCTTTGTCATCCTTGCATCCTTTTATAGCCATATCGGCTCTGGAGTTTTGTCCCTTTCGGTTCTACTCCACTGGCTCAACTGACTACTAGTCTCGCATGATTCTATGATTGGCCTACATTACACATATCCTTTATGCATTAAGGAAATCATAAATACCTTCCCAGTGCATCCTTTATCTGCTCCCTATTCCCTTGTGTTGCTGGAAGTAATCATTTGGAGAGAATCCCCAATGATTCCTTTCTTGATTTTAGCGTGCATCTTATTGATCTTCGGTGCACATCCCAAAACTTGGTCCGATGCACCCTTCCCAAAAATTGTACCGGTGCGCACTTCTTGTCAATCCTCGTGCATCTTCTTGGGTGTGCACAAAACTAGAATGAGTGCGGAAAACTTCATTTGTGCGTGCATGCAAGATTAACCCAAAAAATTGGGTCCCAACAACTAGCCCAAGTGACCTCCCATGGTGGAAGAAAAGAGAGATGACAGAGCATGATATCTTTTCAAGAAATTTCTCGAGGAAGCCCTCATGTGAAAAAGGAACAAGATGATGGAAAAATTCACTAAGATACTTCAATGACTACCGATGGAAGCTGAAGCATCTTCGATAAGAAGCCATTTCAAAGGTGTGACACCCTTCAAGGTACAAGTAAATTTTTATATCTCCTTATTTTAAGGCCAGATAAATGTAGATTCTCTAGAAACATGGTTGAATATGCTATAAGGTTATTACTCTATCCAAAAAAAATTGAGAGAAAAAATATCACCTTCGTGCTCCTTAAATCCCTTCCCCGTGTCAGAGCTTGGTAGGAAGGTTACTGGGAGAGGTACATTGTGGATGAATCTATTCCATTCATCAGAGAACCCACTTGGGTGTCTTTTGTAGATTCCCTTAAGGAGGAGTTCTACGCTATTGGAAAATATGATGACTAGTACATGATATGTATGAATCTCCATAATAAAAGAGTCTAGATAGTGTCAAAGTACACTAACATCTTTCATACCTTGTGCTCAAAGCTAGGTATCAAAGACTCTAAGCGACACTTGGTTTTTAAGTACCACATTGAATTTCATAGGTACATTCAAACATAGATGGATTTGTAATATTCCAGATATAAAATAGTATGCATAACATAAATAAGTAGGTATAAATGACAGATAAACAATGATATAACTAGAACAACACCACAATAATACCAAAATAATACCATAATAACACTAGAAAGAGCACTTTGATTATTGAGAGCAATGTTCACTTGCCTCTTCGAGGGGGAAAACTCCAACAAAGAAGAGCTCTATTACAATAATATCCAAGGAAAAACTTCTCGTGCCCTCTATTCCTATTTATACTAAATCTATCTATCTAAAAGAACAATATAGAGGAATATCCTTCTAGAAGCAGAAGCTTTTATTAGGTCTTCTTACATTTGAATTATTCCTCCTTATTGATAGGCCTTATTAATATTGACCTTTATTACATGGAAATATATCATTCTACCCACTTGAGGGGTTAGGTAGGTTAGGTCCCTAACATGCCCTCCCCCTTAGAATCAACCTTGTCCTCAAGGCTTGAGATGAGTAAATTGATGTAGAATGTTAGCGGGCTCCAAGGTGGCATCTGCTGGAGTTGTATCTTTCCAATGAACTAACACTTCCTTGATGGTACAATGATGAAGACGACACTCTCTCTGGTCCAAAACTACTTGTGGTTGCAACCAGATGGATCCTTCTTCATCCAACTTGGGAAGGTTTTGAGTTTGTCACTTAGTTCCAATCACCTTCTTTAAGAAAGAGACATGAAAAACAATATGGAGCTTAGAATGATTGGGTAAAGCTAATTGATAGGCCACCTGCCCAACGTGCTTGAGAACTGTATAAGGACCATAAAATTTGGGTGCCAGTTTCTGACAATGTTCAACCTTGAGTGAAGTTTTCTTATAAGGTTGCAGCCGAAGAAATACCTGGTCTCCTTCAACAAATTTCCATTCTGAGTGACCTTGATCGACTTGTTGCTTCATGTGATTCTAAGACATGACCAAATTATCTTTGAGGGTATAGAGAATAGCCTCACGAACTGTAAGTTTATGGTCAACCGCCTGGACCTTCGATACACCTGGCATGTAGGAGAGAAATGAAGGTGGCTTTTAGCCATATACTGCTTCAAAAGGAGTCATGCGAGTAGTTGCATGGTAAGAAGTGTTGTACCACCATTCAACTAATGGTAACCATTGAGACCATTGATTTTTCCTTTCAAAGGAAAAACACCTCAAATAATTCTCCAAACACTTATTGACGACTTTATTTTGACCATCAGTCTGGGAATGATAGGCGGTGTTGAGATGCAATTGGATTCCCTGGAGTCTGATTAGTTATTGCCCAAAAATTGCTGGTGAAATTTGGATCTCAATCAGAAAAAATATAATGAGGCCTTCCATGAAGCTTGAAGATATGATCCATGAAAAGTTGAGCCACAGTTGATGTGGTAAATGGGTTTTGAAGAGCACAGAAATGAGCATACTTGGAAAGATGATCGACAACCACCATGATTATGGACTTATTTCATGATTTAGGTAATCCCATGATAAAATCCATAGATATGTCCCTCCAAATAGCGGGTGGAATCAGAAGCAGTTGGAGTGTGCCAGGAGGTTTGATGGTTTCGCCTTTGTTGCATTGACAAACATCACATTCTGCTACAAAAGTGCGAATGCCCTTTTTCATACCATCCCAGAAAAAAGAACTTTTGACTTGGTCATAGGTTTTGGTAAACCCTGAATGCCCAGCTATAGGATTAGCATGAAGCTCAGAAAGCACCATGGATTTAAGTTGTGACTATTTACTTAAATAAAAAAAACCTTTGTAGCAAAATTCATCGTTGTGCCAAGAGTACCCTGGAAAAACTGGAGAGTTGGCTTTCAATTGTTGGATCATATATGATATTTTAGGATCATGTAGCCATTCTTGGCACACATCTTGGAGCCAATCTGGTACAATGAAGGAGAGGGAAAAAAGGGACCCTTCATCTTCATATTTTCAAGAAAGAGCATCAACAACCACATTTTCTTTGCCTTTCTTGTAAATGATCTAATAATCATAAACAAAGAGCTTATTTACCCATTTTTGTTGCTCTGGGGAAGAAGGTCGTTGCTCCAGAAAATACTTGAGGCTTTGATGATCTGTATTAATTTGGAAGTGTTGCCCCAGTAGATAAGGGCATCAGATATCCACTGCATGCAGAATAGCCAACATCTCATTTTCATATATTGATTAGCCCAAATGGCATTCGAACAATTGTTTACTAGTAAAGGCCAAAGGTCTTCCTTCTTGCATAAGGATAGCTCCAATTCCTCTTCCTAAGGCATCACATTCAAGGATAAAGGTTTTTGTGAAATCAGGAAGGGCCAAGACCAGAGTAGTACACATAGCTGCCTTCAAAGCTTGAAAATCCTAATCCACTGCGAGAGTCCAAGTGAAAGAATTATTTTTAAAGAGAGCAGTGAGAGGGGTCGCAATCTTCCCATAATTTCGAACAAACTTGAGATAATAGCCGGTTAAACCCAAAAATCCATGCAAGCTTTTGATAATCTTGGGGCGGGTCCAATCCTGCATTGCTTCAATCTTTTTAGGATCTACCCTGACACCAACCTTTCCAACAATATGACCCAAGTACTCTACTTCTGAGGCTTCAAAGGCACATTTAGAGTGTTTGAGGAAAAGTTGGTGCTGCGAGAGTAGATGGAGAATTTGATCCACATGGGAAAGATGAGATTGCCAAGTTTTACTATAGATGAGAATATCATCAAAGAAAACTAAGACAAAATGATAGAGAAAAGGATGAAAGACATGATTCATGAGGATTTGGAAGGTGGAGGGGGAATTACACATGCCAAAGGGCATGACCAAAAACTCATACTGACCCTTGTGAGTTCGAAAGGCATTCTTGGGTATGTCATCTTCTTGCATACGTATCTAGTGGTAGCCAAAATGCAGATCAAGTTTAGTGAAGTATTGAGCACCACTCAGCTCATCCAAGAGATCATCAATGACATGAATGGGAAACTTGTCTTTGATGGTGAGCTTATTGAGGGCATGAAAGTCAGGACACATGAGCCAAGTACCTTCTTTCTTAAGTACCATGACCATAGGGGAAGAATAAGGGATGGTACTGGGGTGGATAACACCCACTTGTAGCAATTCTTGCACTATTTTCTCAATTTCATTCTTTTGGGCAAAGGGGTGACGATAAGGGAGAACATTGGGAGGAAGACTGCCAAGAAAAAGGGGAATGGAATGATCATGAACACCATGAGAAGGAGGAAGTCCCTGAGGGGTGGAAAAAATGACTTGATGTTTGGAAAGGACAGCTTGGAGGTCAGGATGCATAGAGGATGTTTCAACAACTTGAATAGAATGGAGTTGAGAAATTATACCAGAGTGGCCTTTCTTGAGGATATTTTCCATACGATGGGAACTAATGATCTCAGGAGAACCAACTGTGAGACCTTGGAATTGATCCCTTTGTCCTTCATGTTGGAATTGCATGGTTAATTCCTTAAAATCCATAAGAATGGGACCCAAAGTGTGTAACCATTCAACACTTAGCACAATGTCACAACCTCCCATGTCAATGGAAAACACATGAGATTTCAGTTGGTAATGTCCAATTTGAAGACAAACATTTTCACAACACCCACCACATTTCATGGACCCACCATTGGCTATCATGATTTGAAAATTATTGACAGCACAAATATAGCAATTGGTTTCCTGGGAAATGCTACGATGAATAAAATTGTGGGTGCTACCACTGTCAACAAGGATGATGACCTTCTTGTGATTAATGTAGACAATGATATTGAGCATTTGTGGGGCCGAGAAGCTAATGAGGGCACGCAAGAAAATAAGTGGGTCAACTTCAGGTGGGTCAACAGGCTCCTGGGTGGCATCGGGAAGGGGGGGTTCTTCAACAAGAGGAACTGTCACATCCTCTTCAGGAACATCTTCAGAAATGGCCATAAATAGTTTTTGTTCCTTACACTTGTGCCCCATAAAATATTTTTCATCACAATTATAGAAAATATCCTTCAGTTGGCGTTCAACCATTTCAGCCCTAGTTAGTTTCTGGACCTTGAGGGGAGTGACATGGGGGTTAGGATTAGTGGGTCGAGGGTGATGAACAAAAGGAGGTTTTTTGTTCTGGGAAAAAACAACTTGTTGGGCCTCTTTATCACGTTGAGTAGCTTCCAACCAAGTTGGAGGGCAGGCCATGAGAACCTGGGATCAAATTTCATCCTTGAGACCACTGATAAAGCATTCACGGAAGAACTGATCTGAAATGCCCTATGTTCGAAAGGAAAAATGCTTAAAAGTAGTGATGAAGTATTCCATTGTGCCTGACTATTTCAACTTGGTCAAATGAACGAGATAGTGGGTATCAATATCAAAGCGAGCATAGAGCTCAGCAACAAACTGTGTCCAGGCAATATACATCTGACGTGAATTATTTCGCCATTGCCACAATTGCCAACGTTCAAGATCTAGATAGAGGACAACATAGCGAAGTTTGTCCAACTCGTCAGTAATACCATGCAGAGAAAAATAATGCTCCATTTGAGTGACCTGACCCGTAGGATCAGATCCATCAAATTTATTGACCTCTACGTGGGGAAGACGAGGTTGACGATCAAAGGAGTTGGATTGCAAATGAGGATACTGAGAGGAATCAACAACATCGGGTTTGTCTGATGAGGAAGGACCCATTGGGAAGTTCAAAAATTGATTGACAATAGACTGGAGGGAGGTAAATTGGGTTGTGAGGTTGGCTTCTAATTTGTCAATGCAAGAATTGGTAGAATCCATTTGAGATGTGAGATGTTTGATGGAGACATGGACTTGATTGAGGGAAACTTGGAGTTCTTGGTTGCGAGTCGTGGCCATTTGGAGAGGGGAAGTGCAGGGAAGGAAAAACAAATGGGTGGGTGGGACCACAAAAAAAAGGACTTAGAAGTGATAGGTACCACGACGATCGGTACATCAAGGGAAATATAATGGAATGGGCAGAAAAATAGGAAAACAGGGACGAGGTTGGGTCTACTGAAAAGATGATTAAAAATGAAGGGTATCACTGTGATCAGGGAGAAAAGGGGAATCCATTGGAATAGGTCCCAAATAAGTGTCGATGGGACCACTATTCTCGTTTTTTTTTACTCATGCGGAGTTATACTCCGATTTGAAGAATACTGCAGTGATGAAATACCCAAATGCATAACATGAAGAAATGTGTAGCAACTTCGCAATCTGAATTCAGGAGACACAGTTGCGCGACAATAGATCTTGTATGTTCTGTTTTTTTTTGTTTCCATCCCAAGGGTTAGGGTATTCAAGGGTTCTACATAAAATGGTTTTCCCTGTGCTATAACTCTCTGATATAAGTGCAGGGTCCAACAATAGTACTCGGCCCAATATCTCAGGGTACCAACTAAGGAGGCTAGACTATGCCCTTAGTTGTACTACCCGACTGCCTAGGTACTAGAGAGTATATTATCGAGTGTTGTTATCGGTGGCACTATAGCAGTCAAGCAACCGATCGGTTTATCTATGGAGGGCTTCAGGAGATCTAGGCCGATTCATATACAAGTGTTTTCTGAAGCGGTACCACTTGAAGGGGCACCAACAGGGGTTACAAGGGTGGCCAACAGATGTGCGCTTAAATACCACTTGTATTTCATGCATGTATGAATCCCCGACCGCGGGTTTATGCATGTAATGATAGATCTCTGTAGCTTAAAGACACCGAAATACATCTCTACCCTGAAAAAAAAATTTAACCCACAATTTTCTGCCGAAGAAGGTGCTCTAATACCACTTGTAATATTCCAGATATAAAATAGTATGCAAAACATAAATAATTAGCTAGAAATGGTAGATAAACAATGATATAACTAGAACAACACCACAATAATACCAAAATAACACCAGAATAACACCAGAAAGAGCACTTTGATTACTAAGATCAATGTTCACTTACCTCTTCGAGGGGGAAACCTCCAACAGAGTAGAGCTCTATTACAATAATATCTAAGAGAAAACTTTTCATACTCTCTATTCCTATTTATACTAAATATATCTATCCAAAAGAACAATCTAGAGGAAGAGCCTTCCAGAAGTGGAAGCTTCTATTAGGTCTTCTTACATTTGACTTATTCCTCCTTATTGCTAGGCCTTATTAATATTGACCTTTATTACATGGAAATATATTATTCTACCCACTTGAGGGGTTAGGTAGGTTAGGTCCCTAACAGGATTTCTTGGACATATCCTCAGTGGGAGCTACTTATCGATATGTAGTGAAAATTGAGTAGAAATACAAGAAGTGAAGTAAGAGAGAGTTCAGGTATGCAAATACACCACAACAAAAGCATGACAAAGGAAACCCTATCTCACAAAACGAAGGACAAAGAAAGGAGAGTCAATCTCAAGAAAATCAGTCCAAGCAACCGACTAAGAAGGGTGATGAGAGGTCTAAGAAAGACACTGGAAAGTGGTGCAAGTTCCACAAAATCCCCTGGCACAACACCAATGAATATCACTTAAAACATTCATTGGTGACCAAGTTCAAAGAAAAATAATTAGAACCTGAATCGGACTCTGATTCAGAGCCTAATAAAAGGAAACAGATCATCGATGTAGAACCCACTGCTACCATCATAGTCACAACAATAAAACCAGAAAAACCAAAGGAACCCAAGGAGGGGGAGCGCTTCATCCACTCTCAGATGTGGGTAAAGGGGACCCCAATGCATTTCATTGTTGATAGTGGGAGTCAAAAGAAGGTTATCTCAATCGAGGTTGTCAAGAGATTGAAGTTTCCAATGGTGCCACACCCCCAAACATATACCATCAGATGGTTGAGTCGAGGATGAGACATATGCATCAGCCAACAATGTCACATGTCCTATGGAATCAAGCCCTTCAAGGATGAGGTATTGTCTGATGTTTCCTCACTTGAAGTCTATGATGTTCTTTTAGGACAACCATATATGTGGAAACCTCACATTATCTATTAGTTTCAAGCCCACAATATCATTGTTACTCTGGGAGGTCATCTCTATAGGGTACCAGAGGTAGCTTCGACTATTACCACTTCATTGATTTTAGCAAAACAATGTCGCAAGGTAATATCTCAAACCACAAAGTTTTCCCTCTTCACGATATAGTTAGAAGGTGAGCAAAAGGTCACTGTGACCACTACAAACTCATCCCAAGACCTTTCTATCTAGTAGAAGTAGGTCAACAAGATTGTAGAGGAGCACAAAGATATTTATGTTTCACCTATGGGGCTGTCTTTGCACTACCATGTACTACATTCCATTGCCTTGGTGATTGGTTCTCCCTTACCCAATGGTCCAATCTATACATGCTCCCTTCCAAAGAATGAGAGTCTTCCATATGTTTAACATATCTCTATTGGCCACGACCCTTTTTAGGTGTGTTTTGGGGTTCCAACCATTATCCCCCATTGATATAGATCTTCTTGTTGCATCTTCACTGATAGAGTCCTCCCACACTCAGACCAAGGCAAATCATGCAACCAAATTTGTTGAACGGATCTAACTCCTCCACCAATAGGTTCATGACATCTTTCCACAAGCAAAGTAGAAGCATGACAACTACTTTAGCAAGGAAAGTGACTCACCAAAGTTTAAATTCAACAAAATTTTCCCCATATCCTGAGGGAAATTGACATAATATGGACCATTTCTTCCTAAGGGGGCATAATAGATCTAGGTGGATCTCGGTGGCCATCCACCTTTTCCACTGAATCAACATTTTCGAGTGTATGGTTTTGATAATCCATGATATTCACCCTTTTGATGGGGAATGTAATGTAATGTCATCTCCATTTGTAATGTAATGTAATGCTTACAACATTAATGCACCAGATTCCATTATAATTCCACATTTAAGTGCGCTTGGGTTAGAGTAGTACTAGGATGGGTGACCTCCCGGGAAGTCCTTGTGTTTTACATGCCTACGGAATTTTGTAAACTTAGACCAATTTATCCCACATGCATCATGAGAATTATTATCCTCTCACTGTATCATATATAATCGAGATAAAGGAGGTCCTTTAAGCATGCAATGGAGTGTGATGTAAATCTTGTTGCGAATGAAGCATAGCCAACATCTCTTTCTCTTCAGAGATAAACTACTCCATTCTAGCTAGTTTTTGTTCTACAATGTTATGCTATTTTATTCATTAATAGAAGTTGGGTTTCATTGTATTTCTATGTTTCTATTATATTTTCCTTTGTATCTCATTTCATTCTCAACATAATCTGGATCACATACATGCACTTGGCTATGCTCCTTTGTTATACATTGTAATGTTCCTCATATAAATAAAGTAAAGGAATCCACCTTGGGGGTCACCTATACTTGTGTACATTGTAGTTTCTTTACTTAGATGAATGTTATGTTCCTTTCTTTGCTTTATGTTGGCTAAGTATTGAAATATTGGTTAAGTATAAGTATTGTTGAGATGTTTTAAGGTTGTAGCTGGAAGTGTTCCTATTTTTGGGTGAACTTGGTTGTGTGAGACTTAGTTGTGAATCTAACATACTATAGCTTAAGGAAAAGGGAAAAGTTACGGGAAGACCTTAAGTGAAGAGACATAGTCTTGTTGTTGTAAATGTAAGTTGGTCAAGATACTGTGGTTGAGGCAAGACATGCAAAACAATGTTGCACGATCGAAAATGATGAAAAGAGAACTTTTAGACAAGATTCTTAAGTCTTTGGCATGTTGTCTTTTGAATATTTTGCTACTTATTGGCATGTTTCCAATATTTTGCTACTTATATTGAGCCACATTTCCAACCAACATATATGATAGTATAGAAACCCTATATGTTATTCTTAAGAGATGTCTTCTTTGAAATATTTTGCTACTTAAATAGACACAAAGAGTACATGTTGAAGATGAATGAGTGAATATTTTGTTTATATGTTATTCTTTATAGATGTCTTCTTTCAAATATTTTGCTACTTACACAAGAGTACATGTTGAAGATGAATGAGTGAATATTTTGTTTTATATGGATTAAAAGTTTAAAATAAAATTTCTTAAAAGGTGAGTGGATGTAGAGCCTCATATTTTGAACCCTTATTTGATCCCTGGTTATTGTTATCAATTTATATGAGTTGACTTCCTTACACCAACGATGATTATGTTAGAATAATGGAGAAATTAGAATACTTAGTTAAGATCTGTGTAACTAAGTTATTGTGTATCTTTCATATTTAGGTTTGGATTAGTTTCAAGATCCAACTTTGTAGGAGGTTGTTGTAAGCACCTTGTGCTATATATATGTGTACTTGATTTACATTAAACACAACATCTTATGTGAGCGTAGACTCACTCACTGGTGATGTGCCCTTGTGGCCTCACTGTGATTGTTTTGTTTAACTTGGTATCAGAGCTATGAAACCAGCTCTGCCCCGTGATACGTAGCCCGGTCCCGTTTGCTCCCGTACAGAAAACGTAAGGCACCAGTATCTCTCATTCGGATGTGGGAAACGAACCCAGCATATACAGATCTGTAGTGTACTATCCCATTCCAGGAGCGGCTGTTGTGAGACCGAGGGCGTCGAGGATATTTGTGAAGTAGTCGCGACGTTGAGGAGTGAGTCCGCATTGCAGATTGTGAGGAGTCAGCGTTGCTGTTCTCCATTGTGAGTCCGTGACTGTCTCAACAGAGCCCACGCAGAAGAAGTGAGCCTGCGCAAATGAAGTGAGCCCGTGCTACTGTGAAGAGAGTCACCACTGCCTGGTGAAGGTGATTTCCGCTGTTGCCCGGTGAAGAATAATTTGTGGAAAATTAAGTTGCAAGAGGTAGAATAGCAGAGGTATATATGCACGTCCATAATTGGAGGTAAGAATCCTGCTGCTATTATTTTTTTTTCCTGGATGCTATCGATGCAATGAACGACAAGGTGCTCGATGGTAGGAACATCACTGTCTGAGTGGAGAGCGATCCGCCGATCTGTTTTTTATTCTCTATCTAAAGAAGCTCTGGAGGCCGGGCGTCTTTCACGGGTCGAGGTCGTTTCTGACTGCAACATTTTGGCAGCTGTTGGACAACGCATGGCTGGCGCAGGCAGGGCGCCTTCGGTGGTATCATTCAAGTCTTGATATGGCTGTTGGAAGCACAGATCTGTCGTTGATGAGTGCTCTATTCGTGTGAGAGCACATGAAGGGTTGAAGCCACGTTTGGATGTGTGAACAGAAAAAGCTCGTGTGAAGGGGAAGCGCATCAAATTGCAGATTTGGGACACTGCTGGCCAAGAGCGTTTCCACACTATTACAACATCATTTTATCGTGGTGGAGAAGCAATGATTATTGGAACTGTCGCCCTACCACTGTAAGTGTAGTTGACTAGAGCATTCGTTGTTTGCATGTGGAGAGATGGGCACTGAGATGCCATAGCGTGACCCTCTTTTTTTTTTTTTTCCCAGTGATTTTTCTATTTCCAAAATTTAGAGCTGAGGTTGCGCTTGGGAAATCTTGCTGCGAGGCATGCTCATGTCCTTGTCACAATAGCAGCCACAAAAGTGACGCGATCTGTATTTGTTCATTGCGTGTGTTGAGCACAACCCTGTTATGTGTTACTGGAACGACCTGCCGACCCGCCATCATTGTTGTCTATCTGCATGGATAAGCATACTACTTAATATTGCTGTCTATTGCTGTCAATTTTGTAATATTGTTGCGTGTTCTGTGTGAGAGATCACAGTGCTGAAGTCATGAGTGTGCAGTGATTGTTTGCCACCATTTTGATTTTGGTTGCTGTAGAAGTTGAAGGAGTCCCCCTGAGATTGGAGGAGCTATCTACATCGTGAGATTGCAAAAGGAGCTGTGTGTGGATAGCATGTACACCATTGGTGTGGCTGCTGGGATTATTCGCTTAACATCCTACGGTTGGAGAGGCAGCAGATCGCAGTGATAGAGATCGCTGCTGCTAGAGGAGCCGCGGACGTGTGGAGGAGTCCGCCAGCGTAGAGGAGTCTGGAGTGCTCGCTTGCGTAGAGGAGATTTGTCTCTTGTATGAAATCCACCGTCGAATTTGTCTCTGCAAGTAGTGATCGATTGTGTGGAGGACGTTGTCCGTGATTTGTTTGTCTGTGAGCCTGTGTGAACGGAAACCACACTGTTGTTCGTTGTTCCTCTTTGGTATTTGAGGAGTCGACCATGGTGAAATCGACGACTGAAATAGATGAGCATGATTGCATCCAGCAGAAGGTGAAGTTGTAATGGGTTATCAAAGAAGATTGAAACAGTTCCGGAGAGAACTGAGACAGGTCGAGAGGAAGAATCAAAGAGCAGAGGAAATATATCTTGCAGGTAAATATAAAGTGTCTTCAGCAGTAGCCAAGGAACCCATACCTGATGGAGACGAGAATCAGATTGCGGATCTGGAGCAGATTGATGAAGATGAAGAACTCAATGCGATATTGAAAAGGATAATGCCAGTTTTACCATCATTTTCAGGTAAAAATTTTGATCTTTTGAAAATGAAAATGGAAGGTTTACTTGGATCAGTAGATTTATGGGAACTTGTTCAAAATGGTTATGAAGATCCTACTGAGAAGAGAAGAGATAAATTAACATTATATCTTGTTAGTTCAACATTGAATAATGACATCCTATCTGCTCTGTTATATGAATTTGGTGAAATTGAGAATGCAAAAATGTTTTGGGATAATCTAGAGATGAAGTTTAGTGTGAGAGGGAGCAAGATAGCTGTTGAAAATGGTGAGTGTATTGACAGTCTTATAACTGAAATAAAGACTGGAAATGATTGCATTCAAATCACAATGATTGATGATGAAAGTGTGTATGTAGTTGATTGTGATAATGAGAATGAAAGCTTTGTGGAGGAAGATCTCTTTGAAGGAGAGACATATGAAGTCAGATTTGATGAAGACAATTCATCTAATGAAGATTGGTCAAAATTGATGCATGAGAAACATCTTATTGATGAGTT
>JZKD02S1809969.1:35902-56570 GCA_000966675.3 Picea glauca | reverse complement strand
AAAACTGAACTATCTCAACACAAACTCAAAGAGAAAACCTTAGTATGCTTCTCCTTCTATCCTCCTCTTGTTCCTCCCTTTCCCTTTTCCTTTAAGCAAATTAGAATTGGTTGAAGTAGTTGAACTACTTCATTAGTTAAGCTAACTAAAAAATCAACCAACTTTTTAGTTAGGGGGGAAAGTAATAAATCATAATAAGGGTTTTAAATAAATAATAAATAGTAGGTGGGACACCTTGTGACTCCCCTTTAGCTCTTAACAATCATAACATAACTAGTCAATTAAACAAAAACATCCCCCCTTGTGGCTCCCATCATCACTTTCATGTTTGACAATTTATCTCATTGATATTTGAAATTATTTTCAAAAATATATTACTCATATATCCAAAAACAACATGTTGTCCAAAACTTCTGAAGTCAATTTTCATCAACCATAAATAAAATAAAATTTAAACTCCATATTTTCCACTCTGAGATGCAATCTTTCCCTTGTTGTTGTTGTCACCTTTTGATCTCTCTGAATTTTCCTTTGGTTATGCTGAGCCTTTAGACCTAATCTCATTGATCACATGAGAACAATCATCCCTCAAATGCATCTGGGAGGACACGGATTTATCAGAGCCATTGGAGGGTAAGGAAGGGTGTTGGAATAGGGGCAAACCCAGGGTTCAACGCTACAACAACGCACCAACAAAACCCTAACCATCGGCCCTTTCAGCAACACCTATGAAGCAGATGAAGTCTCACCCGAGGTAGAGGTAGGGGTGGTTGGAGGACTCCAGTGTCTGCAATCTTAGATCGGACACAGATATGTGATTGTAACACCTTTAAATAGTACTTAGTTATTACAGTTCATTAATATTCACCCTTATTTCACAGTGCAGCTAAACCCTAATAGAATATATGTGCAGTATTCAACCAGATCTAGCATCTAGCAACACTTAGCATAATGAAATAGATCAGATCTAGCAGATTCAAGCACTAAGCATATTCACATAGGTCAGAACTAGCATTCACTCTCATTATTAAGCATAGAGCAACATCATATCTATCTATCATTCATCTATATTAAAGAAATTAAGCAAGTCAACACATAAACACATCAATACATCGCACAAAGCACAAAAACATGGGATATACGTGGTTCACCCCCACCTTGGGGATATTACCCCCAACTCATCGTCATCTTTATTATCTTTGATCAATCTTCTTACATGCACAAAGCCTCAAAATCCACTTCGCAGAGGACAAGAGATTTGCGTACCTTACTAGATCCTCCTTCCTTGAGTTATAGCAAAAATCCTTTCGTAGTCTCTTACAATCACTTGCACTTAGATATGCAAGCCTCAATCAGTATGCACAAAGAAATTACCACTTAGAACTTAGCACTTAGCATACTTGCAATTGACTAGTCACTACTAGTCACTATTCACTCGTCACTATTCACTACTTCTTACTTCGCCTAAATTTCTATTTATACATTACAAAATAGGCCTAATAATGGGTAAAGCCATGGGTCAACATCCCCATACTCGTTACATTATCCAAAATCCCAAAAAGGCCCTAAAAAGGGGCTGAGATCCTGCGATCTCTACTTCGACTTGCGCTCCATTTTCGATAGCTTATCGAAGTCCCAAAAAGGTCCAAAATTACCAGGGATCCTCAATACTTGGTCAAGGGCCAATAGGCCCCCAACACTCACATGTGATGTGTCTAGAGTCGCTCTGATCTAGATAACTCTACTTCAAAATCCTTAATCTTGGATTGAGATGCTTCGACCTATTGTTGTGCCATGACCTCTTGTTTAGTGAACTCTTGGATGACTTCTTTGTTGACAGGTGCCTCTAAGAATTGTTTAGTTGTAGCGACGACTTGATCCAATCTTCTCCTTGGCCTTCAATATCTGAGAACAGTTGGCAAGCCTCAACATGTATAGATTGGAGCCTCTAAGTCACTTCCATAACTCTTGTTTGAATGGTGTGGACCTATTGTTGAGTAGTGCGCTGCTCTTGGGATCGCTTCATCCTTTCAATAGCTGATAGGGGCTTCAACTGCGCCTGTATTGTTTCTTCTTTTTTCTTTGCCTCTTGGAGTTATGACTCCAGTGCCTTAAGTTTTGGATTCTTAGTGAGTCGCTCATAATTATGGGCACTGTGATCACTTAGTTGTTTACATTCCATGGAAAGGGCCTTTCTTCTATCAATTGCGCTTCGAGCAGTTCCATCTCTTTGATCCCTCACATCCTATGGGGTGTCGGGCACTGTGCGAAGCTCTAAGTCTGTTATTCTTTGTTATGGCTACTGGATAGCTTCTGTGAGCTTCTCTACTTGATGCTCTACTCGATATTCTACCTTTATCTCTAAGCCTATCACAAAGCGAAGTGCTCTATTGACTGCTTCTTTCACTTCGAGTTGTTCTACAAGCAACTGTTCTTTTTCTTGTTGAATCTATGCTTTCTCCTCTTCAAACTTTGTCTAGAGAGACACCTTCTCCTGCTCCGCAACTCGGTGTTGTTCTATGACTATTTTTTGCACTTTCTTCAAGGCCTAGGTGACGTGTTCTATTTCTTCCTATGCACGATGAAGGCGAGCTTCAGTCGCATCAGCTAGTCTGCGAAGTTAGGCTAGCTCATCTCCCAACTCTGGTTCTTCCGACGGCAAGGGCGTAGTGGACATTGCGCGACTAGATTGAAGGGCCTATTGTACCCCTCTGAGTTCAACCTCAACTATGTCATACATCTCCTCCTACTTAGCTTCATGTTTGTGCAAGATTTCTTGTGAGGTGTCATTCGCAACTGTGATGATGAAGTCAAAGTCATCAATAGTGAGCATAGTATGCATCTTAGTCATGGTGGCTCTAGATTTCTTTTGGGAAGAGGGTTTCGGCGGAGAAACCTTCCTTTTCTTCAAGGGATCAGCCTAATCAACAGGATCCCTAGGTGATGTTGCTTTGCCTTGCTTCTACTCATCTTCTTTTCCATTTATCTCTTCTACTTTGTCATCACCCCCTCGGCCAGGTGATACTGAAGAAATCTCTTCTAATGCATTGCTCAAGTCTTAGAATTCTTCGATCTTCTTCCTTTTGTTGGTTTCTGTTGTGTCATTTTCTTTGTGAGTGGCCTCCGAGTTGTCAAGTTTGAGATCATACATCTCTACAGGTTCAACAGGGAGAAGGAGGTATGTTGACCAGTCCTTGGTTATCTCCTCAAGGTCCTCCTCTGTGATATTGTAATATGAATGAAGCTCCTCCTTATGCTCGTCTTCTCACGTAGTGATATAGATGAAGTGTCGATATGTGTGGAACTTCATGAGGGGTCGAAATCATTGTAGGTTGTTTGGTGTCATGCGAGATTCAACTTCAATGGCCCTCTTCAATTGGAGATAATATGTATGAAATACCGTGTTCGACTGCCACTGTTTTCCCATATCATTCTAGTACTAGAGCATGGTGAACTTCATAGAAAGCAGCTCAAACAACTCAATGTCTAGGAAGGTCTCACCTTCCAGCATCTCCCAAGAAATAAATGCGATGAGGATCAGGAGCCAGCTAAAGTAGAACTCATAGCAACAGAACCATTTGTTGGCACAGGGGTAGACCCAGGGTTCAATGCTACAACAACACACCAATAAAACCCTAACTACCAACCCTTTCGGAAACACCTGTGAAGCAGATGAAGTCTCAGTCGAGGTAGAGGTAAGGGTGGTTGAAGGAATCCAGTGTCTGCAACCTTAGATGGGACACAGATCTGTGATTGTAACACCTTAACATAGTACTTAGTTTTTACAATTCGTTAATATTCACCCTTAGTTCACAGTGCAGCTCAACCCTAAAAGGATATCTGCACAATATTCAACCAGATCTAGCATCTAGCAACACTTAGCATAACGAAACAGATCAGATCTAGAATATTCAAGCACTAAGCACATTCACATAGCTCAGACCTAGCATTCACTCTCATTATTAAGAAAAGAGCAACATCAGATCTATCTATCATTCATCTATATTAAAGAACTTAAGAAATTCAATACATAAACACATCAATACATCACACAAAGCATAGAAACATAGGATATACATGGTTCACCCCCACCCTGGGGCTACATCCACCAACTCGTCATCCTCTTTATTATCATTGATCAATCTTATTACATGCACAAAGCCTAAAAATCCACTCCGTAGAGGACAGGAGATCTGTGCACCTCGCTAGATCCTCCTTCCTTGAGCTATAGAACAAAGCCTTCCACAGTCTCTTACAATCACTTGCACTTATCTCTGTAAGCCTCAATCAGTATGCACAAAGAAATTACCACTTAGCACTTAGCACTTAGCATACTTGCAACTGACTAGTCACTACTAGTCACTATTCACTTGTCACTATTCACTACTTCTTACTTCGCCTAGACTTATATTTATATATTACAAAATAGGCCTAAGCATGGTTAAACCCATGGGCCAACATCCCCATACCCGTTATATTATCCCAAATCCCAAAAAGGCCCTAAAAAGGGGTCAAGATCCCATGATCTCTACTTCGACTTGCGCTCCACCTTCGATGGCCTGTCGAAGTCCCAAAAAGGTCCAAAATGACCAAGGATCCTTAATACTTGGTCAAGGGACAACAAAGGGGTAGCAGTGAATTTTAATTTTTCACAGGCATAATGGGCTTCAATTTTCAACCTTTTTCTAGCATGGGAGGACTGAACTGGTAAGTGGACAGGAGCAATTTGGACAATCTGATTGATAGGGAGGGGAGCAAGTAAAGACAAATTGGGCTAGCACTGATGTTGGGAGACTGTTGGGTGGACAATCTATTTCCATCCATAATTTTCGAGAACCTTGGGTTGCAATGAGACATGAGGGGGCACAAGAATACCAGGGGCTTGTGGACCTTGGAAGGGAGGCCTTTCAAACCTAGGTTGGACCAGTCCTTGCCCAATCCAATTGAAAAAAACATCCTAAAATAGTTGTCCTAACTCTTGCGAGTCAGCATCAAAGTGAATGGATAATCTAGGCCTTCTCGGTCCCCTGCTCCATTTACTTCTTCCTCGGTTACCTCTTCCATGGATACCTCGACTGAAAAATCTCATTCATGTATGCATGATTGATTAACAAATAGTTCCTTTAACAACCATACATGACAACTCCTTTTAAAATATGAAATAAATTTTGGCTCAGCAACATATCATACTCATGCAATCCAATCCATACAAATTGTTTATCCGTTGTCAATGAGAAGGGGGTGAACTAAGGTTCTGAGATCTGCGAGGGGTTTGTATTACAGACAACAAACAATCAACATTAATGTAAACCAAAGAACATGTCACTATAATCCATCCAAGAAACTACGATTTCAAACTGTTAAAATACATAATTCTCTTGACTGTAATTAAATTTTAGGAGTAGGGAGTGAAAAATGAATATGGGGAAGCAAGGGGATTGTAATTAGTGAAAAGTGAAATAATGGTAGGGAGGAGAGAGGATATTGTTCATAAAATTAATTAAGTAATCCATAAAACCATTCTATATCAAACGCAAAAGATTCAACACCAACAAAAAAACCATTGTGATCAATTTAAACAACTAGTGTGTATAATTCAATCAATTATGTGTATTAACTTGCTCATTGTTCGCAATTAAATCCTTAACATAGTCTCATAAAAAAAAGATGATATGTCTTCCACAACAACCTGTAGAAGAGTTATGTTTCTTCTCATTTGTCCCATGTAATATTTAAAGCGATTTCCAAATGAACACACAGTCACTTGTTTCCACTTTGTTTATCATCAAAACATCAACCATTGTCCATGAATTATTTCCTCAATGAGACACAAAAATCGTTCCCAATTTCATTCCTCTAAACAATTTAATAATCAAATTGTAATGAAATCATATTGTTATAAAACCCATGCCCATCTCTGATGGTGTGACAAAATGATATCCCTAAACATATGCGATGGACATCCAAGTTGTGACTATCACGATTTTTAAATTGCAATACTCCTGATTGGCAATTAAAACACACAGTAATAAAAACCATCAATTCAATTTAAACATGACATAGGAATCCCACACATACCAACTCATAACGCACAAAGCATCGTTGTGACTTAATCAATTATAAACTAATTTTGGGTTAACAATTCAATAATATAAGAGCCAACGACTATGTATTCAATACCATTTCTTAAATCAACAAATTACCATTCTGAGCTATCAATTTGATTGTTATCATAACCAATGCAATGACTAAATACAAATAACCAAAATCACTATCAACATAATCAACAGAGATGAGCCAATAATCAACCATTGTCTACGATACCCCACCAACTCATAAAAATCAACAATATACCCGACAGGATATAACAGGATCCATTTATCAAAGCTAGGCTTCAAGTAATCAAGGGTTCGCTCTATAGATTGGAGTCAACCCCCCAACAGCGGGTGAGAACCTTCAAGACCATACAGTGGACACACAGGCCATACCACCAATACATTCTCAAATAGGGTGACAGTTCATGAGAAGGAGAGACTGTGAACAGAGGAGCAAAGGCTTCATTTTGATCTGTAATAATACCAAGAATACACAAGCTATAACCTTCGCGATCTTCCCAGTCAACCCAAAAATGTTGAGATAAAATATAGCCAAGAAATAGAAATCAACCTTAAGAAAGCCCCTTGGCATAATAGCCATCATAACCCACTGCGCAACCATCAATAGCATGAGCGAACCCATACCCAAGTGAAACAATGCACAGTGACACAAGGTGGTTCAAAACAACAACCCTGTAACAACAAAACGACTAGGCATGGTGACAAGAAATGTGTGGAGACAACTAGTCAATATGGGCCTAATGAAACCCTTCAACAAAAACCAATAAGGATGACAAAGAGCCTTCATGTCTTCTAGCACACAGAATGATCAATGAACCTGTGACTTCAACCATCATTGCAATGAAAACCACACAAATCATCCATTCCAGAGAAATATCACAATTTTACATAGTTATCAGTCTTAAGAAAAGCACAGACTCATACATCACCAAGACAATACCTATTTCATAACTAGAGTGGGTTTATGGATGGAGAAAAAGACATACCTGTAACCAAAATCCTTAAAAATGAGAGCGTGGCCAAGCAGTTCTTCCTTTGCTTGAAAATCGGAGCTTAACCACAATGAACACAATTGAACAATAGCCAAGCTAGGGTGACGGCTAGTGGGAGAGGTATGGAGTGATGTCCAGTAAATGAAAGTCACCTCCATCCTCCAGTCATTCAATTCCTTAGTGAACGCTAGCCCGCCATTCCATTAATTCATTCAATTAAACCATGCATCGAAACCAACATCCAAAATGTGCCACACTATGTCATATTAATCATTGCCAACCATAATGCATATCACATATTTTTCCATATAAGCCAATAAATTGTATAGCCACTAACCTTGTTAGCTAGAAATAAGAACAATGTGTTTAATTCAATGCATGTAGTGTAGTATAGTAGCATAGTTTAATTTCTTTTTTAGATTTTTCCATAGGTCTCTTTTCACTTTCTCTTATTTCATGTTACTAACATATGTCTTGTGCAGGTGTAACATGTAACGGATCATGGCACTGAATAACAATGTGATAACAATGGATATAATCCATTCACACAATATGGAATTTAGATCTTGGAGCAATTAGAAACAACACATAATACGCATTATCCATCTGCTATTATGTCGCAAATAAAACCAATATTTCATCAACCATGTAGAACCCTGTAAGAAGTGTCGAATAGCAACATAAACATCAAATAAGAACTAGATTTGATCTTCCAATCTACAAGGGGGTCCCACCTACTAGTATTATATATATCGTTAGCTTATAATAATAGGCTTTAGCAATACTTTGTGGGCAAAATCCTTGTTGTGATTTTTATCGTCAACAAACTGGCGACTCCACAGGGAATTTTTTTTTCAATAGATTTAGAACTCATAACTCATGGTTTCGCAGACCAAGAACAATAGGTGAAGAAGATATAACCAGAAAGATTATGAAACAGGGGGAAGTGAGTGGATTTAACAGAAGAATGACCGTGAATTGGGGGATAACTCATGAAAAATGTTAAGTATGAGGGGGTTTACCACTGTTTGCATAATCTTTCAACCAAAATCTGCTCTTTAAATTCTCAAATGGATGAAGAAATGGAAAGTAGAAGCAGGAGATAACCAATTTATTTTAAAGACAAGAGTGAAAGCAGATAGCAAATTCAAGTGCTTTCAGGGGGACACCGTAACAGTTGTGTAATCTTGGTTTTTATTGACTAGCAATATCTTGCAGGAGTGTCACTGTGGCAGAACTGATCCAACAACTTGACCAAAAGCATCTACAAGACAAAAAGCAATAAGAATCATAACAGAATTAAAATTGTAAAATTTAAAATAGTAGAAAATAAAATGACAGAATTGTAAAAGCAGCAGGAAATTGTTAAAAGAAAAAAGCATAAATCAACCTATTGTTAGCAGGAATGAAAAACAATGGGAAAGTAAAAGTAGAGCTAGACTACTAATATATAGAAAATTCAAACAGTGTTAGCACTTTTCAAGTTGGTCCCACGTAATGCTTCAAGTGAGAACCGTTAGTGTTGTAAGAAAAAAATTGCTCCTATAAATATTTTAAAATGTAAGACTTAGTATCCAAGACAAAAGAAATTTTGAAGGGACCCAGAAATAACACTTGAAATTCTGAGGTAATTAACATCCCTTTGATGTATATAATTATATCATCGAGATAGATATGAATATTGATCAATTTGTCAAGAGTTATTTGCACAAGTTTTTTAAAAGTGGTACTTGAATCAAATAAGCCAGAAGGTATGCGTTCATCAATCAAGGTACCCAGATCAGTGATAAAGGTGGTTTTATACTTATCTGCCTCTTTTACCTTGATTTGATTGTAACCGAGAAAAATATCAAGTAAGGGCATCATTTGCAACCCTGCGACTTGCTGCAAAATCATTTCTATGTTAGGGAGAGAAGAAAAATCATCCATGATAGCCCGCTTAATTGTGTGAAAATAAACACAAAATATTATGAGTTCGGTGGCTTTATGGACAGGAACTAAATTTGAAGCCCGTTCAGAATACTTGATTGTAAGGATGATACCAACCTTCAATATTTTTCCCAATCCTTTTCGAATAGTTGTTTATAGTGAAAAAGTGATGGTATTTGTTATTTCCTAACTGGTTTTATGCCTTCCTTGATGAGGATGGCATGTTGTATGAGACCAAGATAAAAACCACGAAGATTAACGCAGACCCCCAACCCTCTATCTGAGATCCGCACAGGATCGTTCTTAATTCTCCTCGAGCCGAAGCGACTCCCTCGGATCCCTATTGGAACCTCATGAATCTGATCCACAGGTCCTTCGTGAAAACTCACCCTGTGCAACTTAACACCAAGTGTGAGCCTTACATCTCCATGCGACCACAACCAGGCCTTAGCACAAGCACCTCTAGCAACTCACAAGTTCATGAGTCGATGACCCTCGACTCCTCTTTTAAAAACCTCTGATACCCGAGATGACGATACGAGTATGACTCCCTTCTTGTTAGCGCCTTTACAAGCGACCGCCGGCTAGGGCCTAACTCTAGCACCCCTCGAAACTCACCACTTTGCGATTTGGAGTGTTGAGCCCTCACGCTCCTCCATTGTGAATCCCCGAAGCATGGATGTGACATGTGTTCACAGGATCCCTCATCTCTAGGCACTTCACGACTTCTGCAGTCGAAAAGAAATTACCACAACTCCCGAACCCACGATACATGATACCCCATGAAGGTTTTGATCCAACGGTTCTCACGTGGCTTGGATCCAATGGTCTAGATATCCTCCTCTTCTCCTCACAACTTGGGACTTCATGAAACCAAGAATTTGGTCTGCCCTCCAAACTCACGAACCCTGAATTCGCGAAATGATCCAACGGCGTGGGTTGAAACAAAAAAAATGAATCGTATTGACCCTCAAATCCTGGGTGATGGATTTCACCAGCCTCTAACCACTTAGACACTATACAAGATCCGATGACTCTCGCAATCTCGACACTTCCTTCACGAAGGATTCTTATTGTTCGTTAGCTCTTCTCAAGGATCTTGGACCAAAATGACTTGGCGTCCTTCCACCTGAACTTGACATCTGCGAGATGATTTCGACCTCCATCTCCCTTTGAACACTTCAAAGGTGTTATCCCTCCTAAGATTTCACTTGCAAACTCAAGCCTCCAAAAAGAATCCTCCTCACACTCCTTGCGGCAACTTTCAAATAACTTCTGGTTATTTTAGTCTTCGACCCTGTGCACTCTTTGCAACATTGGTCCTTCAACTTTCCCCTTGGTTGATAAATTCTAAGACTTCCACCAGCCTACGCACACCTTGCACGACTCTATGCTTCACCTGCACTTCTGTTGGTTATGAGAACAACGATATCTCTCCTGAGCTTTCTGAGATAAAACTTAGATCCTCGTCAACGTACACCTTGTGGACGTTCACTGCACTCCTTGCAGGAATTCTCAGGAAGAGAAACAATTGAAACTCATTCTTCCTCTTGCAGGGACTTCATAAATTCAACATGAAATATTACACACATCATAGCATCGAAGCAAGTGCGTAACAGAGACACAAATCACTATAAGCATACCATTCAACTAATGTAAACAATAAGCATCATAACACCATGAAAATTGAGACAAAGCTTCATATATTAACTCAAGTGCTCATGTACATGGGTTCTTCTCTATAGCTCTACAGCTTATGAATTTTGAATGATCCAAAAAAAAATTACAATGATACAAGGGTGAGGGTGTCTATATCTGTTTTCCCTCCTATGCTTCTAAACTGTCTAATCTATTAAATCAAATCTACCTACTTTCATTAAATAGAATTAAATGCCTATTACATTCGACAGATGAGAGTAATTTCTCCAGATCTATTCATATCTCCAAGACATAAATGTAAGTATGCTTCTCCTAGCTATTACATTAATTCTTCAGATTTCAAAATTCAAAACGTCTTCATAAAAACATGCCCTTTTTTTCATCTGTGCATCCATATGCTCCTTTGGCTAGGCACATTCTTTGGCTTTGTACGATGCTCCTGCATCATACTCCCTCGCTTGAAAATTTTCATGAACTCCTGTTCATGAGCTCTTGCATGGTCCATCCATTCTTTTGAATTTCTGCTTCATACTCCCAATTGGCATCTTCAACTGGATGTCCCTTCCACTTGACCAAGTATTCATAATACTCCTTTCTCCTGGTCTTTCTGCCAATCCTCTTGTCAATTATGCTTTCCATCTACGACTTTTCAGCTACAGGCATTTGTTTTGTCCATTGAACTTCTTTATGCTCATATTCTACTTCTGATTCTTCAACTTTGTATGGGTACAAGTCTGCAACATTGAATATCGATGAGATTTCGACCCCATCAAATAATTCAATATCATATGTGTTTGCCCCAAATTTCCTTATGACCTTGCACGGTCCAATATTTTTCATCTTCAACTTGTTATATGTTCCCCTTGGGAACCTCTCCTTCCTCAAATGTGCAAGAATCAGATCACCAAATTCACATTGAATTTCTCGTCTATGTTGATCTTCTCTCCACTTGTATTCTTGACTTGAACTCTACAATCGCTCCTTAACTCAACTATGGAGCTCCTTCATTCCTTCTACAAAGTCCTCTGCACTAGCACTCCTGAATTCAGCTTGTTTTGCATCTTTCAATTCAGAAACTCCCCTTGGCTGCACTCCATACACAATTTGGAATGGACTCTGCCCTATGATTCTATTGAGTGAATCATTGTAAGTGAATTCTACTTGTGGCATAATGTGATCCCATTGACTGTGGTGTTCAGTCACTAAGCTTCTTAACAAATCTCCCAAGCTCTTGTTCACGACTTATGTCTGTCCATCCATATGAGGATGATATGTTGAGCTAAAAGAAAAATTTGTCCCCAACTTCTTTCATAAGGTCCTCTAGAAATGTCCTACAAAATTGGTATCTTGATCAGAAACGATACTCTTTGGAAAACTGTGAAGTCTGACAACTTCCTTGAAAAACAGGTTCGCAATATGAGTTGTGTCACTAGTTTTATGGCATGGTATGAAATGTGCCATTTTTGAAAATATGTCGACTACCACAAAGATTGAATCATATCCTCTATGTGTCCTTGGCAGTCCCAATACAAAATCCATGCTCACTGCGTCCCATGGCCTTTCAAGTATGGGTAATGGTTGGTATAACCCTTTGTTCTGCCTTTTTCCCTTCATGTGCTGGAAAATTATACACCTATCCACAAATTTCTTCACATCCATCCTCATCCCTGGCCAATAATATGAGCTATTCAACTTTGAGAACATTTTATCATGACCGAAGTTCCCAGCCAATCTCCACTGTGTTTTTCCTTCAGCAAATTCTCCCTCATGGAGCATTTTGGAATACATAGTTGATTTCCTCTGAAAAATAATCCATCCTGGATCATGTATTCAGTCCATTGGCTTCTGTCTCTGAGAATTGGGTTCTCAGATGCCTCATATGACTCCTTGAAGTGTCAATCATCCCTATACATTTCCTTAAGGTTATCAAAACCCAAAGTCTTGACTCTGAATTCCTGCATAAGCAAACATTTCCTGCCCAAAGAATGAACAACTTTGTTAGTAGTTCCAGAAATATGCTTAATCACAAAAGTAAAATTTTGCATGAATTCAACTCATTTAGCATGTTTTTTTGTTCAACTTCTCCTGTCGAGTCATGAATTGTAAAGCGTGATTATCATTGTACAGAACAAACTCCTTGGGAACCAAATAGTGTCTCCATTTCTTCAGCGCTTGTATGACTGCATAGAATTCCTTGTCATATGTGGAGTACTTAATCTTCACTTCATTCATTTTTTCACTAAAATACACGATCGTCCTGTCATCTTGGCTCAAGATTGCTCCAATTGCAAATCCACTCACGTCACACCTGACCTGGAATGTCTTACTGAAATATGGAAAAACCAAAATTGGTTGCTCAGTGATATTCTTCTTCAACAGCTTGAAGCTCTTCTCTGCTTCCTCCATCCAGTGAAAAGATTTATGTCTTTTCTTCACTGTTTCCATCATTAGTGTGCTAATTCCACTAAAATTTTGTATAAATTTCCTGCAGAAGCTAGCCAAACCATGGAAGCTTCGAACTTCAAACATGCTCTTTGGCAATGGCCAATTCTTAATCACCTCTATCTTTCCAGGATCCATGTTCAACTCATTTGTAGAGATAAAAAAACCCAAATAAATGAGTTATGTCCTCATGAATGACGATTTCTTCATATTAATCAACAATTTCTCCTGTTGTAATCTCCTCTTTACTGCAGCTAAATGCTTTAAGTGTTCTGATTTTGTCTTGCTGAAAATTAATATATCGTCAAGATATACAATGGCTAATTTTCCAATGAAATCCTTCAGGACTTCGTTCATCAACCTCATGAAAGTATTGGGCGCATTCATTAAGCCAAATGGCATGACAAGCCATTCATACAGCCCCTCATTCGTCTTGAATGTTGTCTTCTATTCATCACCTTCTCTCATATGAATTTGATGATACCCGCTTTTCAAATCAATCTTTGAAAAAAACTTTGCTCCACTCAAGCAATCCATCAAGTCGTCCATCCTTGGCAATGGAAATCTGTATCTGATGGTAATATTATTGATTTCCCTTGAGTCTGTACACATTCTCCAGCCTCCATATTTCTTTGGGTTGAGCATTGTCGGAACAACACATGGACTCAAGCTCTCCCGAATTAATCCTTTATCCATTAAGTCTTGGAACTGTCTCTTAACTTCTTCATTTTCCTACGGCATCAACCTATATGTGGATTTGTTCAGAAAACTAGCTCCAGGTATAAGATCGATATGATGGCTTATACTCCTGATAGGTGGCAACGAACAAGGTAGTTCGTCCACTACTATATCAACAAATTCTTCTAGCAACTCCTGAATTTCTTCTGGTAGATCATCTATTCTTGTACTGGTCAAAACAATTTTGGGCTTCTTGACCACAATAAATTGTTTTTCTTCCTTCTTCTTAACCTCATTAAGAAGTTCCTTCCCACTCATGAGAAGTACAATGTTGCTCATTTATGTTTTCACCTCTTTATCCTTAATCGGCAACAACATGTGCGTCCTACCATTTTTCTCCAAGGTGTACATGTTCTTTCTCCCATCATGAACCACGTTTCTATCATATTTCCATGGTATACCCAGCAATAGATGAAAAACATCAATGGGAATGAAATCAAATAATATTTCATCTTTATATCCTCCTATTTTAAATTCAACTAAACATTGTTTAGTGACATTTACCTGATGTCCTTTTTGTAGCCACGAAACTCTGTATGGGCTTGGATGTGCAACAGTCTCCAGCTCCATCTTTTATACCATCTCTGTATATATGAGATTGTTTGTGATATCGCTGTCCACTATGACTTTGCATACTCTATCCTTAGTTTTGAAATAAGTCCTAAACAAACTGTTTCTTTGGGCCGGGTTCTCTGCCTCCTTCTCCGGCTTCAAGAGAACTTTCCTCATCATCAAATATCTTCCTCCCTTGGCATCTTTTGGCATCTTTTGCCTCAACATTCCATCCTTGATCTTTGGCAATGTGAGTTTCACCACTTTATTTCTTCTTATTTGGACACTCATACGATTTATGTCGGATTTTTCCACAAACAAAGCATTTCACTTCACCTCCTCTACCTCTTCCTCTTCCTCTAGCTAGAGGAAAAGTATTTTTATTAGCATACTGCCTTCCCTATGAGCTTCCTCCTCTCTCAGGTTGAGTTTGAGGTTTCTTCCCCTCTTCTTTAGGTTTCTAAGTTCTGTCTTGGGCAATTATCTTGCCTCTACTTTGACTTCTACCTCGGCCTCTTTGACCTTTCTTCTATCTCAGCTTCTCTTCATCTTTCAGAGCCATCTGATAAGCATCTTCCATAGTCTGAATGGTCATCATGCTCATGTCATCTTGAATGTCATATCGCAGACCATTCATGTACCTGGAAACTTTTTCATGATCGCTTTCTCGATGACCTACTCTGATGTTTATCCTACAGAATTATTCAGTGTATTCCTTCACTGACATCAGCTTCTGCCTCAAATTTTTCATCTTCTGAAACAGAGTGATTTGATCATCCCTGGGTATAAATTTGGCTTTCATATTTGCAACCATTCTATCCCAGCTCTTGATTCTCTGCTTGCCCTTGCAGCGTCTGTCAGCCTACAGTTCATCCCACCATAGTGATGCATGCCCTTTAAGTCTAGTAATGGCATGTTTGACTTTCTTATCTTCCTCGACATCCTCGTAGTCAAAGTATTTGTCTAGAGCTCTAATCCAACCTAGAAGTTCTTTAACATCCAAGTTGCCTGTGTACACTGGAATGTCCATTTTTTCTCTAGCACCTATCCTTGCAACAACCCTGAATAGGCATTCATCTGCAGCATCTTCGACTACAAATTCTTCTCCTTTGTTTCCATATTTATTTTCACTTTCATCTTTGTTGATATCCCCAGCATCGAGTGTGCACCTCTGTGTTGTCTCCATAGCATCAAGCCTGGCACGTAACTCACACATTTCTCTTTCCACCATTGGATCAGGCATTGGCCTATCTCTTCTTCTTGGTGACATGGCTATAAAATGTTCTCCCTTATCTCTGCTATAGAAAGAAAATAAATTGTTCTATGCTCTGATACCACAACTAACATAGACCCCTGACCCTCTATCCAAGATCCACACAGGATCATTCTTAATTCTCCTTGAGCCAAAGCAACTCCCTTGGATCCCTATTGGAACCTCATGAATCTAATCCATAGGTCCTTCGTGAAAACTCTCCCTACGCAACTTAACACTAGGCGTGAGCCTTACATCTCCATGTGACCACAACCTGGCCTTAGCACAAGCGCCTCTTGCAACTCGCAAGTTCGTGAGTTGATGACCCTCAACTCCTCTTTTCCAAACCTCCAATACCTGAGATGACGATATGGGTATGACTCCCTTCTCATTAGCGCCTCTAAAAGTGATCGTCGTCTAGGGCCTAACTCTAGCACCCCTTGCAACTCGCCACTTTGTGAGTTGGAGTGTTGAGCCCTCACGCTCCTCCGTTGTGAATCCTTAAAGCATGATAAGTCAACGATGGGTTGACCCCTTCCAAGGTCGACGTGTGTCCACCACCTATCACCTACTTCTTCCTTTTTTGTGTGCTCTATGTTTGCGCCACCTGTCAACCACTCAGTCCCCACATAACGGATGTGACACATGTTCACATGAGCCACAGGTGTTGGACACTTCGCGACTTCTGCAGTCGAAAAGAAATTACCACAACTCCCAAACCCACGCTACACGATACTCCATGAAGGTTCTGATCCAATGGTTCTCCTATGGCTTGGATCCAATGGTATGGATCTCATCCTCTGCTCCTCACAACTCGGGACTTTGCGAAACCAAGAATTTGGTCTACCCTCCAAACTCACGAACCCCGAATTCGCGAAATGATCCAACGACGTGGATTGAAACGAGAACAACGACTCATATTGACCCTTGAATCCTAGGTGATGGGTTTCACCGGTCTCTAACCACTTAGCATCTCTGCAAAATCCGATGACTCTCGCAATCTCGGCAGTTCCTTCACGAAGGCTTCTCACTGCTCATTCACTCTTCTCAAGGATCTCGGACCAAAATGAATTGGCATCCTTCCACCTGAACTTGACTTCTGCGAGATTATTTTGACCTTCGTCTCCCTTTGAACACTTCAAAGGTGTTATCCCTCCTAAGATTTCACTTGCAAACTCAAGCCTCCAAAAACAATCCTACTCGGACTCCTTGTGGCAACTTTCAAATAAATTTTGGTTATTTCAATCTTCAACCCTGTGCACTCTTTGCAATAGTGGTCCTTCAAATTTCCCCTTGGTTTATAAATTCTAAGACTTCCACCAGCCTGCGCACACCTTGCACGGCTCTGTGCTTCACCTGCACTTATGTTGGTTATGAGAACAACGATATATCTCGGGAGCTTTATGAGATAAAACTCATATCCTTGTCAATGCACACCTTGTGGACATTCACTGTGCTCCTTGTAGGAATTCTTAGGAAGAGAAACAATTGAAACTCATCCTTCCTCTTTTAGGGACTTCATAAATTCAACATGAAATCTTACACACATCACAGCATTGAATCAAGTGTGTAACAGAGACACAAATCACTGTAAGCATACCATTCAACTAATGTAAATAGTAAGCATCATAACACCATGAAAATTGAGTCAAATCTTCGTATATTAACTCAAGTGCTCATGTACATGGGTTCTTATCTACAGCTCTCTACTACATCTCTACAGCTTATGAATTATGAATGATCCAAAAAAAAAAATTACAATGATACAAGGTTGAGGGTGTCTATATTCGTTTTCCCTCCTACGCTTCTAAACTGTCTAATCTATTAAATCAAATATACCTACTTTCATTAAACAAACTTAAATTCCTATTACATTTGACAGATGAGAGTAATTTCTCCGAATCTATTCATATCTCCAAGACATAAATGTAAGTACGCTTCTCCTAGCTATTACATTAATGCTTCAAATTTCAAAATTCAAAATGTCTTCATAAAAATGTGCCCTTTTTTTCATCTACATGTCTAGTTACTCCTTTGTCTAGGCATGTGCTTTGGCTTTGTACGATGCTCCTACATGAAATATCCTCATAAGACCAATAAAAAACATCTTGAAATTCACTGAGTAGCTTGGAAAACCTCATTTTCTCTTCATCAGAACATTGGGTACCTATTTTAACATTATTTGGAGCCTCAGGTGTCCCAATGTTCAAGGAGATGGTTTCACCCACCTTCCTTTTCGACTCCTCTTCTTTATGTTTCTCTTTATTTCCTACATCACTCGATGAAAATGAACTCTCAAGAGGAGTCAAGCCCTTAGCAATATTGTCATCTTCTATGGATATAATTTCCTTGAGCTTAAGAGGTTCATTTTGAATGAAAGCACAAATGCTCTCATCGTTAGGGAAAACCTATCGAGATTCTATATTTTCAGGGATATGTGGACGATATAGAGATTGAAAAGTACAATCAGGTCTGTGAGGCAAAAGTGGTCAATTAGGAGAAGTTGCAAAGACATCTAACCGATCGGCCATTGAGTTTAACTCCCTCTTAACATGAGTGATGTTGAAAGATAATAGGTTTGAGATAAGCACCCAGATAGTTTCTGTATATCATTTCATCAACTTGTTGCTAGGAGAGTATATCTTGTGCACAAGGTTAAAAACAAGCTCAGAATCTCCAAAAACTTAAAGGTGACCACAACCAAGATTATATTTGTTTTCAATGCTTAATAATAGTAAAATCCAACCTGTAATACAAGTTATGGATTTTCCCTGCAGGGGAAATCAAGATAATGCCAGCTCCATTACCTTCATTAGAGCATGAACCATCAAAGTGCATGTGCAAAATACCATTATCCAAATCAATTTGTTCCAAGGGAATGTTATCCTCCTCAGAGAAGATGGAATACACTCCTAGGTACTCTTTGATATAGTTTACATTAGGTTGTGGGACACTCTCTATGTAAGGTGAAATCCTTCCCTTTCTAAGGACTATAATGTTTTTACCATTCTGGGGAACAGATAAATGTGTTTTGTCGAGTAAGAGGTATCCACATGTTAAATCTTGCCAATCTCTTCCCAAGATGATTGAGTAATTGCTTACTGGCATATCAATTACCTGAATGCTAAGGGTTGTTCTTATTTCAGGGTGTGCACACAAAACTAAGGTCACACATTTAATCTCACCTATGGTTGTTTGTTGTATATTGTTATAGGAGATCATACTTCTGGCGTTTTAATTTGTACAAGACAAGCCTATCTCTTCCATAATAATATTCAACATCACACTTGGGCCCGAACTGCCATTAATGAGGCAACAATGGGTGATCTTATCCATAATCTTTACAGAAATATAAAAAGGGGGATTTTTTACAAGGTATCTAAAGTTATGTACACCTAATTTATTTATAGATGAATCCTCTTCATTTACCTCTTCAGAGAGGTTGGATACAATGGAAGATTTTCCATACATGAATTGTTTTAGATGCATCTTTTGTTCAGGGACAACAACCATGTCTAGAAGGGTTGCATCTGCTTTGATGTTGGCCAATTGATTCAAGATATTGTACTTGGAAGAGGGGAGAGGGGAAGTTGTTCCTTGACTTTCAGGAACCTTAGGAACTTGAACCGTAGAAAAGGGTGAGGATGAGCTTAGGATAGAAGAATTTTGGGGAGGGTCAAATTTTCCTTTGGGAGCATAATCTTTGTTCCTAGTATTGATGATCATGACATCTTCTGGCTCTACAAAATATAGGACAATGATGGTAGTTTCTGGTCTTTTACCAAATATATTATCTTTTTCACTCTTCCTTACCTCACATGTGGCTTCCTCATTGTGTTCCTCGCAAAATTTATACCAACTTCGAGGAAAGATAAATTTAGGATGGAAATTATTTTCAATCGGATTTCTAAAGGGGGTTGCAAAAGAGGATGATGCTCCAAGGGTGAGAGGGAAGACATTTCCTTTTCACTCATACACTATCATACGATTATATCTTGCACTAGTTGTAAGAGGGCGGACATGTTTGTCTATTTAACCGATTCTCCCTATGGAAGACCTATTCTTTCAAGCTATTCTTCATACTCTAAACAAGTATGCAAAGAGGAATCGAGATTATCAATGGATTTTTCCTCGAGCCTATGATGATGGGGGAAGGTAATGCATTGTAGTAATGAATGAAAGAGGCTTGGTTATGAGGTCGAATGAGTTCGGGGATTTGATTGTATGACTTAGTGAAATGAAAGTTGAAGGACTTGATGGTTTCACCATCTTTATAGGCGATGTTATTGTATTCCCTTAACTTCTCTGCTAGGATTTTAGATTTCCCATAGGTGGACCTGAACCAATATATTAAATCCTCTCAAGTAAACATAATATTAGGAGGAAGGTCAAAGAAATCAGTCACAGCCTTTCCTTCCAAGGAATAATGAATAAGCGCATGAAAGTATAAATGTCATTGGCTCCTATGTTTTGACAAGCATTAGAAAATGCCACCAAGTGTTCGTTTGTAGGGACAGTGTTATTTCCCGAAAACCTAGGGATATTCTCTTTGAATTTAGGAAGTGGACAAGTAGTAGGTGCTAGGTTAAGAGGAGAGGACACATGCCATGGTGTGGTTGTGGCGTCTTCTTCAAACTGAAAAAGCCCATACTTTTTAATGACTTTGGTGGGATTTGTGGTAGACTAGACAGGGATATGGTGGCTATATGAGCTACCAATCACTGATAATGACAAATAATAGGAAGAACTTCCAATTCCACCAGAGCCACCACTAGATGCCATCTTGTGGATGATAGGTGAGGAAAATAAAGACGAATTAGATGAATCAGACAAAGTTCTCCTTAGAGAACTTTGTTGGGTAGATAACACAACATCCCTTCTACCTATTTTAGCAATAGGATTAATTTCAGGTGATAAGCCTCTTCTTCTTCTAGAAACACGAGAGTCTAAAGACATGAAAGTAAGGCCAAAATTGAAGGAACAAGAAG
>JZKD02S1809969.1:0-25264 GCA_000966675.3 Picea glauca | reverse complement strand
TTCATTGAACCCTTTCATTATAATTGTATCCTTTGTCTCCTATATATATATATATATATATATATATATATATACACACACACACACCAAGGATGCCTAGTCTTAGTATCATATAATATTGTCATGTACATTGGATATACTGTAAAAGGAGGTCTCCACATTGAAGTGGATTTTTATTCATTGACTTTTTTCATTATCAAGGTGGTGGATCATAACACTTCCCCATACGGTGAGAGAAAATAATTTTATGAAACCATATTTATGATCTTTGAAGGTATGTTTCTATCCTTCCTCAGTGAATCTTGTATATAAATCCTTGAAATCCATGGTAATGGGTCCCAAAGTGTGCAACCATTATACATTGAGAACTAAATCACAACCACACATTTCAATAGAAAACATGTGATATTTGAGATGATACTCACCCATTTGAAGTTTCTCATTTTCACATTGACATCCACATTTAATTATATGACCATTGGCTATCATAATTTGAAAAATAGGTATGGTTGGACATGAAAATGGCCTTCTTCAGCCACTCTCCTATGAATAAAATTATGGGTGCCGCCACTTTCAATAAAAATGATCACCTTGTAGTTCTTGGTGTAATTGATCAACTTCAAAGTTTGAGGTGTAGAAAAATCAGATGAAGCATGGAGAGAAATTTGGGATGGTCCTTCACAAGCATATTGTATTGTTGTTTCATATTAAGTAGGAGGGGTTGTGTCTTTGAAGTCCAATTTAGGAGTGTCTTCAACTAAGATTTCTTTCAGGTCATCTTGGGGGAATACACCCATTTGAAAATATTTTTTCTCTTTAGATATATACCCTTTGAAATACCACTCATCACAATTTTACTTTTCTAATGGAATACATAGAACAAGAAACCCTCTAGGTACTTCCCCTCATTTCAAGGATGGTATAGGAGGTAAATAGGTTGGTTGCATTTTTGGAAACCTAACCTGGTGGGGACATCGAGTGAGACCCAATGATATCTTCTTCAATATATAGGCCCGGGGACTTGACCTCATGACGTCCTCTTTGTAATTTGCAGCACTCAACCACTCGAGCTAACCCACTAGGCTCACTCATCAATTATAGTAAAGATTAAGGATATTTTGTTCAACCATCTCTTTCAAGTACAACTTTTGGATTCTCAAGGGATGAGGGGTTGGGGGTAGTTTCCAAAGGAGGGTGAATGTGATAAGTGAATTAGGGTCTTTTGGTTTGGGATTGTATCACCATCTCTACTTCTTTATCTCTCTCACACGCTTCCAACCAAGTAGTTGGGTGTTGCATCATGACTTGTGCTTTAATTTCCTCCTTGAGACCACTGATGAAATATTATTAAAAAAAGGAATTAGATAATCCATCTATGTAGAATTCCAATTTCTCAAAGGTTTTGATAAATTCTATAATTGTACCTATTTGGCATAATTTTTTTAGGCATTCTAAATAGAAAGTGTCTCATTCAGAATGATCATAGATGGCCTTCACACAATGGATCTAAGAAACGTATCCACCACCATGATATTTTTTATACCATTGCCAACTTTTTGGATCCAAATATAAAACTCCCACACTAAGTTTCACTAGCTTATACATAATTCTATGGAGAGAGAAATAGTGTTGCATTTGGGTAACCCAACCATAAGGATCGAAATCGTCAAACTCGTTCATGTCCACTTTTGGATAGTAGTTTCTTGAATTGTGATCTTGAAAATTTGTGTGATGGTTATCTAGAAAAAGTGTGTTAGTTTGTTTTTCTTTGTTTGTTGAAGATTCCCCCTTGGTTGGCATTTTCGGATCCAGTGCCTTGATACCCAAGGATGTACACAACCATCTAAACATGGTCTTGAAATAATCCCCCTATTGGTCCATATTGGATGGGAGGTGATTAAAATCATCTATGACTGAAGAATCAAGTTAATAAATCCTAAAATCAAGGTGTTACTACTTGTTGTTCTATTCTTGGGTATTTTCCTCCATGGATGTCATATTTTGAGTATGGTCCATGGGAACACTTAATATCCTCTAAAAGTGCTATCCTAGACTTATCTCAATACAACCAGTTGCTTGAGAGGAGTCTTTTGAGAGATATTGTCAACACTATAGTATTGGGTCCACACAAAAATAATTACTTGAAATGTATATCCACACGATCAAAATGACTCAAGAAATATTTTGAGAGTATTACTCCCAGTTTATTATTATTGCACTAACAAAATTCCCAAATTCCTTCTATACTCAAAGATGTAGGAATTTCAATGGTGGAATACAAAGGCTAGAGATTTCAAGGTCATAAAGAAAAGGGAATGTAAAGTGATATAGATCTCTAATATACTGAAGGGTTTCCAATAATAGTAGTTGGATGAATATTTCATGATGCCAACTAAGCAGGAAAGACTGTACCCTTATTCGTACTACATGATTTCTTGGTACATGAGAGTGATATCCCCAAGTGTTTTTATCTATGTAGTATAGAAATAAGATGGTCACATGTTTGTGTAAGGCCAGATTCAGGTGTGCCTAGAGGAATTTCATTATACCCTAGGATACATGGAAGTCAATTCCACACATGTGTTGTATGATGTGGAATTCTTTGAAGGGGTACCAATAGAGACTACAAGGGTGTCCAAATAGTTGACACCACTTGTATTTTCTATGTGTATTCTTCCACAACCATAGGTTTACACATCCAACAATAGATGAATGTGTTATCTAAAGACATTGAAACATGTCTCTAACATTTAAAAAGAATCAAGTAAAATATGTTTTTGTTGTTTTAGGAAAGATATTTTTTACCAATTATAGTCATCCTTAACCCTTAAAATTGAATCACTTACTATGTATATGGATATACAAGAAGATACAAAATACAAATAAGAATAAATATGTGAAATATACACTCGTATTAATGATTATCAAAAGAAATAAATCAATGTTCATTGTCTCTTAAGGTAGGGAAACATTTCACTAAGTAAAGCTCCAATTACAACACTACTTGAAAAAAACATTCCATAATCTCCTAGTTCTTTAAATAGATTATGAATACAAAAACCTTAACTACTTTTGGTCCAATCATTAATAAGTACCAACTACCTAGTGGGATTTATTTAATAAATATGACCATTTTATATTACATAACTATGCAGTACTATCTAATGGGATTTATTCAAAGAATATGGTTGCATACATTAATTAAATAATCACAAAGTAACCTAAAGTATGGAGGTTAGGGTAAGACCCTAACAAAAACTCTCAAAAGATTGTATTGGAGGTTGAAGAATGAATAGAAAGAGGTTATGAGAATACGAAATTTGTTTGCAATGAGACAAAAGGAAGGAAGAATATAAATACCATTTACGAAATATCTAAATATAATGGAAGTGTCGCTTCTACTTTCCATGATATTTCTTCAAAATGTTTCAATTTCTTTGAGAAGGTATGTCAATATACGAGAATTTTAGAAAACATTACAAAGATGATTAAAATAGTAGAAAAATTCCCAAGTTTTGTTGATATTGATTTTAATGAAGAATTGATAGAAAAAGTTTCTCAATAGAAACTAGAGAATATTGCATTCTCATTTGAAAGGGACAAGAGCTGTGGACCTAATGACTAGACCATTGAGCTCTTTCAGGATTACTATGAACTTATAGAAATGACATGTTGGTGGTTGTTGATGAGTCCAATCTCTCAAGGAAGGTATTAGGTTCTATTAACTACACCTTTATTGCACTTGCCCCAAAAAGGATAATCATTAACCTTTTAGGGGTATTAAGTCAATCTCCCTCTATAAAAATAGATACAAAATCGTATCCAAGGTGATTGTTAGAATCCTCAATCATGTTCTCTCAAAGGTGTTATCTCTCGAGAAACTTGGGTTCCTCCTTAATAGAAAATCCATGATGCATTTGGGTTAGCACAAGAGAGTTTTCATTCCATAAATACAAAGAAGTAGGTAGTCATGGTGATAAAAATAGATCTCTCCAAAGATTTTATAATGTTAAATGGTTATATCTAAGGCTTGTTTTGGTACATTCTGGTCTTGACATCGCCTTTGTTAATTGGGTCAAAGGTTTCATCTCATCCTCTTGTGTTTTTGTTTTAGTGAATGATTCAACTTCTTTTTCTAGGCCTGCCAAGGGCTTGAGGCAAGGTTCTCCCATCTTGCCTTTATTTTTTCTTCTTATTTATAATGATCTTAGAATAATGTTTGGATATCTTATGGGTAGTGGAAGGTTATAAATAATCTTTATTGCAAGATATCTTTCTATTATTGATAATTTTTTCCAGGTGATGTTCTTATTTTTTGGTTTGGCTCCAAAATAGAAGATAAAGTGTGTAAAGGGGACCTTGACCTTTATAGTGATACTACATGAATGGAGGTTAACCTAAAAAAAACCTTTATTTCTTTTTCAATATATCTTTAGAAAGGGTAATAAAGGATTTGATGCCATTTCAAGTTGTGGATTTTAATTCAAACATGAAGTGCCTTGGGTTTGTTATAAAACTTAACTCATGTGACTATCGTGATTGACTTTGGTTATTTAAGAAAATTGAGAAAAGGATCTCTAGTTAGTGTTCTCATAGGTTATCCTTAGTGGGGAGGTTAACCCTTATCAAATTATTTCTCAAATCTACTCTAGTATATTGGTATTCCCTTTCTTACATTCCATTGGGGATCCTTGAAAAATTAGGAAGAGTTGTTTCAAATATTATGGAAAGGAAGTTAGGAAAATAATGTTATCACACTAGTTAAATGAAAATGGTTGGCATGACCAAAGATGTTATTAGGATGGGGTCTAGGAAAACATCCATTACTTCGGTAAATCTTTTGTTGCCAAAAATCTATGGAGATTTATAAGTAAGGATGGCCTATGGAAAAGGGTGACATATTCCAAATATTTAGGCATACCAAATCAGGTATCATACAAAATCAAGTATCCTCCTCTCATTGGAATACCAAATTAGGTAGCCTACAAAATCCTTCTCTGATGCATCAATAATTGATTTGTAAATTGTCATGGATATTCTACTAGAACAATTCGTTACAACAGATATTACAATATTATAAAAAATATATATTATGCAATTTATTACCTTAGATATCATATTTATTGTTACTAATGTAGTGCTCAAAATTATGGAAACAATTGAAACTAAAATGAAAGAAACAAATAAATGAACACATCATTCACACAAATGAACACAAGATGTGATATGGGAAACCCAATATGGGAGAAAAAATAGATAGAAGGTGAGGCATATGCTCTTCTCTCTTTTTCTCAGTTATGAAATGCAAGTACAAAGAAAGGGGCACTCAATATAGAGTTATCATGGACATTGTGACCTAAACAACTACTAGAGAATCTTCTACCTCCTAATGCTTGAACTTGTCCCTTTAGCTACCAAAATACCTATTTAAAGTCTTCGTATTCCATTGATGACTCTTTGTATGTGACAGTGTTCTAATATGTATTCAATTAGCTCAAGAGAACTTGCACATTTAATTGTATCAACCATGGATACATATGTAGTTTTGAGACACTATGCATTGTTTGTGTAGGGTATAAGCATTTTTATTGATTGTATTAGGTTCTTTTATGATGTGAGTAAATTAAAAATCTTCGAACAAAGTTATTCTAATTGAACACTTGAAAATAAAGAACACAACTTTGCAAACAATCTATCGCTTAATCAGAGGAAATGACATGAAAGTAGAATAACACCATTAGCAAACTTATAAATATGATAACTCTTACTTCTGAGTATAGTTTATATAAATATGATAACTCTTACTTCTTAGTATAGTTTATGGATGATTTTCATAATTAGAACATAAAAATGCTTCTACATACAATTATTTGATCTACAATTGTACTCAAGAAGGCATCTATCATTCTAAACATATATCTAATTCTAATTAATCGTGAGCAAAGAAACCAAACGACTATGCTCAGAGAACGATGTAATATAAATTAACCCTATGCTGGAAATGAAAATATACATATACAAGGAAATAAATAGAATATTCATACCTTTGGAATAGTCCCTTTCTCCTAAGTGTCAACTACCCTAAGAAACTATGAAATTGATGCTACAACACTCTCAAAATTTAGCACAAAACTCACTTTTTTCATTAGAAGAAATGTCAATATTTATGACTCTATATAGTCCCTTTCTCTCTTTTTCTCAGTTATGAAATGCAAGTCCAAAGAAAGGGGCACTCAATATGAATTTTCCATGGACATTCTGGCCTAGATGGCTACTAGAGAATCTTATACCTCCTCTGTTATGCTTGAACTTGTCCATTTAGCTACTGAAATACCTCTTTAAAGTCCTCATATTCCATTTATGACTCTTTGTATATGACAATGTTCTAATATGTATTCAATTATCTCAAGAGAACTTGCACATTTAATTATATCAACCAAGGATACCTATGTACTTTTGAGACACGATGCACTATTTTTGTAGGGTATAAGCACCTTTATTGATCGTATTAGGTTATTTTATGATGTGAGTAAACTAAAAATCTTTGAACAAAGTTATTCTAATTGCACACTTGAAAATAAAGAACAAAACTTTGTAAACAATATCTCGCTTAATAAGAGGAAATGACATGAAAGTAGAATAACACCATTAGGAAACTTCTAAATATGATAACTCTTACTTCTGAGTATAGTTTATGGATTCTTTACATAATTGTCACATAAACATGCTTCTACATACAATTATTTGATCTATAATTGTACTCAAGAAGACATATATCATTCTAAACATATATCTAATTCTAATTAATCATGAACAAAGAAACCAAATGACTATGCTCAGAAAACTATGTAATAGAAATTAACCCTGTGTTGTAAATGAAAATATACATATACAAGGAAATAAATAGAATCTTCGTACCTCTGGAATAGTCCCTTTCTCCTGAGTGTTGACTACCCTAAGAAACTATGAACTTGATGCTACAACACTCTCAAAATTTAGCACAAAACACACCTTTTTCATTAGAACAAATGTCAATGTTTATGATTCTATATAACAACACTTGTTATTTTATGTATTCATTTGCCTCCCTGGGTAGTAATGGAGTCATTCTCCTTACAATATAAGAAGAGTGGGTTTCATGCCATTTTTAGAGAAAAGAAACAAAAATACAACATTTTTAAAGAGAACAACAAACATAAAAATACATAATGACAAAGATCCCATGTTCTCCATTACTCTAGTCAAGAAGGAGAATTATATTGGCTATCGGCACTTGACCCAAGTCTCTAATTGTATATATGGTTGCAATCTATTGGGAAAACGAGCTAAGGACTGTGCCCACACACTTCATGTGATCCTAGATGCCAAAATCAACAAATAGACGACAACATCCTCTTCATAAATGCCATGACCAGCACCCATATAATTCATGAAGTAGGTAAAATGTTTCATTTTGTCCAAAATTGGTTCAGCAAACCCTATGAATCAGAAATCATGCATGCTCCCTCTTTAATTCGATATAATGTGCTTCTTCAACCATAGGCAAGCTAGAAACCAAAGGGATCGATTTATTCTACCTTCAAAAGAGATCATGCACTCATGCATATTTATTAGCACATAATAATATGTCTTTACACAAAACAAGATGTAAATAACAAATTAAACATAACCTATGACCACAATTATAGCTAAGAAAATCACTAGAAAGAAATCCAACATATCTCAGAACCAATTACTTGATAAATAACCATTTTGTATCCCATAAGTGTTCTAAGGTACACAAAAGGGAGGTTTCATAGGGATAAAAGTACACGATATATGAGACCCATCATCTCCCCCCTTCCAAAATGGGTGCAACCTACTACTCACCTACTACTAAATCTCTCGAAAAATTGCATACACATCACTCCAATTATATCATGGGTGACCAAACTCCTCTGAGATATAAAATATTAAGTTTCTCTCCACTTGGGTCCACTAAGGCATCTCGTTAAACTCATCCCACTTTGTAGTAATCTTGTAGACTCTTTTTGGGAACTAGATAAGGGAATAATGAAAACTTAGACCCATCCACCCAGTGACGATCATCTTGAGTGAGCTCACATAAAGTTTTACCTTGGCCATTGCCAAACTTAAGAGAGGATATGCATTGGGGTATCTCTCTCTCACAAAGTTGGGAATCCTTGTCCATATCTCATGTGAATCCATGAGGGACTTGATATAATATTGACAAATTATGATCCAGGTGGATATCAGTGGCCACTCACCTTTTCCAACTGGCTCAAAACAGTTTTCTGACAATTTTGGTAATTTACTATTTTTAGCAGTTTTTAACTTCCGAGGCCATTTTGAGGCCCTAAACGATATTTTTGGGAAAACAGGGAGAAATATGGAAGTTCCTTATATGTTTCCTACAAAATGAATCTCCTCGACAATACCTTTCCAACGGGCTATCATGCACCTAAAACAGAGATCGTATGCAAAAGTTACGACCCCAAGAAATTGATATACTAACTTACCCAAACAGGGCCCACATGACTTTTGGCGCTTCATCTCCTAGGGTTGGGTTTTTGGATGTCTAGGGTTTTTGGCATTCCTTTTTATTATAAAAATGCCTTCAGAGCCTCATTGTAATCATATTCTTGCGAATGCGAGTAGCCATCACATCTCTTCTCAGAGATAAGTTGCCACCATTCTAGTGAGTCTTTCACTCTATATTTTTACAGTCTCTATACATTTCTTTCATTAATATAAATCATGTATTATTGTATCTCTGTGTTTATGGTTGCATCTCTGATACATTTATGTTATATTATTGGATATTCGCGATATCTATGTGCATTTCTTTATTATATCTCCGCTCTCATTTCATGCCGAAAATAATCTGGATCAAATTGTACTCTCATAATATGTAAGAGCCAATCGTTATTTTTTCCTAATTACTATTGCATTTCTTGAATCACCTAAGAGTATATAGTGTTCATCTTGAATTTCCATTGGAAAAGAGTGCTCATCTCTGATAAAGAGAATAGAATTAGCCTATGAATTCTCATATAATAGAGATGTCTCTTTCTAGACCACATGGTTATAACAAAGGATGAAAAAGTCCTAAGCTGCACATCCCCTACATAGGGCTTTGGTTTCCAACGAGAAACATCCCCTACATAGGGCTTTGGTTTCCAACGAGAATTGTCCTACATAATGAAATTAAATTGATAGAGCTCACAAAGTAGATCCCAATCATGGAGTGTTGTTGAATAAAAGGTATCAATGAACTAGTCAGATGTGTATATCTAGGTATCATACCTTGTTTCACCCCTCTAGGTTCTAAGTTTGGTCCAATGTTCATGGATTAATATCCCATGGACTCTTTATGGGGCTATATAAGTCATACCTTGGAGTTCAAGCTCACAAACATGCTACAATTGTTGTTGAGAATGTTCCAACTTGTTTTTGTAATGTTGAATCCTTGTTTTCCACTTATTCTCCTACACAAGGTACATTTGAAACCACCTTTCCTTCATACTTTGAATGGATTGTATATAGATTTCTATATCAACTACCCCCAAATCAAAGATCTCATCCTTATTATGCCAACTTGGAAGGTCATGCTTAAGCTATAAAAAGGCATAGGTGTTTACTATCACATCATCAAAGATGAAATTGATGAATTTATCTACGAATGTTATTATACTCTATGTTTTTGGAGTAGAGTTACCATTTAAATTAGGGTCCTCCTTAGGTAACATTTCCTATTGATCTCCTTCATAAAACACTTCTTTTGGTCCATTTTGAGAGACCCCTACAAACAGGTTATGATGATTCTTACAAACATCTTCTCCCTCATAATTTTGATTTGAAACAAGTTCATTTTTATGTATGGGGAGGTTTCCATCATCTTTTATGATCCCATTATCATTATCATCTGGAGTATCATCCCTATATTTTGTTGTAATGGGTTCATCTACAAATTTAATTGCTTCTAGTAGAACACCTTATCTAGGTGGATATCGGTGGCCACCCACCTTTTCCAACTGGCTCAAAATAGTTTTCTAACAATTTTGGCAATTTACTATTTTTAGTAGTTTTAACTTTTGGGGCCATTTTGAGGGCCTAAATGAAATTTTTTCAGAATAAGGATTCTCAATGATATAGAAAGGCATGATTGATCCCCCAAAATTAATATCCTCGACGATACCTTTCCAATGGGCTATCATACGCCTAAAATGGAGATTGTATGCAAAAGTTACGACCCCAGGAACTTGATGTACTAACTTACCCATACGGGGCCCACATGACTTTTGGCACTTCATCTCCTAGGGTTAGGTTTTTGGATGTCTAGTGTTTTTGGAATTCCTATTTATTGTAAAAATTCCTCCAGAGCCTCATTATAGTCAGCTTCTTGTGAATGAGCGCATCTGTCACATCTCTTCTCAGAGATAAGCCGCCACCATTCCAGTAAGCTTGTTTCCGCTGCATTTTACAGTTTCATCTTATTTCCTTATTGAATAGAAAACCAGTTTTATTGTATCTCTGTTATTTTTTGTTAAGAACCTGTTAATAATCTATAGTCATCTCATTCTGCTCATAAAATCTGGATCATTGGTATCAAAGCGGTCTTCTCCTTACCGTCTTAATGCATGTCCCCAACGAGGTCGGAGTATAAAGAGTTGGCTCTCGAACTTGTTTCTCTCGAGGAAAAAATATCTCACACACCTAAGAGACCTCTCAGGGTAGGAGAAATGAAAGACGATGGGATAGAATATGCTTTCAAACTGTTGATTGAGGAATCCCTCACGCAACAAAGGAATGAGATGATGGATAGTTTCACGCAAATCCTTTGGTGGCTACCAATAGGTGATGCATCTTCTTCGAGTGGAGGCACCACCCCCTTCAAGGTACAAATAAAATTCCATATTCCTATATTTGAATTTCAGATAGACGCAGATGTTGTAGACAAGTGGTTGAATCTACTAGAAGGGTATTTTTTTGTCCATAACTTTTTGAATAGAGAAAAGATTACTTTTGCGCTCCTCAAACCCATTCCCCATGTCAAAGATTGGTGGGAAACTTTCTGTGAGAAAAAGGAAACAGAGGAAACCTCATTATTTACAGTCACTTCCACCTAGGAATCCTTCATGGATGTTATTAAGGAACAATACTGCACTATCGGAAGTTATGACGACTTGTATACAAAATGGACCACACTGCAACAAGAAAGAGACCAAGAGTGCCAGATTTTACAAATATATTTCATACCTTGCGCACCAATATGGGCATCAAAGATTCGGAACGACATATGGTTCTCAAGTATCAAGGTGCTCTGCATAGATACATCTAGACTAAAATGGAATTTTTGGACATATCATCCTTGGGCACAACCTACCTGTTAGTTGTAAACCTGCGAAGTAAATCAATGCATATAGATTCTTAAGAAAAATATAAATTAATCAATGGCTCATACACAGAGTACACAGAGATTTTATACCAGAAACCCTCAACCAGGAAAACCTTTCTTATATTCATTATATTGAATTTCACCATTCACCATACAATATATACAATGTTTTTAGGTATTTCGTAGATACCAAAACCATAATCCCTTAATCCGAGATTAATTTACAAAACCGCTAAAAATAATTTACAAAACGATGGATCTTTAGATGCAATTGTTGAACCTGACGTGCCCACACACACACATGCAAATAATATAACACATACCCAACATTCTCCCACTTGTTGTTTTCTTTGCATCCAGAGGTCCAGGGGTCCAGGTGATTATATAGTCAACAATCCAGGGCAGCAATTCCCATTGTTACTCTACACTAGGAGAACTTTTATGTGCTCACAGACTTTGTCAATGAATCTGCAACATTCTTCAAAGTGCCAACCTTTTCTAGAAACACCTTCTTTTCCTCAACCATGTCTCTCACAAAGTGATACTGAACATCAATATGCTTTGTCTTCGAATGATAAGTTGGGTTCTTTGCCAGGAATATTGCACTATGACTGTCACAATCTAATCTCACTGCTTGTTGTACCAACCCAATACCTGAACCTTCTTAGACTTGCAATCTTTCTTATAATGCCCTATTTTACAACACTTCTAACATTTCCTCAAATATTTTCCTGGAGACTTAGATCTACCTGTAGATTTAGATCTTCACCTCGAAGGCTTACCAGGGTTCCTGTATTGGGCACACCCTCTTACAAATAAATCATTTGTGATGTGTCCATCCATGCTTTTTTGCCTCATATCTTCAGATAACAAGGATGAAACTACATCCTCATACTTCAATGTAGATTGAGTGGTACTACCTATTGCTACAACCAGATTATCCCAAGATTCTGGAAAATAATATAACAAATTAATACACTTATCTTCTTCTGCAATTGTAATATTAACAGAGCCAAGTTGACTTACCAGAGTATTAAAGGCATTTATATGCTCTGTCACAGAATATCCATCTTCCATCCTAAGATGATACATCTTCTTTCGAAGAAACAACTTGTTTACCAGGGACTTTGATTGATACAAATTCCCTAACTTATCCCATAGCTCCTTGGTTGTAGATTCTCCTGAGACATTCAACAACACTGAATCTTCCAGGCAGAGTCGAATAGTACTCCTTTCTCTTTTGTCCAACTTGTCCCAATATTCCTTCGACATACCAGTAGCTGGTGTACTAGTAGTTTTTGTACTAGTAGGTTGTGTACCAGTAGTTTGTGTGCTAGTAGACGATGTACCAATAGGTTGTGTACCAGGATCCACAGCGTTCCATTGTTATTTGTATATAAGAAGGTCCTCCATCTTGAGCTTCCATAGCTCAAAGTTTTTACCATTGAACTTCTCTATCTCGATTCTAGATGAGCTTTCCATTCCTCTTTCTTTACTCGAATCTCCACTGCAAAAGCTCCCACTAAACCTAGGTTTATCACAGACCCAAGATAAACTTGATCTATCTAGACCGAGCCAAACCTCAACAACAAAGGCGTCCCTATGAAGCCAAAAATGAGCTCTGATACCACATGTAAGTTTTAAACCTGCGAAGTAAAGCAATGCATATAGATTCTTAAGCAAGACAGAAATTAATCAATGGCTCATACCCATAGTACACAGACATTTTATACTGGAAACCCTCAAACAGGAAAACCTTTCTTATATTCATTATATCGAATTTCACCATTCACCATACAATATATACAATGTTTTTAGGTATTCTGTAGATACCAAAACCCTAATCCCTTAATCCGAGATTAATTTACAAAACCACTAAAAATAGAAAAATCCGCTAAAAATAGAAAAAAACACCCAAAACAAAATTTGGGGGCTACCGCCTGTTGCCGAACGCTGCATGTAACTAGGGGGGGCATACCTTCCCCCCCTCTGGGACCCCCCTAGAAAATCACCCAGTGCACATGGAACAAATAGAGCACTAGTGCGAGGGATCATTAGACACAGTTGTCGAACCTGACGCGCCCACACACACACATGCAAAGAATATAACACATACCCAACACTACCGATATGTCATTAAAATCGAGCAAAAGCTCAAACAAAAGACCCAACAATTTGGGCCTTGGAATCGTGCACAAAAAAAGACAGGAAAGAGTGGCCCCAACCCACAGAACAAAGAACAAAGCAAATATGGATAGTATCAAGGCAACCAATCCAAGCCACAAGCAAAGAAGGACACCAGAAACACAAAGAAAGATACTGGGAAGTGGTGTGACTTCCATAAGAGCCCTTGGCATAACACTATTGATTGTCGCTCAAAGCATTCACTAGTGGCCAAAGTGAAATCCTCTGAATCAGATGCGGGTTCAGACTTTGAGCCAGAACCAGAAAGGGGAAGATGGATCATTGACGTGGAACCGTTGCTACCACCAAGCTCCAACCTGGTGAACCAGACGAACCAGAAGAAGGAAAACACATTTTCTATTCACATATGTGGGTAAAAGGCACCCCATTACACTTCATCATGGATAGCAATATCCAGAAGAACCTCATCTCAACAAAGGTCGTCAAGTGGTTGGCCCTGTCGACAACATCACACCCACAACCCTACAGCATTGGATGGCTCCACCAAGGAAGTGATCTTCGCGTCAGCCAATAGTGTCAACGACCTCTTGATTCCCTATATCGATGACCTCCTTGATCAACTCATGGGGGCCAAATACTTCAGTAAGATTGATTTGAATTCTGGCTACCACCAAGTCACGATAGAACAGACAGATGTATGGAAAATTTCCTTTAAGTCATAGGTAGGCCTTTTTGAATGGTTGGTCATGCCCTTTGGTTTGACAAATGCTCCAGCCACTTTCATGAGGATTATGGATGATATCCTGTGACCATTCACCAATACTTTTGTAGTGGTGTATATGGATGACATTTTCATTTACAACAAGACTTGGGCCAAACACTTGCAGCATATTCAGCAGGTTCTACACACCCTGTGACAACACAAGATATATGCCAACTTGGAAAAATTCTCCTTCGAAATGGATAGGGTCCACTACCTGGGATACATAATTGATCAGCATGGTGTACATGTGGATCCAACCAAGATCCAAGTCATTCAAGACTTTCCATCCCCAACCACACTCACTGAGCTTCGGAGATTCTTAGGCCTTGCCAATTTCTACCGAAGGTTCGTGTTGGGATTCTCCCATATCGCATGGGCACTCAGCCAAATAACCAGGAGTGGTGGTAAGGAGAAATTTTCATGGGGTCGGTCCCAACAACAAGTGTTAAACAATTTGAAGTAGTGCTTGTTCTTATCCCCAATACTTTCACTACCAGACCTGTAGCATCCCTTTGAGATCGAGACAGATGCTTCAGACTATGCGGTGGGCATCATTCTCACTCAACATGGCCACCCCCTGGCCTATCATAGTGAGACACTATCAGATGTTGTTTGTAAGTACCCTAATTACGACAAAGAAATGTACTCAATTGTGCAAGCCTGCCACCAATGGAGACATTACATTCTTGGGAAGGAGACAGTCATCCACACTAATCATAAGCCACTGCAATTCATGTAGACACAAGGAAAATTGCAGAATGGTCGCCATCAAAAGTTGTCCATGTACTTGCAGAAATTCCACCTCAACATCAAGTATAAAATAGGAAGCACTAATCGCATCGTTGATTACCTCAGCAGACCTCCAGTCACAACACTCACCACTGTTCTATACTCCTGCGACCATGATACCTCTGGATGGCCCCAACTCTATGAGACAGACCTGGACTTCGCCACCACCTACCAAATGTTGGGTGAAAACACAGTTGTCGATAATTTCCATCTTCGAGATGGGTTGTTGTGTCATCTAGGCCATATTTGTGTTCCATCAAGTGAGTGAGTGAATATGATCTGGGAATCCCACTACAGTTGGGTGGCAGGACACTTCGGTGTCGAAAAGACAGTGGTGATGCTACAGAAAAATTTCTACTAGAAAAAAATTCGACAGGAGGTCAGCAAGTATATCAGGTCCTGCACTGCCTGCACTATTGCCAAACCAACCACTAAGAAATAGGGTCTATACACCCCTCTTCCTACTCATGACAGGCCATGAGAATCCATATCAATGGACTACATGTCGGCCCTCCCATCCACCAAGAGGGGAAATGACTGTGTTTTTATGGTTTTTGATCCCTTTTCTAAGATGGCTATTCTGGTTGCCTACAAGAAGAACATCACAATAGAGGTCACTGCTAATCTCTTCTTTGAACGAGTCTGGGTACATTTTGGAATCCCACAAACCATTGTCTCATATTGGGACAATCAATTTCTCAACACATTTTGGTCAAGCCTCTGGTCATTGTTGGACACCAAGCTCACCAAATCCATGGCCTTCCAACCCCAGACAGATGGCCAAACCGAGGTCATAAATCAAATGATTTTGCATATCCTTTGCATTTATAATTCAAATCACCCTCACACATGGGATGAGAGCTTTCCCTATGTCCAACATAGCTACAACCGAGCCCTGCATAGCTCAACCGGCCACAACCCCTTTCAGGTGGGGATGGAAATCCAACCATTGGGTCCCATAGATGTTGCACTTCCCCTTGCAGTCACATCGATCGACTCATCTCCTGCTCCAACTGAAGATGACAAAGTCACTAGTTTATTGAGAAGATCCATCACATATGCCAACAGTTTCAAGATATCCTATAGAAGTCCAATGACAAGTACAAGCATCGACATGATCAACATCGGGTGCCACATTAGTTTTAGGTGGGCAACAAAGTTTGGTTGCACTTGTAGAAAGAATGCCTTACAGGACCCCATCGGAAGATTCACCCACTCTATTATGTTCCATACACCATCACCAAGGTCATGGGGGATAATTCTTTTGAGCTCAACATTCCTCCTTTCCTTGGCCTACACCTAGTGTTCAACATGGATCTCCTTCGCCTTTATTTCCCACCATTATTGGACACCTCAGACGTAGCAGAGAAGCTGACACCAATAGAGCTCAACCCCAAATGCATACAATAGGCATCCAATGATCATATTGTGGACACACATATCAAGGGAACTCAAAAGCAAAGGATCCATCTTTATCGAGTCGTCAAAGCAGGGCATCTCTTGCACCAAGGCAAGTGGCTCACACGGGGCCAAATTCAGTAGAAATTTCCTCATCTAATGGGGAAACTCAATGCAATGGAGACAATTTATTCCTAAGGAGGGAGGATTGATCTAGGTGGATATCTATGGCCACCCACCTTTTCCAACTAGCTCAAAACAGTTTTCTCACAATTTTGGCAATTTACTATTTTTAGTAGTTTTAACTTCTAGGGCCATTTTGAGGGCCTAAATGAAGGTTTTTTGGAATAGATATTCTCAATTATATCTGAAGGCATTATTTATCCCCAAAAATGAATCTCCTCGACGATACCTTTCCAATGGGCTATCATACGCCTAAAACGGAGATCGTATGCAAAAGTTACGACCCAGGGAAGTTGATGTACTAACTTACCCAGACGGGGCCCACGTGACTTTCGACGCTTCATCTCCTAGGGTTAGGTTTTTGGATGTCTAGGGTTTTTGGAATTCCTGTTTATTGCAAAAATTCCTTCAGAGCCTCATTGTAATCAGCTTCTTTTGAATGAGCGTAGTCATCACATTTCTTCTCAGAGATAAGCCACCACCATTCCAGCAAGCTTGTTTCTGTTGCATTTTACAGTTTCAACTTATTTCCTTATTGAATAGAAAACTAGTTTTATTGTATCTCTGTTATTTTGTGTTAATCACCTGTTAATAATCTATAGTCATCTCGTTCTGCTCATAAAATTTGGATCAACACACATACTGGAGGTCTATCTTTTATACCTATATAATTGTTTTTTAAGCTTCAAATTCCTATGTCAAAGTCATTCAATGATCTTGAGTATCTTTAAATATGGAGGATTTTGGTATAATTTGGATTTACAAAAAAGTGGGAATGGATTCTTAACTTTATATTGGGATTTCCTCTTGTGTATGTATGGAGTATGCATCTTTCTTTTGGAGGCTTTGACATGCTGAGCTATTGCGGGCTAGGCATCATCGTCCATTTCCTCATCTTCATAATAAAATATATGTACCCTTGTCTCTTTGGAATGATCAAAACCATACTCAATACATTCCTTCAAACCTTTATAATCATGAGCATTCAATCCTAGGTGTTTTTATCCTTTGTTTCAATAGCAGTGCACGACTCATTTTTCCTCTTTAGAGATCAAGTCTTAGTTCGACCATGGTATGATGTTGAGGCTACATTGGTGAGGGGTGTTTAAGTTGAGGCTTCACCCTAGCCCTGTCTCCTTGAACCTGGGCATGGAAAGGGGGGTAAAACCCTAGCTCATGGCTTCCTATTCTAAATTCTTCCATACATGAAGGTGCTCCAATCCCATCCTCTTTCTCTTAGCTCATTTATCACAAGCATTTTTATTATTCCATGATTATAAAATCGTGTTTCATGTTCTTGCTTCTTGTGTGCCAAAGTAGCCATTTTAACCAAGATTTTCTACATTTAAAAAGGGATATTCATAAGTTGGTGTTTCTTCATATGCAGAATCAAACATATATGATAATGATAAACCATGCTATAGTTCCCCTCATTAGTGATGTACTTTTGGAGATGGAATGTGACCTCATCCCAAGGAAAGGATAACAAATTTCTAAGAATCCCTGTTCGAAAATCTCGAGTTCACACTGTAGCCTTAAGGAACTAAACCCAAATATCAGTGGATAACTTAATAATTTTGAACCATCTTTCTCCATGCCTAGGTAACTGTGTTTCCTTGGTAATGGAGGAATCTATTATATCAATCCTAATAACACAAATTTTGGTCTATACACCATCAATCAAATGAGAAAATTCTATAGTTAGATGTGGGTCTCCTCCTTGGAATATTTGGAGAAATTGAATCCATCCAAATTGTGTAAATCAAAGCAGCTACTACCTCGGGATTGGAAATAAAAGCAGTGATATTATCAATATTTCTCCTATTGGCATGCCCCCCCATGTCATTTGATCTCAATTTTTAACTCTCATATATACAAGATTACAGAGAATGAAGTATATTCCTCTATTTACACAGTACTCATGCATACACAACTGGAACTTAAGCAATTCAAATTAATCGATGAGTTTTGTTTCTTGTGGAGAGAATAGTTGATACTGATGTTTGTTAATTCCAACACTAGTGACTATGCTTCAAAATCATCACCATAATCATTCCCAAATCGACGCTAAAGAATCATAATTGAGACTACCACCTTCTTATGATAATGAGCCAAGATCAATATGACCAAGTTATGAAATGATTCATCCATGACCACGATCAATATGACCAAGTTCTAAAATGATCAATATGACCAAGATCAATATATAAGTATCATTACTTGATCATCCTCAACGGATTTTGAAATTATACCTTCATCATATCTAATTTTCATATGAAATTGTTTGATGGCCGTGAGGTATATGTTGCAAGAGTAACCAATAAGCACTAAATTCCTCTAATTAGTCAAGCTTTTGACTCTAGAATATGCTTGAAATAGATGTGAAATGTTATCGGTTTTGAAAGAGTATATGGCCCAGTAGAGAAATGTTACATTATTGCACTATCACAATGATACCACATATTGGCTCATTTTTTCATTGCTTACAAACATACTTCAACCTATAAAAACCTCAATCCATATATCAAAACATCATATTGAAGGACATTGTGTATGAATACTTTAGCTCATACATATGAAAAATATGTATAAAATCTCTAGCTAGAAGAATACAATGATGATCCCTCTAACAATGTCTTTCACAATTGTGCTATCAACATGAGTTGTCAAATTGTTGGTGAATATTCCTCACAATTATAAACCCTATCCTTGTTTTTAATATCCTTCAGATTCTACCAAAACTGCTATGAAACTCATATCCCTCTTTTTATGCATCAGATCAATCATTTAATGATTGATTCTACTATAACAAAAGGATAATTTGCAAATATGATATCCTTATTCCAATCAATATTGAATATTATCTCATTGTTGTACTTATCCAACTCATGTATTTGAGTGATGGATCAATGGAAATTTAAAAATATACAACCCCAACTTGTAAAAATAGTTGTCCTTTGAGACAAATCTTGCAGGTAGTAATTATTTTCAAAAACTAATTTATGAGTACAATTATGCAAATGATTATGAATCTATAGCAACAATATCATATATTAGTTCATTGTTTTGCAAACAAACCTCGACTTTAATACCTCATGGTAAATTGATAGAAGAAAAATGGGTATGAAAACTCGGGCTTGTGCACAATATTTCTATATGAGTGCAACAATGATTCTTGTAGCAATTTTTTTCGGAATTGTGTTGTCAAACATTATCAATTAATAATTCAAATCGTTGACATTTTCTTTACAAACTCCACCTCTTCCTTTATCAAACCCGTATATACTAATATGGAGTTTTTTATAACCATATATTTCATAGTATCACCTGGTGATTGAAATTTCTTCCNCCACCGTAGTCCTATTACTACACACCATTTGTTCTATCCTACATACCCATTACCCAATTAAAACATTCCCTGTGATCGTTAACCACCCCATAACATTTTCTCTCAGGTGTCAAGCTTGCTATTTTTCCAGCCAAAGAGTCATTGCCTCCTCCTCCATTGAAATATTGTTCACATTCACCTCTGAAGCCATCGACCAGATGTTGAAAATCCCTAGAAACGACTCAGTTGTCTCTTCTCCATTGAATCCCTAAAAAACCTATACGAGAAACTCAATTTCCCCCAAATAGCCCAGATCTTTGAGATTTTCCTCTCAGAAGATTCCCAATTGCCCAAGAATAATCCACCTTACTCATCTTCCATCTTCACTGTCAAATCCAACCAGATCATATCCATGATTTCTTACCTATTAGGTTAATCAGATGAATATTAATCAGATGAATGGGTAGATGAGTCTATTTTAGGTTTTCTATCCATATTTTATACAGAAGAAAGAGTTTCCATTAAATTCAACTTTACTCAATTTATGGCTAATAATATTCATGATCAGTTATTCAGGTTTCCAACTGAAGGGATGTTCAAATACTCTTCAGTATGGTCTACATGATTTTATTCTTCCAGTCAGACAGGTTTCCCTATGCATTTAATAAATTAAACCAAGAAGCAATCCCACAGCTAGTGATATCATGGACCTCATTGGTGAGGAAAAATTCAACAGAGTTCAGCTTCAAGAAATTCATAAATCAGTTACCTCTTTATTTTCTTCTACAAGCTCTGGAAATTACAGAGTGATAACATAGTGGCGACCATACTAGGGAAGAACAAATTTTCCAACTTTATGAATTATATTCCCTAAGTAAGAAAACTTTATTTCTGGACAATCAAAGATCTACAATCTTAAGAGATAAATGTTCAGAGGTTGTAAAAAATTGTAAATAATTAATTAGGTTTTTAAAGTTTAAGTTCTGGCTCCAAAAAGAGTTTACACCAAATCTCATCCTGACCCAAAACCTGTAAAAATAGTAGATAAACCTGAAAAATTGATCAGAAAAAAGAATTTTAGCAGAAAGTCAAGGGAGTAGTAGTCCTCTTCCTAGTGCAACCTCTCTTCCAAAGAAGTTTGTCACAATTCAAGATATCCATTTTGATCTACCATTTGAGCATAGCCTATTCAGAACCAAATCTGATAGTGTTGTAGATGAAACAGTTTTAGATCAAGCTATCCTCCAACCTAATACACCTGAAATACACTCTCCTAGATCAGATCTTGATCAACAAATCCTTCAAAATTTCGAGAAGTTACAAGATATAGAATTAGAATTTGATCAATCTTTGCATAAAGCCTACATTCAGTAGTCTGTTGATATTTCTTCCCTGGCCATCTATGCATCATCTATCAATCCTCAATTAGTTCATCATATATCTTTTAGCCCTGCTTCTTCCATATCTTCCACTACTTCTCCAATAACTTCACAGGTTGTGATCTATCCTGTCACATGAGTTCCTGCACCCACACCTTCCACGGGATCAACTATTATCCATCCTACTCCACCAATCATGGAAGCAAGATATGATCCCCTCATTTTGGTTGCTCCCTTACACAATATTCCTCAAGAATATCAAACTAGGATTCCTTAGTTTGATGGCACTGAAAATATGACTGCACAACAGCATGTTGATAAGATGAATGACTTCTTTGACCTGCAATAATTTGATGAAGAAGATGTCAAAATGAGGTTGTTTTCCTAAAGCTTAAATGGAGAAGTTAGGAAATGGTTCAAATCCTTACCAGCTGCTAGCCTCAATGACATTACTTCATTTCACAATCATTCCTCAATAGATGGGAAGTCAAGAAAAATCCACTTCAAATCTTATCTGAATATGAAAGTATTAAAATAAATCAAGGGAAAAGTGTACAAGATTATTGCTCTAGATTTAACAATATTTATAATGCAATTCCAACAAACATTAAACCTTCCCAAGGTTTAGCTTTGATCAAATTCCCTGATGGTTTTGATGTTGACATGTCTTATCAATTGAGAGAAATAAACCCTACAACTTTGGAAGAAATGCAAAGATGTTTTGTGAGTGTAGAGGCAAATCTGTTAGCTAAGAGAGCTAGACAAAGAATAGAGAGGAGAGTAACTATCAAAGAATAACCATATACCTCTTCTTTTGATTCTAAAATAGACTCCTTAGTTAGAACCATGGAAAGGATGATGGAAATATAAGACATCACTAATAGGAATCCACCAAGAGAAAATAAACCTAGTCCCCAAATTAGAAATACTAATTTTAGGAGAAATCAACTCCAAATCAGACAAAGAGAACCAAGAGAACAAAGAGAACAAAGATGTCGAGATCAATAGATTAGACCCCCTTTTCAAGAAAATTATGATGATGAAGGGGAAGAAACAATTGAGGGACTTGATGATGTTCACATTAATTTAATGGGAATAAATGATAATGATTCTATTTTTCTTACCCAAGAAGAACATGACCTTTTCCTTCTGTCACAAACTAAAATTGAAGAAGAATAATCAGATCAACAAGCTTTTGAAAATGAAATTATGGAAGATCATAGATAGTATAACCTAAGAAGTAAGAATTCTAATGATAATCCAACTAAGAAAGCTTCTAACTTTAGAAAGACAGCTGATACACCTACTAAGAAATTTCATGATAGTCCCCCTAAGAAAAACTCAGAGATCCCAACCAAAAGAACATCTGATTTTGTCTCAAAAACATCTCAAATTGATGTTCGCTCGACCATCCAGCCCAAAGATACTTCAGAGAAGAATGTTGTTGAAAAATCAGATTTCTCTAACCAAAATAATACTCAAACCTTATTCAACTTTGAAAGTGAATTGGAAAAACTCAAAATACCCATTCCTCTAACAGAGTTAATGAGAAAGAATTCTTACAAATCAAAAGTGATAAAATCTCTGAGCATATAGGCAGGTACATATACAGTAAATATTGTTGATTATCAACCAAAATTATTATTTGGGCCTGAAGTGGATGGAAAATATAAAACTGGTGTTGTACCTCCATTTTACATTAGTTTAAACATTCATGAAAAAAAAATTGCACAATTCCATGCTGGACTCTGGTGCTTCCCACAACCTTATGCCTAAGGCTATTATGGAGAAACTAGGACTTGATATCACTAGATCATACAAAGATTTATATTCTTTTGATTCAAGTAAAGTAAAATGCATAGGTCTGATCAAAGATTTGTGTGTTAATTTAGCACAAATCGCAACCAAGAGTATGGTAATGGACATAGTTCTTACAGATATACCTCCTAAATATGGCATGTTATTGTCTCACTCATGGGGAGACAAGTTACAAGGTACCCTTCAACTAGACAAGTCTTATGCTAACATCCCATTATTTGGTCAACAAAGCAGATTATATAGGGAGACATTGATGAAATACATGGTCAGTAGTCAGGATAAACCACACAATTATCCCTTATATTTTTTTCATTCTGACCTTGATTATTTTATTTTGAACAATGATGGAGATATGGAAAGACAGATTGCCAATTTAGAAGATGATGTTTATAACATGGAAGAAGACAAAAAATCTTTGGAAGAAAATGAAACAATAATGGTGAAATCTGATAGACAAACAAAACCTCTGTGGAGTTTAGACTTTGATGGTGTTGTTAGTAAGAAAGGATCAGAAGCCGGTGTGTGGGTTTCTAATCCAAAAACAAATCATACAGAAGGTAATTCCTACAAGTTAAATTTCCAGTGTACCAACAATATAGCTAAATATGAAGCCTCAATGCTAGGTTTTCAACTTTTAAAGAAGTTTGGTACTAAGAGAATTGCAATTAGGGGTGATTCTAAAATGATAATAAAACAGATCAAAGATCAATACTCTCCTAAAACCCAAGATTGAGAGCCTACAGAAATGTTGTGCTAGATTTTCTGGAATGATTTATTGAATATGATTTGCTAGCATTTCCCAGAGACCAAAACATTATTGTTGATGGTCTGGATACCTTGGAAACTACTTGTAAGATACCATTTCATCCTAATCACCATTACATAGTTGAAGTGAAGTGCGGACCTACTATCCCAGACAACATCAGATATTGGCAAGTTTTTGGAAATGATGAACAAATTGAAAATTTCTTGCAATCAAAGAATGAATTTGAATGTGCCAACATAGATGTTGATAGTGATGATGAAAAATAAAATGTAGATAAGATAGGTTTAGAAGAAAAAAATCAAAAACAAGAAGATCTGGACACTTTGCAATTGAAAGATAATATTCTTCCTAGAGTTTTATAGTCCCTTTGGAAGCATTGTTTGATTTTGATGATGTGGCCAAAAAACCTAAAATTGAACCTACTGGAAAGGAAGTTGAAGACTGCAACATAGGAACTGAAAAGGAACCAAAGATGATTAAACTATCTAAATCTTTACCACCTGCTCAAAAACAAAAATACATAGAATTATTCAAAGAATTTATAGATGTTTTTCCATGGAGCTATGAAGATCTAAAATATTATGACACTAGCATTATACAACATAAAATTCCCATAAAATAAGACCAAAATCCTTTTAAACAAAAACTTAGGAGGATTAACCCAAGGTTGATGCCTCTAATTGAAAAAGAAATAAAAATAATGTGTGATGCTAAAATCATTGTCCCGTTAACATTTTCTAAATGGGTGTCAAAGTTAGTTCCAACCAGGAAGAAGAGCGAAGAAATCAGACTGTGCATTGATTTCATAAACCTTAATAAAGTCTCTCTCAAAGACAACTATCCCTTACCCAAAATGGACCATATTTTTCATAAGGTAGTTGGGTCCAATAGAATTTTTCTGTTAGATGGTTTTTCTAGTTACAATCAAGTTTTAGTCCACCCTTATGATTAAGAGAAAACATCATTTACTACACCTTGGGGAACTTTCATGTATGTGAAAATTCCTTTTAGTTTAATGAATGTTGGGACTACATTTCAAAGAGAAATGGATATTTCTTTTGTGGATGAACTTGGAAGATTCATTGTTATATACCTGGATGATATCACTGTTTTTCAAAAATAGATGAAGAACACTTGCTCCACCTGAGAAGAGTTTTTGAAAAATGCAAGAGATTTGGAATCTCCCTTAATCCAAAAAAAACATTATTTGGTCTAGAAGAAGGTAAATTGTTAGGACATATCATATCAAAGGATGGAATTAAAATTGATCCTAGTAGAATTGAAGCCATTCAAAAAA
>JZKD02S1809958.1:32066-47689 GCA_000966675.3 Picea glauca | reverse complement strand
ATTGTTAATGAATACTTGGATGAACTTTTCTAGGTACTCGCAAAACACCCCATTCTACAAAATCATATATACCCCTGGGGTATTCGTCATTCCAAATGGTAAAACAATAAACTCATAATGTCCAAACCTCATCTTAAAGGCAGTCTTAGGGACGTCATCCTCCTTGATCCATAACTGGTGATACCCTAATCTTATGCTGATCTTGGAAAACATCCTTTCAACCTTCATCTGATCAAATAGATCATTGATCCTTCGGAACAGATATTGATTCTTGATCATTTCCTTGTTCAATTGATAATAGTCAATGCAAAGTATTCATGACCCATCCTTCTTTCATATGAATATAATAGGCGCACCCCACGGTGACACACTCAGACGTATAATTCCCAGGTCCAACAACTCCTTCAGTCTCATTCTCAACTCTTGTAACTCTGGGGTTTACATACGATAAGGAATTCTCTCTATTGGTTCAATCCCCGGTTTTAGGTCTATGGTAAACTCCAATTCCCTCTCTGGCGGCATCCTAGGTAACTCCTCCAGGAAGGCACCTACAAACTCTCTCAGCACTGGAAGGTGTTCTAGTCCTTCAACTACTCCCTTTTCATTTAACGCAAGGATTGCATAAATATTATACCCCTTGCACATGCTCTTCTATAACTACAAGGCAGAGATGAACCTCAAGGAAACTCCCTGGTTCCAACCTACAATCATGCTTCTTTGTCCCTCATCATCAACCAAGATCAACCATTTTGTCTTACAGTTGAGTATCACCTCATTCAATTCCAACCAGTCCATATTGATCACGACGTCATAAGATCCTAAGATCATGACATACGGGTTGGCCCTAGTGACAAACTCTCCTAGGTTAAGGGTACAACCCATAACCTTTCCTCCAACCTTTTGTTTATCTCCCAAAGACATCTATACAAAGATAAACTTGTCATGTTCGGCTGCCTTTACCGTAATTCTTTTTAGCGTTGCACCATAAATGTAACTCTCGGTAGCACCGAGATCTATCAAAATACTAAGGGTCTGGTCAGCGAAGGTACCTGACGTCTCGAGCACATTCAATTGGTGCTCTATCTGGTGGTTATTCACCACTGCATGAATATGATGGGCCTTGCCCAAATATCCCACAGTAGTGGGTCCGAATGATCCAGATGCTCTAGTCCTCTCCATTAGGAATTCACGCTTGTAGTGTGGCTCCCCGCAAGTACAACAACCCTTCTTTGGTCTAGTACTTCTGGTACCCGAAGTATAAGTTGATGGCCCATCAAGATGGAATCCTAGTTTGTTCTCTTGAATAGGCCTAAACTATTGTTGCTGCGGTCGACGTTGTTGTTGATGTTGTGGTCCCCAGTAAGGAGTCCGCTACTGAGGTGATGGTCATCATGGTTTAGTGAAATTGGATCCTCTCTAGAAGCCACAATATCATGGCATATATTTGGTTGGTTTCTAATGTTGTTGCACACCAGATGACAGCTACCTTACTGGTCTCGCTGGAGTCCTGCTCTGACCCCTACTAATAAGATCCTCCTATGCTATGAGGGCCTTCTAGATGACATCATGCAAGGTCTCAAGCATCAGAATCCTAACCTTTTCATGTTTTCTAACATTAAGGCCAAAAAAGAACATGTTGACCTTAAGTTTCTTGTTATTAAGGTGCGAAGCATACCGAAAGAACTCCATAAAATGAGCCTCATACTCGGGCACCGTACGGTCTCCCTGTTGCAAGGCATTCAACTCGTTGAGTTGACATTCAATGAATTCCTCTGATAGGCACCTATATCGGAACCATTCGTCGAATAGTTCCCATGACACATCTTCTACAACCATGTTCAATTGTGGCAAGAATTTCTTCCCCCATAGAAGATCTCTCCCCTTGATTTGAAAGACCACCATGCATACCTTTATGTCGGAGGTATAGTCATGAAGAAAAAAGCACATTGCCATATTTTCCAACCATGCCTCGGTGACTACGTCGTCCATGGTACCAAAGAACTCAGGAAATTTGACCTTCTTGAGTTCTCGGTGAATGCTGCCAGTACTGAATGGAGCACATGGTGGACCCTCAAGGGGTGTCGATGCCCTGGTCTCATCTTTGTCCAAATGTTTGATCGGTGCCTCAGACATGCGCTGAAAGGACCTCATCAACCCAACCACATCACCCACCGCTATCTGCTACTGCCCAACCACCTTTTCATCTCCCTGAGGGATAGACCCCTCAGGCGTGGATGCTACTGGGGTCATAGTGCCTCCTCCCCTAGCACCCCATTGTCTACCTCTGGGGAGTCCTCTAACCATTATTACCTGCACGAATACAAGTCAACTTAATTAGCCACATTATAATCAATATCACATCAATGGAAGTCGTAGTTATCCCAAGTCACGAATTGAACCCACCATGATACCATATGTAACAACCCCAGCCATTTTGACTACAAGCGACACAAAAAGGAAAAAATGTTTTTGAGGGAGGGAAACGATGACAACGCTTAAACCACACAACTCAATGATGAACACCATGCATGCAGATTAGGATACAGACAACAATGACTCAGTATACTGGCACATCAAGCAACTAGGCGAAACAAAAAAAAATCAAGACAGGTGGAACAACTACCCACCCGACACAACAACACAACACCTACAAGCCAAACAAAAACATCAACAACTCGACATAGTAGCTTCGACGACCAGGAACTAGAATCCTACATTGCGCAAACCCAACACCTTAAGGCGTTACAAAACCAAGTCCCAACAACTGCTACAATGAACAACGTCCCCATCGGGAGGCACAAACTCCAGCTGAGTTATCAGTTTCCTCTATCCATTAGAGTGCACAATTATCCCCTCATCAGGAATCATTTCATCGCTAGGTGATAGGAGTGAAAACAACCATGGTGCAAGAATGCAACTGAACCCTCAACACCAACTAAAATCAACGTGCTAGGAGATCAAATTAACTAATTAAACACCTGGTGACTAACCCTAACACCCAATCGACAGTTCAACAAGATGACTATGACATTCAACAACACAATAAATTCCTTGCGCAACAAAATCAATCTATACATACTAAATTATTATTATTAAACCAAAGCTCATTGTAACTATTTTTCCAAGCCGATATCAAATAAGTGTTTTTCCTAAAGAGGAATTTGCTATCCTTTAATGAGAGAGAAAATAGTAAATTGCTAACTATAAATTATGTCTCGTCTAAATACTTGTTCCTAACTGTATACATTATTGATAATGTCCTTTAGATATAAAAAGATGAAACATAGTACATCTAGTAAATTTGGATTTAAATGGTTTTAAAAATCAGAACTGAATATCTCATTCCTTATATTAGTTAATACTATGTTGTTAAATAGTAATTAATAGATATTATAAGGTATGTGTTACTTTGTTGTTTAAATTTTCCATGGTTAACAAGTATAAAACGAATTTAGCAAAAATTTAAACTGTAAATTTCTGTTGTGAAGGTTATTGTATTGAATCATTGTCTGTTGAGTAATTATTTGTTGTAAGAAATTGATACGTAAATTTCTATTCTGATAAAAATCTCTATCATAATTTGCTATGGGGATTCATTTGCATACCCATTAAAATAGTTGTATATTTAATGCAAAAATCGTGTCCCAGTAGATACGGCAGGATATAGAGTCAAATCTACCACTGACATAACAATGGATATAAAAATAATTGTTGTTTGTTAAATAAAAATGCAATCCAACATATCGAAATCAATCCATAATCACATGCAAAACCTACCCATAAATATGTTGTCCCACACATTCACACTGTCCAAAAAAAATTACAGCCTAGGTTATGGGTTAGAGCCATCAATTCACTGTTAGACAATGCTAGAGCATAAGAATTTGTTATGGATTAATAAAAATGCAGACACAGTGGAATCTCAGACACCTCAAAAAAGCGCAGGCATATCCCAAACAAAACGCAGGCATACAGGAAGTAAAATGCAACCAATTGATGAGAACCCAGTCACATGATGAATGAAGCTCATTGATAACTCACGATTTAGAAAAACACAAAGATTTTTATTTCTCACTCACACAATGGGGTTATCATTCATTGACCAATTGTTTACCAATCGAGCGCTGAGACTTACCCTTTTAATTACATAAATATATATATTTTTCCTCTGAGTCAAAGATTGGTAATTTGCTAAAATCGATGACAAAAGGTCATATATCAGCTACCGCAATATCCAACAGGATATTGACTATACTTTCATACCATTCATCGAACATAACTTCAACATCGCTGAGTTAGTAGGATATTGTTGTGCATTAAATAGATGAGTAATAACATCATTTTTTTAACACATCAGATAATGCTACGTAATACAATAAATATCGTTATTCTAAAAGAATAAAGATAGATACCCTTTACATAGACCATAGACTAACATTTATACTGAGAGCACGCTACCCATTCACTGAACAATCAAAAGAAACACTGAATAGAAACTGTGAACAAAACGATGGATATATAAACGCTACTTTAACTGTGAATACCAATAGGTCCCAGGTATAAAATCATTGAATATAACCAGTGAATGAAAAATCATTGGTTTGAATTACACTGTCAGCAACATATCATAGAGAAAAAGATAATCGGTGTTTAATGTGAACGAAGAATGAGATATTGCTGTCACAGAAATCGTAGGTATACAAGGACAGATTATGTTGGCAAAGGGTTGATTAAAACGTAGGGGATCTTAGGTTAGTAAAGAGTTTACAAATACCATTTACATATACATAGTTACATCTATTAAAATAAGTTGAGAGTCCAAACAAAATTACCTCGATTAAATTTGCTGGATAAAAGAAGCGCAGTAATGAAGGTAAACATTTCGTTGTTAGCAAGGCATAAATTTACTATCAATAAAGAGTAAAAATGTAGTCAACATATAAAACAAAATTGTCATTCACTTTTTAATAACACTGAGATTCTTCCCTTCAAGAGATGGGAACTGATAAGAAAATCGCAAGAATAAAATACCCACTGAAAATGCAGAGTGATATAAAAACACAGAGGGTATTGATCTTATCACAGAGAGAAAAGATAAATAATCGCAGAGGTATTCAATTGCAAGAAGGATCAAGACAATCATTCAACCAAGATCAATCAATGGGGTAGACAAATAGGCAAAAGCGTCCTTCGCTCATCATCCACACATAGAAAAGCAGGGTATTAGAATCTATAGGTCACTATGCATCGAAGTGACGACCGTCGATTCAGCTCCTAGCTGACTACTCAGGCATGGACTGATGATATAGGGATGAGGACGAAGTATAAAGAACAAAATATTCATAATAAATCAATAAAACAAACAGGACAATCATAGCCATCAGGGATCAGGTTGCCAAGGAGATCAATTCAATGCAGTGAGGATAAATCTATGACGACATTAAGTTCTTGATTAATAATGCAGAGTAAAACACATTGTTACACAATGGAAGTACATAAATGAAGGTGCAAGAAAAATATTAATCTATTATTCCAAATAAACATTTGTGTACCATATCCCACGTCGATCGCTCCGAGTCGTTGTCCCGTGCACTCTCCATCCATCTCTCTCTTTTCGCCCAATGTGACTTCACTAGTACCTCCCATCCAATGCTAGGGGTACTCGTCTCCCCCCTTATCCCTCCAAGCCGCAAAGGGGCCATGCAAACTATACCAGAGAAAAACTAGCTCCCAGCTCACCTCGCAAAGACAAACTACCACTCGTCATTGAGTTGGGTATCCCAACTCCCACAAGATAAGTCAGTCAAGTAAAAAATTCTGCAGTGTAACATTGCGCATAAAAGAAGAGATCCATACTCCTCCTCCACCCTTTATATAGAGTTTCTAAGTGATTTCTTTCCCAAATTCCCATTTAATTAATATTTCATTATGTTAGTTTAGAGAAACCTCCCCCATACACATGTCACCCATCCCCTTAGTTTCACAAGAAATTGATTTCATTAATTATTTTAGTACTCATATTTCCCTCACCTACCTAAAAGCATTCCTAAAATCATTCATAGGTGTCCCCATATTCCCTTACACATTTTAATGACTTACGCCCTTACTAAATTCCTAGTTGAGCTTCATTTAGAAAGTTCTTAAAGGAAAGATTCCTTACTAAGTTAGTCATTCTGTTTTTTCCTTATGTTTCCCTTTTTCTTTATGTTTCCTCTTTTTCCATTATTTTCCTAATTCTTTTAAGTTTCCCTCTTTTTATCTAAAACTCAAATTAGCATGTGTAGAAAAATTACCGTTTACCCCTTTTTTTTTAATTAATAAATTTTAATTAGCATATGTAACAAAACAATCATTACTTTTTTTTTGTTAATTTAATCCCCCAAACTAATTTGATTTTAATAAATTAATTGAATTTCTTACCCCCTTCTCTTCACATGTTTAATCATGATTATTATTATTATTATTATTTTACCACAAGTATCACTTAGACCTATATTTTATTTTCCTAGGTTGGGCAACATTTTTATTAGGGAAATTGTTTTCTTTAAATCGTTATTATCACATTATTCGTTCTAAGGCCATATGGGCTTATTCACTTATTAGTTAACAACGCGACGTGCCCTTCAGGACACACTAGGTGCTCCAAGGGTGCCACTCGCCTCATCCTGTTTCCCTTGCATGACGTGCCCTTCAGGATGCACTATGTGCTCCAAGGGTTCCACTTGCCTCTTTTGGTTTTTCTTGCACGACGTGCCCTTCAGGACACACTATGTGCTCCAAGGGTACCGCTCACCTCTTGACTGACTTGGTAGACATAAAAAACCCCTGGAGTCAATACTCCACCAGGTGATCTTGTGGGAGACTAAGGGCCTCTAAGGAATAAGGCCCCTGCCTTATTGTGCGCCCCTTAGAATCATGGTGAGCGACTGTCGCATTCTTCCCTCATGGCATCGTGGGTATTCTTAAACTAGGTAATCATTAACCTACATTTTGAGCCGCGATGAGAGTGCTAGTAGGTTATGGCAGGGTTGTTGTCCAAACATCTCCCTCAACGTCTCTAGTTGTCATGCGTGACACCTCTACTTCATATGTGAGTCAGGTCAGCAAGCTATCATTAGCCTGCATCATCAACAAATCATGTTAGAAATAAAATCAATCATCATAACATCTAATCAGATGTGGATATGTCATATCAACAACAATCAAACCCCAATAGTCCACTCTCAGAATCAATCTGGAGTCCAAGGGGTTTCATTGATGCCTTTGCATCCTCAAGGTCCAAGGTCCTACACACTTAGGAGAACCCATTCAATAGCACATGTCTATGTAAATACACAAAATAACATATAATCACATCCATAATTCCTCATAATCATAATCAATGACCAATAGTATAATAATTTGAATCACGTGCAAGCAAGTGTCCTCAAAGAATAAGTTCTCTCAGTGCGCGTAAGAGTGGGTTGTTACATTTTTCATCCATTGGCACTATCCTTCACCCTATTTTTCTTCAATCAAACTCAAGATTCATGACCAAACCTATAGGGATTCCTAACCATATTCGCAAGGTTTCTTATACCTACATACATTGTGACTTATTTTCTTAACCACTAGGGATTCTTTTAGGCTCCTTCAAAGTTCCTTCCCATGAGGACCATGCTTAGAAATACGCCATAAGGGGACCACTTTTACTTCAAATAGACCCATCAATTATAAAGTATTATGGAATTCTTCTAGGGATGACGTCAATGAAAACCAACTTTCCAACAATTTCATGTTGGATTAATCCATGGACTAATCTTCTTCAACTGTTGGTCTACTATCCAACTGAAATCCTTGTTGAATACTCAATCAACTATGTAGATATATGGTCTATCACTTGATCGAGGATTTCTAGATCTTGGTTGACCACCCAACCAAGTGATTTCAGGAGAAGTGTGATAAACCATCATAACTTGAGTTTCCAACACCCTCACCCTATCAACACACGGTTATGGAGATTCAAGAGGTGAAATTAACTCAATAGGATACCACCCCGTAATTGCATCTTCACAAAGTCAAAGAATCATGTAGAGCTTGGTAAAATTAGCTTCATATAGTTTCTTAGTAAATATATCAACTATCTGATAATTTATTATATAATAAATAAGAGAGACAACATTCTCATGAACCAATCATCTCAAATAGTGATCATGGATCTCAACATATTTCATCTTACTGTGGACAATAAGGTTTTCAAAAATGCGAAAGAAACTTTTATTCTCAAAGAAAAGTCTATTTGATGTATGTAGTTGATGTATGTATAGGAAATCCACGTTCACCCAAGAGTTGACAAATCCATACTGGCTCTGTTCTTGCATGAACAATGCCACGTAATTATTCTTTTGTAGTTGACAAGGATACTACCTTTTATTTCTTACCTGAACAAACCAATGGTCTAGTGGTAAATAAAAACACATAGCCAAAAGTGTAATTTTGATCATCATTATTTCCTATGCAATCAGAGTCAGAGACACCGAGTAGCAAATCTGAACTTCGACAATACTTGATACCAAAATGAGTAGTATATTTTATATAGGGAACAATACTTTTAACCAATTTCCAGTGGATTTATTTGGTATACTGCATAAAATGAGAAACCACACTAACAACAAAGAAAATGTTAAGTTGAATGCGAGTAATATAAATGAGAGTATTGATGAGTTGTCGATAGAGGGTAACATCGAATTTGGGATTTTTAAAAGTTTTACTCAACTTAACTCTATATTGAAAACGAGTACCATAGGTTTTACCATACGCCACTTACAACATATCAAAAGATCCATTAAATATTTAGATTGAGAAATAAAAAAACCATCATATAGTGGTAATACTTGAGGACCTAAAAAATAATGTAGAATGCAAAGATATATCATGTGAAAGGATTCAATAAGTTTTTTATTCAATCTACGAATGAGATCAATTTTATTTCTAGTTATGACAAGGTAATCAAAATATACAACAAAAATCAATGCATTGCCATGATTATGAAGTACATATGAGCTATGATTGCAATGTTTGATACCAAGCCGAAGAAAGAAATAGATGATATTATCATACCAATATCTAAGAGCTTGATTCAAACCATAAAGGGACTTTTCAAGTCAACAAACCATGTTAGAATATGTTACAAAACAAAGAGGTTGTTCCATGAAAATTTCTTTAGATAGGTTTCCATGAAGAAAAACACTCTTCACATCTATTTTATGGATCTTCCATCCAAATAAAAGAATTAGTCTAATAGAGTTCATATTCACAATAGGGGAAATTGTATCATTGTATTCGATGCCTTCTTGTTGATAAAATACTTTCACAACCAAGTGACATTTATGATGCTTAATAAAACCTTCAAAGGTAAATTTGGTCTTATAGACCCATCTACACTTCAGAATTTTACTCCCTTTAGGTTGAGGAATTAAATACCAAGTGTGATTCTTTAACAAAAGAACAATTTCTTTCTACATAGCCTGATCCCATTCAGGTTGTACATTAGAATCAGAGTAGGTAACGGGATCAAAGTTTTCAAGAACGTGATTCAATAAAGCAATGTTGACATGCTTCTTCTAACTGCAAGTTTTTTGGCCTAAAGAAATATTGCTGACATCAAGAGAAAAAGTGTCAATGTTCTTGGTATCCCATCTAGGTAGGAAAGAAAGAGGTGAATTTTTGTTCACTATATATGGTCGTTTAGAATTCGAAAAAATTTGAGTCAAAGGAGAAGGAGGACCACTAGAAACATAAATCAACTGACTAGTTGATTGAGAGGTCACAGGTCTAGTCAAAACAAGAACAAAGTTCAACTACCCAGTGGAAGTACTAAGAAAATAGAACAGGAGAACCAAAGTGAGATTCAACATCAAAGTTATCTTACTGTAACAATCTACATGAGTAATTCAACAACTTTATGCTATCAAACTTCTCATCAAACCATACATTTCTTCTGATAATTATCTTCCATTTGACAACGTCAAATAGCCGATATGATTTATATTCTTCAGAGTATTCCATCATTATGCAAGCATGAGTCTTTGCATATAATTTCTCTTTGCAATAATTGAAAATATGAGTTCAGGTAAGACATCTAAACACACATAGGTCGACGACTGAGGGATTTTTTCCATACCATCGTTCGATTAGAGTCATGTAAGGAACAACTCAAGTTGAGAAGCAATTGAGAACATAGTTTTCACAATATACCCCTTCATCCTAGAAGTGTGAAGGGAAATATTTATCTTACAAAAGACATCTAGCCATTTCGATTAATATCCAATTGTTTCATTCTCCAACATAATTTTGTTGAGAAGTATGAGGAACTGATCACTTCCAATCAATAATAGATTGAACTAGGTATTCATAAAATGGCCAATTCACATAATCACCACCATTGTTTGATATCATGAACTTGAAGCGTCTACCACATTTCTTTTTAGAAAAGGCCCTGAACTCTTTGAAACTTTCTAAGACATGATTATTATTTTTTAGAAAATAAACCCAAATGAAGTGAGTGATATCATCGATCAAACTCTTGATATACTTTGCACTTGATAAGGAAGGTATCTTGATGTAACATAGATTACTATGAACTAGTTTCAGGAGTTTCTATGCTTGCCACACTTTGCTAGAGTCAAAGTCTTCCTAATGATGCTTTCCAAGCACACATCCTTTATCGAATCCATCAAGGGGAAAAAAATTAGGTAAACCAACAACCATATTATGAGTTGGCATTGACTGTATACATAAAAAAATTAGGTTTCTGAGTCATTCATTCCAAGATCAACTTCATTTTTTGTTGTGAGAAACAAGATTAGTCGATTCAGAGTCAGTTGGAGTCGTATCAAAAAACTTATACAAACTATCCTTTGAGTTGAGAAACCCTGCAGTGGAAATTGAGTGACCTTTCTTCAAATCACGAACAAAGAGTTGATTTGGCCAAAACTTCACATTATTACCTATCTTTGTTAATTGATAAAATTATAGTAGATTGGCACTGAGGTTCAATACATGATATATGTATACAATTCTCCCATGTCTATAAAGAACATCACAATGACCAACAATGTGAAGAGAAAAGTGATCAACAACATAAATATTCCTCTCTACAAATTTATCTAAGGACATGACAGGGAAGCATAACTAGCCATACGATGAGTGCAACCACACTCGATTACCCATTCATTCTGTGAAGAATGAGATAATAATGATAAGAAGTGTCGACTTAGAAGGTTAAATTATCAATGGGTCGATGAATAACCGATCCATCTCCTTCAAGTTGCCTGACTTTCTCTTTTTGTAGTAGACCTTTTAAACATATCCAATATTTCTAGTATTGACATGTCTTCTTATTTCAACTCTAACAAGGTGCATCTATTTTCCCTTTAGGTTTTTGGTCAAGGCATCTAGGTCTTTGTATAGGGGTACCAAAGAATCCTCTTTCATTGTGATTTGACTTTCCCTTTCCCTTGAGAAAGTAAGCTTGGTGTTTTCCACCAAGATTTCCCTAATCAGGTGTACTATGTTGATCAGTATTAATATGCCACATAAATATTTAAAGGTGTAATCCTTAACATCTTCCCCGCATGCTTGTTCGCTGGTGAAAAAATTCAAACTGAACATGTCGAATGGTGTTCTCAAATTCATCAGGACTAGTTCGATGAGTTGTCTGTCTTTCTTCATATAATTATTTCCATATTCACCCAATTTAAATGAAATCTCGTTCACACATGCCAAATAGCTCTCTATTATGACGAAAGAATGAGGATTGAGAGAGAAAAACTCTTTATCCAATTGCATGGCACAACTTTCATCGACTCTGTCAAATAGAGAATTCATCTAATTCCACAATTGATGAGGATAGTTGATTCCAATGATGTGAAATCTAATCTTCTTCTAGATATAGGTTGTGATGGAACCCATAGCCTAATCCTTTTTCCCATCAGCAACAAATTTTGGTTCTTCATCTATTGGATCTAGAACCATAGTCTTCATATATTTGCACAATCCTTTACACTTTAGTATGGTTTCAATGTCTGGTGCCCATAAAACACAATTTGATCCATTCAAATTTATAGGATTGATCTTTGAATATATCTTCGATATCTATAAAAATATGATCTATTTACAAAATTTATAGTTGATAAATCACTAGCCTAGATTCAATCACACAATAGATTTGACTTTGCAGATAATAGGCAAGGTCACAACTAGTCACTCTGATATCATGTTGGGGATTGGATGTAACCTAATATGAAACAAAGAAACAAAACTTTAGATAATATAAGAGGAATAACTTTAAAATATGAGAGGTGGTTTCTAAATACACCATTGCAATAGTTAATCACACCGCATTATGATGAGAACATCAAAATGCATGAAGAACATATTCAAACATGTTCACTTCAAAATATTATACACTTGTGTCACTTAACAATGACCCATCGGGTCTACTATTTATAGATTCAAGATATAACCTACTTCCTTGGAGTCAAGAATATATTTTCCACACATAACCATCAGTGGTTAGATTTGATTATGTCAAATATACACTGTCTAGTCAACATGACAAGGATGCTCGACCCAACCATCCATTTATCCATCTCGCAGTCGATAGTGTGGTTGGTCGATCCTCAAAGTGTCTGTCTTGATTTGTCTAACTGACAATCTTGTTGACTACTCGACCAACTGATGTAGATAGCTCGTCGATCATTCAACTCACTATTTCCATATGTTGGTCGACCGTCCGACCGACTAATTCCAGAAGAAGTGTGATGAACCATCAAAACTTGAGGTTCCAAGATGATATAAATGCATATGTAAATGTTGTGTCATTTTTCTTTCTCTTGTTATTATTAAAATATTTATATGTAAAAAATCTATCAATATATTATTTAGTGAAATTGTTAGTGTAATAAAAATCACTTTTTAAATTTTATTTTTAGAATATTTATATAATAAAAATACATTTTAATATTAATATATTATATATGGGGATTTATCATGAGATATTAATCATGATATTAACCACATTTTAAAAGGAATGATAATTCTTTAATTCATACATCACATTTTAAATGCAATGAGACTTCTTCTATTCCTACATAAGTAATGAACCACTTCTTAGTGTTCATCGAATAAAACTAGATTTTGATGGTTCGTGACCATTCAAGCTATATTTTTAAGGCATTTTCACTCCAATGCATTAAAATATCCTCGACAACACTATGAAAATGTGATTTGGACATTTCAACATCGTTCAACCTAGAAAAATAGATCATTAGATATAGACACTTGTGGGTGTTATTTCCAGGTTGTCTTTTAGTGTTGTGGATCCTGTAGGCATTTAAAGCCATTGGGAATACATTAGGGAAGTTTTTACATGTTGATTTGAAACATATGGTGGGTTTTGACTAGCGGATGGGAAATATTTTGGTATAAATTGATACTTTTGAAGGGTTACCTCAAGAGATTATTATTAATTAGCAAGTTCATATGGTTCAACAATGTCTGGATTACGCTGGAATTCCATTTTGTTTTACTGGGTGCAAGGTGACTGGACATATGTGATATCAGTGCACAGGAGTAGCTTCTTACAATTTTTATATTGAGAAAGGGGTATCAATGTTGCCAGTTAGTGAAAATTCAAAAGAACTAGAAGCTTAGAGTGAATGTGTTCAATCCAAGGCATCAGATAGTGTCACTGGAATTGGTAAGCTACCACCCTGCTATACCAATTTTAGTTCTAAACAATCTATTTTAAATAATTCTGGGTTGTTTGGATTAGTAATGGAACCCCTAAATGAGGTACTACTCACTAAGGGAGGGATAGGCATTGAGGATTTTTCTACTGTGGGGTTTTTTTACTTCGGAATATAGGGTGCGGAGTAGGCTGGATGATTCATCTGCAAGTGCAGTAGAGTCTTGCGGTTCTGGGAGTCAAGTTGAAGGCGTGGGTGAAGGATATCCAATGCAACGAGGACTATTGGGAGAATTGGTTATGACTATGGGACAGTCATGTGAGCAGGCGAGGGGGGGCCACCTTATTTTATTGATGGTGTAAGTGATGCATTGGTTAAAGGAGGTTCTGTAGGGGAAATGATAGATTTACCTACTTTGGATTAAGAAGCCCAACTATTGTAGGGGGAGTTTCTAGGGAGGGGATCATTGTGGATTTTCCTCCTCTTCCTATTTCTTTGGTTCCTGAGTCATATGAGGGGGATAGGAATAATACCCCTACTTCACTATCCTCAAGGATCTCTGGAGTTAGTAGTCTAGTTGGGTTGGAAGGAAATGAAGTGACTAGACATAAATGTACTCTTGGTGAGGGGTATGACAGGGTGGTTGTGGGAAACTTAGAAATTGTAAATACTATTACTTTTGAGGATCTGATTGTTTTGTCAGAAGTGGAGGGATCTTTACTAAATTTTATACCATCCTACTGGGAGGGATTAACCCATTCGCCACTACCAATTTATGTTGGTGGGGATATTTTATCTATCCCTGGTGAAAACATTGGGAAGGTAGAGGGGGATAGGAGTAATTTGTCAAGTGGTTTGGGGGATGGGGATGCTATGTTAAAAGGGGCGGTACTAGGTGTTTTGGAAAAGGACTTCTCTCTGTTAAAAACTATGAGTGTAAGGAAACTGGGGAAAGAGAAGGAAAACTTAAACTCGAACAGTCTTTTGGGATTAACTGTTGGAAGATTGGTTGTTGTCATTGATTTCAACCCTAGTCATGGGTTTCAGACCGCAAGATTGATAAAGGTATTTGGACATGAAGGAAAATGAACATGCATATACAACACCCATGAATGGATAGTATACATCATGTTGTTTCTGGTGGTATGTGGCACATCACGTGGATCCTCGTGGTTGAGGAGAAATAAATTTTTGAAGATGACAAAGTGAATTGAAGAAGAAAGTACATGTAGGCCCTGAAAATAATCAAAGAAAAGAATTACAAAATAAGAAAGTGTCAGGTCGGCCCTAATGTTAAAAGCAAGTGAAATAAATGGTATAAATAAACATAATTATACATTCATTTGATACAAGTTGAATTTCAGAGGTAATAAGAAGATAAGAAGGCCAGATTTCAAGGGAGGATAAAGTCTTTTGGTGATGTGTTCTAAGGTATGTTATTTTCAGGTCATCTTACCATTTTTGCTATAAATTTGTTTATATAACGATTCATATGGTGAAATCTCTATGGTATTGAGAACACATATCAAGGTACCTCTCGAAAAAATTTCATCTCTTGATTCACTATAATTATGGAGATACACTCTATGGAAGATAGGGTTTGTGACCAGTCCTGAAGCTAGTAAATAGACAGGTGTTCCGAGTAAAACAGTCATAACTTATTCATACATAATCCAAATTAAGTGGGATCACTTCCATTGGAAATAGTACGGACTTTTTTTTCTTATGTGCAAGTTTGAGAATTGCATGTTAAATATTCAGCACGGGGCATGCTGTATAAGTTGGGTCTTCTGAATAGACCAAAATTGAATAAAGTCTACCATTCTTTCTATAACCTCCTTTTGGGGAGGATTCAAGGAGTGAAAATTGGAGGAGTTTCAGAGAATACATTGA
>JZKD02S1809958.1:0-32056 GCA_000966675.3 Picea glauca | reverse complement strand
CTTGAATCATAATCTACTCAGTGTTAGTAAAATATGTGATCAAGGATACACTCTTACGTTTGATTCCCGAAAATGTAAAATCAGAGAAAATAACTCAGGAAGATTGGTTGCAACTACAACAAGAAGAATGAACAACATATACATCCTAGACATGAAGAAGAGAGAGAAGACAAAAGCCACATAAAAGGATTCTAAGGAAGAAAATGTCCCAAAGACCAAAAATAAGGATGAAGTATTATTGAGCACCACATGTTCAGGGGGAGCAACCCCAAAGAAGAGAGTTACATTTTTCCATTAAACTCAAGGGGAGCAACCCTAACATTTTCCATTGATGTCAAAGGGGGAGAGAAATTTGGATCATGATTATAGGGGGAGCATGAGTGTTGCCATCAATGACAAAGGGGGAGACTGTTGGAATATTTGTTGTTGTCATTGATGTCAACCCTAGTCATGGGTTTTAGACCGTAAGATTTATAAAGGTATTTGGACATGAAGGAAAATGCACATGCATATACAACACCCATGAATGAATAGTATACATCATGTTGTTTCTGATGGTATGTGGCACGTCATGTGGATCCTCATGGTTGAGGAGAAATGAATTTTTGAATATGACAAAGTGAATTGAAGAAGGAAGTACATGTAGGCCCTGCAAATAATTAAAGAAAAGAATTACAAAATAAGAAAGTGTTAGGTCGGCCCTAATGTTAAAAGGAAGTGAAATAAATGGTATAAATAAACATCACTATACATTCATTTGATACAAGTTGAATTTCATAGGTAATAAGAAGATAAGAAGGCTGGATTTCAAGGGAGGATGAAGTCTTTTGGTGATGTGTTCTAAGGCATGTTATTTTCAGGTCATCTTACCATTTTTTCTATAACTTGTTTTATATAACGATTTAGATGGTGAAATCGATATGGTATTAAGAAGACAGATCAAGGTACCTCTGGTAAAAATTTCATCTCTTGATTAGCTATAATTATGGAGGTACACTCTGTAGAAGATAGGGTTTGTGACCAGTCCTGAAGCTAGTCAATAAACAGGTGTTCCGGGGAAAACAATCATAACTTCTTCATATAGAATCCAAATGAAGTGGGGCCACTTCCATTGGAAATAGTACAGACTATAGTTTCATGTGTGAGAGTTTCAGAATCAGATGTTAAATATTGAGCACAGGGCATGTTGTACAAGTTGGGTCTTCTGAACAGACCAGAATTGAATAAAGTTTACCATTCTTTCTATAACCTCCTTTTGGGGAGGATTCAAGGAGTGAAAATTGGAGGAGTTTCCGAGAATACATTGAGTAATATTATCTACAGGATTAGAGTACTCCAAGAATTGAAGAATTGTAGAAATTGAAGAAGTCTCAAGAAGCATTATCAGGTTCTATGTGATGATTGGTTGATGGTGATGATTTAATGTAAAGTTTTATTATCTCTCATATATTCTTGGGTGGAAGGAAGGGGAAATGATGAAGAGTTCAAATCTCTCTTGATATTGGAGGATTGTATCTTCCTCTTGGAGGTTTATCCCTCCCTTTACATTTGGAAGTTGTAGCTACCTTTCGAAGTCATTACTTCCCTTGAACAATAACCATTGATTATTTCTCATATATTGGGCATGGTGTATTGTGGTGTATTGGTGTAACTATTATACTATTTTTAATTTATCATTGGATATAGTTGAATGGCTCAATTAAAAGTTTAAAAAGGTTTTAAATTGTACTTGATACTGATTTACCCCCCTCTTAGTATCAACATTAACTGGTCCTAGGGTGCTTAGAGATCAGAAAGGCTTGGCTAGGGTGAAAACATGATTGTGGCAACCTTCAATGTGAGGGGAGTGGGGGGATCCGTAAATTCACTAACCCTCAAAAGGTTTTTAGAGAAAACAAACCAGGATGTTTTATTTATACATGAAACGATGGTCTGTGAAGCTAAAGCTAGGGAAGGTTTTGTTAAACTTCTCCCTAATTGGTATTTTTGTGGGGTGGACTCTATTGGTCTCTTTGGAGGATTGCTTTCAACTTGGAATCCTCGCAAGGATGATTTCGGTGCATTTTTTACTCTTGCGGGGATATTGTTGGAGGGTGTAGTTAAATATTTAAATTTAAACCTGAAGTTGATCAATTGTTATGGAACGTATGCTGACAGAGAAGTACTTTGGGAAGGAATTAAAAGGGAAGGGATATTGAATGAGGATAACCTTATTCTGGGGGGTGATATAAATTTCACCACTTCAAGTAGGGAGGTTTGGGGTGAACATGCTATAGTGGATCCTTTGCAACTTTAATTTAGTCAGTTGATACAAGTTGGAGGAGTGGTGGATGTTGATCCATTAAAGTTTCTTTTGACATGGAGGAATGGAAGGAAAGGACAAGATTACATTTCAAAAAGGCTAGATTGATTTCTGATATATGAGAAATTAGTGTTGACAGGAATCCGATACCTCTCTTGGGTGTGCAATGATAAGATATCAGATCACATGCCTGCGATTTTACACCTAGAACAAGGGAATGACACTGCCAGCTATCCTTTTAAATTTAATGTAGTTTGGCTTGAGGATCAAGATTTCGTAAACTTAGTTAGAACTAATTGGGATGAATTTTTGGGGTCAGAGGTCCTAAACCCTATGGATTCGTTGGTCAAAAATATTAAGAGGTTAAAGATTTTCATGGTTGTCTGGGAAAGAAAGAAAAAGGTTGAAGCTTAGAAAGAGCTGGTTTAGTTAGAATTGGATCTGGATAAGTTATACTCAGATTTTACTGGAGGTTTTGCGAAAGAAATAAACAAAATAATGGTACTTGAAAAAGAGAAGAGGAAACTGAATCTTTTAAGACAAGAGGATGACACTTGGAGGCATAAGAGCATGGTTAATTGGTTGGCAACAGGTGACAAAAATACTAAATTTTTTCATGCTTATGAAAGCTCAAGAAAACAAATCAATACCATTTGGGACATTACTAAGGAAGATGGAACTATTATATCTAAAAAGTTAGATCTTCATAAGGAGGTTGTAGATTATTTTCAGAATATCTTTAAGGAACAAACCGATTTGGTCATATCACACCAGCTTGTAGTATTAAGGAATTATCCGATATTTTTTTACAGAGGAAGAGGGTATCAGATTGGATGATCCAGTTACTTTAGCTGAAATTCTGTCAACATTAAAACTATTTAAGTCCTCAAAAATTCTTGGGCCGAATGACTGGACTTTAGAGTTATTCTTGGCCTTTTTTGATCTCTTGGGTAATGAATTATGGGAGTTGGATGAAGAGTATAGGAGACTTGGTAGAGTGTCGGGTTCTTTGAATGCTATATTTATTGCACTTATCCCTAAGAGTGACAAATCAGAATCATTTGGAGGGTTTAGGCCTATTTCGTTGTGCAATCTGGACTACAAGATCATTACCAAAATCATTGCTGCCAGAATTAAAACCTCACTATCTATTGGTATGTCAAAGGAACGATTTGGTTTTTTAGAGGGTAGACAAATTACTAATGCTATTGGAGTTGTATAGGAAGCATTACACAGCATAAAAGTGAAAAATATTAAAGCATTGGTCTTAAAATTGGATTTGGTAAAGGCATATGATAGGGTGGATTGGGGTTTCCCCAAGCTTGTTTTATTACAAGTGTGCTTAAGTTTAGAAGAAACTGACTGGATTTTGGGGTGTGTGTCTTCAAAAGACTTTGTTGTGCTGATCAGTGGGAAACCCACTAGTTTTTTCAAATCTTCAAGGGGTTTAAGGCAAGGTTGTCCTTTATGGCCTTTACTTTTTCTTCTTGTTATTGAAGGATTGAGCATAACTATAAAGGAGAAGGTTAGGGATAAGAAATTAGAAGGTGTTCCTATGTCTATAGGATTGAGTATTACTGATTTGATGTTTGTGGATGATGTAATATTGTTTGGGACTGGAAGCATTTATGAGTGGGAAGTTTACAAGGAGGTACTACATTTATTTTGCAAGGCTACAGGGATGGCTTTTAGCCCTCAAAAGTCTGTGTTCTTAGAAGTTGGGTGGGATGTTGAAGGTCTTACTCTATTGAAGGACCCCTTTCCTTTTGAAGTTAAGCCTTTAGATGTAGGTTTTAATTATCTAGGGTTCTACATTAAACCAAACTGTTATTCTAGAGCTAACTGGCTTTGGCTAGAGAAAAAATTTGAAAAGAGGATTATGTGTTGGAGTCATAGGTGGCTTTCTTTAGGTGGAAGAGTCATTCTAGTAAAAGCTATTATTGAAAGTATTTTTGTGTATTGGCTGTCTTTGGCTAAAATTCCCATAAGTGTACTTAATAGCATTAGAAGGAGGATGTTTAGCTTTTTGTGGACTGACAAAAAGGAAAAGGTAGGAATGTATCTAGCAAACTGGAAAAATCTTTCAAAACCTAAAAAGACTAGTGGGTGGTGTATCAAAAACATTTTTATCTTTGGAAAAGCATTCGTAGCAAAAAGTATGTGGATATGTCTTATGATGCCTGGTCTATGGCATGAGGTGATAATGGAAAAATATCTTAAAACGAAAATTGTTGAGGAGTGGTTCAGGCATGGGAGAAAAAAATGGAATGGTACTTCAAATGTTTGGAGAGCTCTTACGCCTTAATTTAATATAATATCAGATTGGCTAGTGTGGAAGCCTGGGAGTGGGAGGGACATCAGAAATTGTGTTGATCCTATGGTTGGAAGACAAACTTTCTATAAATTGTCTAGGAATCTTATTTTAACTTTAAAGGAACAAGGGATTGAATTCCTTTCTCACGCAGGGACTAATGTTCAGGAGGGACTTAGCTTTACAAGGTGGGAAAAGGATGAATCTCTAGGGTTGGAAGGAGTACTAAAAGGTGAATGGACAAATTACATTAAAGGTTTGGTGAGTGCTAGAATTGAACTAAATCCTAAGAAAGATAGGTTGATGTGGTGTTGGGATACAAAAAAAGGACAAGTAAATGCAAAACAAGCCTATAAAGTACAAGTGTTGGAGGGAAGGGAAGAAGAAACAAATTACTGGTATTCAGAGATTTGGGAGTGCTGGCTACTTTTAAAAGTTTAACCTTTTATCTGGTTATTGTTGGAATGGAGAATACTTACTTGGGATAACTTGATCAAAAGGGGTTTTCTTGGTCCTGGTATTTAATTTTTGTGTGAGAAAAGTGAAGAAACTATGGTACATATTTTTGGGGAATGCATATTTATAAATGATATTTGGAAGACTATAACAAAGGAATTAAATTGGACAATAGCTCGCAAGGTGGTCAAATTGTGGACAATTTACAAAATTGGATAATGGTAAAGGATAATTGGAAAGAAATCACATATTTTATTTGCTAGGAGGTTTGGAAGCATAGGAATTTGGTTATTTTTGAAGACCATCCCAAAAATCAAGTCAGAGTATGCAAGTGTATTTTACAGGATTTGGGAGAACAAAAAGTTGCACAGGTCACTAAGTCCAGAAGGATTGATAGACCACCCATTCTGGATTGGGACTTGGCAATAGGATTTTTTGATGGGGCATCACAGGAAAGAGGCACAAAATGTGGGGCTAGATCCATATTGAAATGTACAGTCGTGGGCACTTACAGACTAAAAATGAACCGTGGAAAATGAACCAATACCAAGGGAGAATTGCTTGCACTGTGGGTAATTCTATTTTTTTTATTTATAAAACAAGTATCAAAGTTAGAATTGGTAGGTGATTCCACGGTTATAATCGACTGGTTTACTAATGAAAATAGTCTATAGGTGATTTCTCTGCAACCCTGGATGAATAAGATTAGATTGTTGAGTGGGCATTTTCAGCAAATCAAAGAACAACATATTTACAAAACATTTAATAAGAATGTTGACCGGATTTCTAAGGAAGCATTGTTACTGGATGAAGATGGAATATACTTTTCAAAAGAATCTTAAGAACAACCTGGAATTTTTGAAAGATTTGATATCAATCCTTAGGTTACTACTTAAAAGGACAATTTTTTCTTTTATACACTTTTGATACTTACAGTCACACGGAGGACATAAAAGATATGCAAATTTTTTAATATAGATATGTAACTCAATGGGAACATTCTATACTATTTGGAAAAGAAATGTACAATAATATACAAGTTGTAATTTTGAAAAAAGATAATTTATACATTTTTTCCTTTTATACACTTTTGATACTTACAGTCACACGGAAGACAAAAAAGATATGCAAATTTTTTAATATAGATATGTAAATCAATGGGAACATTCTATACTATTTGGAAAAGAAATGTACAATAATATACAAGTTCTAATTTTGAAAGAAGATAATTTATATTTATTAATGTAAGTTATTTTTCTTATTGAAAAAAAAGAAAAGAAAAACATACTCGACGGATGCTATTAAAATATAGTATAGATATGATAGACTTCTAATTCATATGAAACTAGTGTAGCTGTCATTTGAGGGAAAATGCAAGAAGAAAATCGATACAATAAACGTTTTTTATTTGATGTTTTCATACATAAAAATATCTTACTCTTTATAGGCCTCACGGTCACATATATAAATTTTGAATATAATTTTGGCAAGTGTTTATATATACACACGTGTGGAGTGGGGAATTGATAATTAATGAAGAAAATGTGAACTCAGATTTTAAATATAATTTTCGCAAAGTTCGTGGATGTCTGTCACAATAGTTGAAATAGAAGAAAATATGAAAAATAACCCAATAAAGACCAAATGAATGAAACATGTTGATCTAAAATATGAAAAATAACCCCAATAACGACCAAATGAGTGAAATATATATGGATGGTTTTGGATTGGTTTTATAAATTTGTATTTCGTTTTGTAATTCAATATAAAATCTTTTTTTAAATCATGGATAGCTACAAAATTTTCCGTCCAACTATTAATTTTTTTTATAAAATTGGATTATTTAAAATTTAAAATTCAATTATATATTTATATAAACACAAAAGTTATACATTATTATTTTTTTAAATAAGAGATTAAGTTTTTTTAATGTTCAATGTAATAGAACTAACTTAGATTCATCTTAAACCCTATTTATAAAATATAGATTGATCTTAAACCCTATTTATAAAATATAGAGAGGGATCAAATTTATTAAAGTGTAATTTTTTTATCATTTCATTTAATTCTTTCATATTAAATAATAAAAAAATTACATTCTAATAAATTGTATCTTTGTGGATGCTTTATAGATGTGGGTTTAGAATGAATTTATGCTATGGTTTAATATTTTATATGTTGTCAAGTACATATGTACATAAGTCTACCTATATATGTGTCTAATATGTAACGGTTCGTGTAATTGTTTTTTTCAATTGAACTAACTTTATTTTTATAATAGAGATGCAGAGGAATTTTCAACTTTCATTGATACAATGGAGATGGTGGACATTAGAACCAACAATGGCCAGTTCACTTGGAATAACAAACGAATTAACCATTACCAAGTAGCCACAAGACTAGATAGATTCCTCGTGTCAGAGTCCATTATTCTGCAGGGACTAACTTTAGATTGCATCGTCCTTCCATGGGGGGGTTCAGACCATTGGCCAATTCAATTGGAAGAAAACTTCCAAACCACCCTGAAGAACAAACCCTTTATATTTGATAAATTTTGGATCGAACATTCCACCTTCAAGGAGAACATCAACTAATGGTGGTGGTAGGTATTACCGAATCAAGGGACAAGGATGTTCAAACTTTATAAGAGAATCAATTACAACAAACACAAACTCAAGGAGTGGAACAAGGAAATCTTTGGAAACATAAATCAAGAAAAAAAATATCGAGGGTAGAAAGAGGATACTCCAAGAACTCTGCATAGATGAGGGTTACACAAAGGATCAAAAAAGAGAAGATATCCAAATGACCCTGGAATGGGAAGCAAGATGCTGACAGGAAGAAACTCTATGGCACCAAAAGTCCAGAATCAGGTGGCTAAAGGAAGGGGAGTGGAATACCAAGTTTTTTCATAGAACAACCATTGCAAGAAGAACCCAAAACAAAATACTGAAAATTAGGGATCAGGATGGGATCAAAAGAAAATCCCACAAGGAAATCGAAAATACATTGGTCAATCACTTCAAGGGGATAGCCTAGGAACCCAATCAAGACATAAATGAGTCCATACAAAGGATAACTCATTACATCCCCAGGGTGGTCAACGAGGAATAAAATATCAATCTAAACAAACCCATAACAAAGGAGGAAATTGACCAAGTGGTCCAGGAGATGTCCAATGTAAAGGCCCCAGGTCCAGATGGTTTCACAGTGGAATTTTTCAAAGCGTGTTGCAAAGTTGTTAAACATGACGTTTATGAGGTGGTGGAAGACTCCAGACGCTCGACCTCCATCTTGAAAGCATTAAATTCCACAATGATCACTCTAATCCCAAAAGAAAATGAAGCAAGGACCCCAAATCATTATAGGTCTACAGCTTTATGTAATGCAATTTACAAGATAATCTCCAAAGTCATAGCCAATCACTTGAAACCTCTCCTACCTACACTGATTTCACAGGAACATGCAAGTTTCGTAGAAGGAAGACAAATACTGGAAAACATCATCCATGCCCAGAGCTTATACACATGCTGAAAAGCCAAAGGAGAGGGGGGATGATAATCCAACTTGACCTCACGAAGGATTATGAAAAAATTAGTTGGCACTGTATGGCCAAGATGCTGGAAGCCTTTGGGTTTGAACAACACTAGATCAACTAGATTATCAATCTAGTCTCAACGACAAGCTACTCTCTTCTAATCAATGGAGCCCCAACAAAACCCTTCTGGCCTTCGAGAGATATTAGAAAAGGAGACCCGCTATCCCCATTCCTGTTCATTATGATGATGGAAGGGCTCAACATAAGCATAAAAAGCGCAACTGCAACAGGAGAACTAAACGGAATCAAACCGTTCGAAAACTGTCCAACCTCCACACACCAACAGTTCGTTGATGACACCCTACTCCATCGAACACCCACGATCAAGGAAGAAAAAACCTACAAAAGTATCTTAGAATACTTTGGGGAAGCCTCATGGGCGGAGATCAGCCATTCCAAATCCATTATCTACTTCTTCAACACTAATCCTATAATTCAAAGAAACCTAGCCAACATTTTGGAGTTTGAACACAAAACGCTCCCAACGAAATACTTGGGAGTCCCTCTGGTGGATAGAGATGCATGGAAAATGGCAACGTGGGAAGGAGTGATCAACAAGCTGCAGCAGAGGGCAAAAAATTAGACTTATAGAGCTCTCAACATGGTAGGGAGGCTTACCCTCACCAAAGTGGTTCTACAAGAAATTCTAGTGAATATGATGTCAATGTTTTCCACTCCCAAAGGAATACTACAAAAGATAAAGACCATTCAAAGAGATTTCCTATGGCAAGGTGTGGAAAATAAAATTAAATAGGCCCTGGTATCCTGGGAGAAGGTATGCAGACCAAGAGGCAAAGGAGCCATAGGGTTACAAGACCCACAAGTAACCAACGAAGCCTATGGGGCAAAACTCTGGTGGAGATGGGTCAAGGACAAATCAGTACCGTGGGGAAGCCTCTGGAAGGCCAAGTATGCCTCTAACATCAACGATTAAGATCAAATCTAATTCATGGGCATAAGGGAGGGATCAACCATCTGGAATCTAGCCTGGCGCAACAATAACTAGATCCATAAACACAACTTTTGGGAAGTCAGGAATGGCCAAACAACTAGATTCTGGGAGGACCCGTGGCAACAGGAACCCAAAATTGAAAATCCAGACAGGGAGGAACTACAACAGGAAATGACAGTGCAAGGAAAGACAAAAATCCATCACTACTGGAAGAAAAGAAATGATAACGACAGATGAAGGACCCGGGACAAACTTAACCCACAAAATAGAGACCATATCGCAACTCTAATGAAAGAGGTGGAAGAGGAAATGGGGAAGAGGAAAATTGCATTCTCAGAGGACGAGGACCAATTAAGGTGGGGCAGGGAAAATTGTGGGGAATTCAACTTAAAAGAAGCATGGTATTACATCACGAACCAGGATCAAGAGGACCTAGTGCAACAGTGGGGAAAGATTTGGTGCAACCCCCAATGCCCAAAAATCAAATTGTTCGAATGGTTAGTTCTCCACAACCGAATTCTAAACTGGGAAAACCTCAGGAAAAGGGGTTATATAGGTCCATATTGTTGCCACCTCTCTCAAGCTAAGGAGGAAACAACCAATCACCTCCTCGAGGACTGCAGTTACACAACAAAGCTATGGGATTGGGAGGCAGACATTTATCGCCAGTCCATTAGGATCCGGGGCAACATCAATGCAACCATCAACAATTGGAATGAGAGTTACAATGAAAATGAAATGGTGAACCTTTGCTGGAACCTAACACCGGGGATGATCATCTAGGCAATATGGAAAGAAAGGAACCGACACATCTTCAGGAATGAAAGCCTACTAGAAGGAAAGCTCAAGGATGTAATAATATCACAAATACAATAAAATCCATGAGCATCTGCAAACTCTGAACACAGTGGAGTTGCGCTGGGTCTGCAGGTCAAAGTATGGCTTGGCGGGCAGACTAGCCAACGAGGTGGTAGATATGGAAGGCCTAGAACTAGAAAGTACCTGGACCAACATTCTGAATGGACAACTCAGAACAGACTGCATCCACCTAGCGACAAAAGACCCTGAAGGCAGTTTAAGTAAGGAAGGTCACATCAAGAAGGGAAATGCAAGGCCAAGTGGTAGGCACACAGAACCCAGGCAAGATATGATTGCCGAACACTTGGTCACCAATCACCATGCAAGATTATCATAAACAACAGGGGGGAGTATGACATGAAGACCCTTGTTATAGAAAGAGTTATGGGGAAATCACGAGGGAAAGTACAGACAACAAACTACATGCAACGAATGACGTAAGACATGAGGGAGTGACATGGTCTAGAAGCGATCCTCCATGCCAAAGTACACGTACAAAGAGAAACACAATAGGATCTCAAACGAGTAGGGGCATGGACCTGCACAGGGATAAAGGTCGAGTCATCATGATCATCCAAGCCACAACATGGATAAAGGAAGAGAGTGATCACCACTACGGGTAAGCCATGTTTGGAAGGACAAGCTCACAGTAGGAGAAGATCAATAAGAGGAAAGACAACATGAATAGTTGCAAACAGAAGGAGAACAATAGCAGGGACTACCACAGATAGAAGGGCTTGGAAAGGAAGAATCCATGTGAAGTGAGGTACAAGATGAATAACCACCAAAGGAGTTGTGACAGACCAAGTGGGAGAGTGCGAATGAAGCGAACTCACAGGAAGATGAACCCCCTTGGAAAGGAAGTCCTGAATAGTCCACGACAGGTGTCAAGAATGGAGCAGGAGGCAAAATATGTGGAGGGCACCTTCCAAACTCTGGTAGCGCCGAAAGTAAAAGAAACCATTACCCATTGGGAAAAGGAAATAATAGAAAAATGCAAAGGCAAAGCATGGGATGCACTGACAAAGGAAGCAGATTGGGTAACTAATCCAGGGGCCACATAGCCCAGGGAAACCCTTTACCATAAAACAATGGAGATGGCGTGGCTAAGTAAGATGATGATCGAAAAAGTGAGTTTGGAAATGGAAGACGCCAGACGAGAGGATAACAACAGAAGAAAATGTTGGACTAAATCCTGAGCCGCCTCAACAGTCTGGAAACTATTACCAAACTATTAGTTGAGGTCGAGAAGGACCAGAAATCCAAGATGGAGCGGTTGGATGCTCAATTTTACCTCTATCTGTGCTATGTCCATTGCATGGATATCACACTAGCCGATGGACACAATGCGTCAGCCCATATCAGGAAGACTTGCACGATCTCCTAGAAGGAGGATAACAAGAGCCAGGCAGATGGCGGGGAGAAACACATCATTGTCTTGGACTAGTGAATGGTTAGTCGAATGGTTAGTTCGACCCACTACCCTCTCAAGCTTAATGGGTTTTCACAACATCTATTTTTTTTTTATGTATGTGTTGCTTTTCTTTTTCAAACTGGTTATGGTGGGACTCGCCTGGTTTCCCCTGGTGGCAGGCCAGTCCCACCCCTTGTATATATCAGTAAGCGCAACTCGAGAGCCCCAGACTAGGAGGCCTCCCTTTTTTGTGTCATAATCTTTTTATAGTAATACAACTTCTTACACTCACTTAAAAAAAAAAAAAAAACATTATTTTTATTATTGTTAATTTTTTGTATTAATTGATCAAACTTTAATTTTTCCTATTGTTTAATTTAACATTATCTAATCTAGTACAATGCTAACATGACAAAATCTTCTTCATAATGGACTATAGAACACCTTACTATTGTGAGTACAATCAATCAAAAAAAATTCAATATAAATTTTAAATTCATAAAAAATTATAGACGACCAATTTCTCTTAATAAAAATTTAATAATTATTTTTAATTTACAAATTAATTAAATAATTAAATCAGGATTATACTTATTATACAATTATCATACACAGAAATAAGAAGTGAAGTGATGTTTACATAACTAGGACTTTAATATAAATTTTCTACGATTAAATAAAATAAAATATAGCCAAATAAATTAGTATCAAATAAAATTACATAATTTACATTTATAATTCAACAATACATACTGACCAATTTGCAAATAGTTTTTACAACATTGGTAGGACCGGCAATCAATCTCGGAGGGATACGGTTTACCGGATATCCATGGATCACTTACACTACCCATGGCATGCCTGGAGGAGCCATTTTTTTTTCCATATCATGGGGATTTGAAATTGCATCAACCTTGGTCTTTCTTAGCAGAATGTAATGACCTTAAAAATCTTATGTTGCCGAGGACGGTCCAAAGTTTCAGTTGGCGTGATCCAACATATAGTAATGTTTTATTAATATGTACATTAATTCTATAATGTTGTAATATTTTATTAATATGTACAATAATACTGTAATGTTTTATTAATATGTACATTATTACTATAATGTTATAGTAATGTTTTATTAATATGTACAATAATATTATAATGGATATTAATGCTTATAAATAAAGTTATAATGGATATTAATGCTTATAAATAAAGTTATAATGGATATCAATGTTTATAAATAAAGTTTTAAAATTTTGAGAGCTTTTAGTTTACAAATAAATTATAAGAGAGATTAATTCCATTTTTTACACAATCTATCAACAAGTTATAATTTTTGAGAGCTTTTAATTTACAAATAAATTATAAAAGAGATTCATTCCATTTTTTACACAATCTACCCATAGGTTTTACATAGATGTTTATGACATGAAAAGTGACATGAATACTATATTAAAATCACAATATAGAGGTTGTGTAGCATTGTAGTTGCAATACTAATAATTGATATAATAATACTAATAATTGACATAATTTTAGTAATAATTGATATATTTTTGAGTTGTAAAGTTTAACATCATTATTATGAACTTACATTTTTATACAACATATATCTTTTTATACAACATATATCTTTTATTATTTTGATTGATGTAATAATGATTTTTTTTATATTTTGTTTGATGTCATAATGATTTTTTTATATTGTAATTGTATTTTTTTCCTCTTCAATGATTCAAAAACAAATTATTATTTTTTAAATTGTTAAAAAAAATATAAACCCGTGTTTTTTCTTAAATTGTTGACAAATAAAATTTAAAATAGAAAAAAGGTCAAGTTATATTATTGTGGAAATTAGTGCCTAGTAATAACAATAGAGACACCAATCATATTTCAAAAACTAGAAAAACAATCTTGACATATTATTGTAGCTCCAATAAAATAAATGGAATAAAAAATCTATCTCAATTTTAGATTTTTTATTAGTTATGAATGAGGTAAAAAAAATTTATTGGTGGTTAAAGTTTAATATTAAATATCTTATTTGAAAAATAATTTGAGATATTTTTATTTTCAAAAACATATTAAACTTTTAATAAGAGAAGAAAGTCATTTTTTTTAATTGAAAGATGGTGTCCTAAATAAACCCTAAAATGTTTAGGGCATAAGGCTAATCAACAATAGTGCTAGAACTCAATACAATAATATACTTTTTAGGAGTTCAACATGGGTGACAAGTATATATAACAAATTCCTCCCAACCATTTTTACTAAACCCAATTAATAAGAGAGAAAAAATCCATAAAAAAATAAAGATAAAAAAGGTATATAACAAATTCCTTGACAACCACTTCTGCTAAACCCAATTAATAGAAGAGAGAAAATCCATAAAAGAATACCTATTTTCACTTTATTTTAACCTTGTACAAATATGTTTTCTCAAACTTTCTAATATACACTATGTATCCTATAATTTTTTATATGAAAATTCGAAAAGATAAACCCTCAAATTAAAGTAGTCCCTTCTTGACTAACTTACTATATTTGAGTTTTAACTTTTACATCTTTTCCATTTTATGTTTTGGAAATAACTTAAAATTTGATATTGAACTTTTCTAAAATAATATATATTAACATAATATTAAATAACAATTATTTTATGATAAAAAAATCATAAAATTAAATATTATTTAAAGAGGATAATATTAAATACAAAACATATATAAAAAAGGTTTTATAAGTAAAAAACAATTAAAGAAGAATGATTATAACTAGAAAATGAAAGGTTAAGTTGTATTTCTTTTCAAAATATAGCTAAATATTCAAAACAAACACATCAATATAAATCAATTCAAATGAATTAAAACTCTTAAAATATCATAAAATTTCAACAAGATTATAAGCATTAATGATATATATTTTATTTATATAATTTGTTGGATTATAAGCCTTAATTAATGATATATATTTCATTTATATAATTTGTTGTTATTGTATTTTTTCATTAAAAAATAGTATAATATATAAAATTGTAATATTTAAATTATTATAATTTATAATGATTTTAATATAATTTATTAATTGAATTTATTTAAATTATTGTTACTATTCCCACTCAAAATCAATTTTCATAAATAATATATTAAATTTATAACATCTAAATGATAAAAAGTACTTAGTAATTTTTGTTAAACTTTATAATCTACACAAATTTATCTCAATATAACTTTTTCATATGATTTTTTTTCATATGATTTTTTTGGTTTCAAACTTATCTTATTACTAAAATATATTAATATTATTAAAAAATATAAGACTTAAACTATTGTAATTTAAAACGGTTTTGGTATAACTTTTCAATATATTTTTTCTTATTATAAATGTTTTTCCTAAAATGTTAATTTTTATTGAGAATGGTATGTTTTAATTTTTTATATTTATATATTATTGTAAAAAAATTATATACGGATTTTAAAACAGGATTTTAAAACAGTTTTGGTATAATTTTTAAGTATATTTTTTTCTTTCTTAATTATGATATTAAGAAAACGAATATTATGTTATTATAATGGTTTAAAATGACATGATTTTATATTTATATAATAATAATAATAATTTGTTTGTAAGGTCAGGGTTAAGCCACACCAAATTGGTGTATGAGACCCCCTTATTTGTGGAACAAGGGATTCCACTGATTTGACTGGTAAAGTATATCTTAAGATGAAACACATGTTCTTACCCATTAGGCCCACTTATACACTTATTATTGTAAAAAAATTATACACTTATTATATTGTTAATTTATTAAAATCCAGTAAGCGTGTATGTATGTAAAAAAATTATGCACTTATTATATTGTTAATTTATTGAAATCCAGACATCATGGGTGTAGATTGATTCCCATCAAATAAAAATGAAAAATGGTATGATTTTATATTCATATGATGATAATGATGGTGATTAACATCCACTAAAAGAAGCTTTCCAAGATCACCATATATTATTTAAAAAAAAATACTTATTATATTGTTAATTTATTAGAATCCAAAATCTGAAATTTAAATATTCAATATTTTTATTTTGTAATAGATTTAGGTTGTATATGTTCTATTTCAACCATTTTATTTGGAAAAAGAATTATATATATATATATATATATATATATATATATATATATATATATATATATATTGTTTGATAAAATAAAATATATGTTGGTTTTTTGATGATGATGATGGTGATTAACATCCACTAAAACCTAATTGGCTTATAGTATAACAACTTATTATAATAAAAGTGTTATATTATTTTATGTATGGGATTAAGATTAAGTATTATTGAAATATATATAATTTATAATTATAGTGAATTGGAATATTGATTTTTTGACTTTTTAAAGATAAAGATTTGAGATAACACATTATATGGATTCGAATTTGTGATAGGAAATATATGCTCTTTATCATTAGGCTCACTCACACTATTATTAATAACACATAACTAAAATTAAAATATAGTATTTCTATGAAAACTATTTTTGATTCACTAAAATCCAATAAACCACAAATAAATTATTTTTAATAACTAAATTTTATTGAAGATAAATCAATTATTTCAAACAAATTCTTTAAAGTGATTAAATTTTATTAATTTATATTGATATAATTATTCTTCTATATCTTATAATATTTAAATTAAAATATAGTATTTGGCTGAAAATTATTTTTGATTGACTAAAATCTAATAAATCACAAACAAATTATTTTTAATAATTGAATTTTATTGAAGATAAACCAATTATTTCAAATGATTGACTTTTATTAATTTATATTTGATATAATTATTCTTCCTATCTTATAATATTTGAAGTATTGTGTGGTATTTTTTTTTATTTTATGTTCAAATTCAGGGAAATAGGGTATGTATATTTTTATAGAATTTTGTAATTTGTTGAATAGAAATAATATTTTTACCAAAAAAGAAAAAGTATAAACACCAATAACCTGATAGGAAACTTAAATTTGATTATTATTATTATTATTATTATATGTTTTATTTGAACAATTTTGCCGACAAAGTCATTAAATTTGATTATTATTATTGTTATTATATGTTTTATTTGAACAATTTTGCCGACAAAGTCAGGTTTTTTTTTCGTTGAGATGTCAATTTAAGTTTCTAKTACAGCGACGCCTCGCTAAATCACAGCCCAGATTGATGGCCGTACGTTATTTATAGTGGAGTGTCCAGTCGATGTGGGGAAACAAATAGACAGASGCGGAAACTTTTCTTTGGAGCTATTACTTTATCTTTTTCTCGCTGGATTCTTCTTACTTGCTGTAGGGTGATTGTCGACTGCGATTTCTCCATGTTATCGTGGAATCTTTTACGTTCAAGTCACATCTGATTAACTTAATAATGAAGAATTGGAGATGATTCGTATGGTCCCAATCACTCAACAACCACTGAACACGATACCAATGTGCTAAGTCAAGCGAAGACTATGCGTTCGCGGCTCCTATCGCCCGGATTGAAATGAAATCGAAAGCAAGCTGAAAGAAAAACGTAATCATCACAGAAGCGACATCACCGATAATGAACACGGTTGGTGAAATACTCGCACGGTATTCATTTACTGAAGTGGGAATAATGACAGGATGAAACGAAACGTGTGGCACTCAAGTTCGGATAAATTCCAAACTCAATTCACGGAGCAGAGCAAACTCATTAGCAGAGCAGAGCACCGCAATGTTCCTGGAGAAAATAAGGTGCACACAATCCCAAATAGAACAGGTAGGGGAAGGCGTCCCCCAGATTCCATCCAAACCAATGTCAAACAAAGGTCGTTGGTCACCTGAAGAAGATAACAAACTCACCAACTATATCATGAAAAACGGTCTCCTGGGTGGCTGGAATTATGTTGGGAAGAAGGCTGGTAAGTACCCATGTTTACTCTAATTTCAATCATTTTTTTCTTTCTCTTGGACTCTATTCAATTCAATACAATTCTATCCAATGCACGTTCAGTCATACAGGTCTGCAGAGATGTGGAAATAGGTTTTTCTTTCTCTTGTACTGTATTCAATTCAATACAATTCTAAGCAATGAACAATCATTCATACAGGTCTGCAGAGATGTGGAAAGAGCTGTAGGCTCAGATGGATTAACTACTTACGCCCTGGGCTTAAACGCGGTGCATTTTCATATCAAGAAGAACAATTGATCATACACTTACAATCCATTTTCGGCAACAGGTCTCTGCTTTCCTCCATCCATTCCGCTGCACTTTTTTCTTAAGATTTTTCGCAATTCATTGCCGATTAAGTATTTTGCTTAATACTTTATATAAATCTCAAAATACTATCATAGCTGAAGCCATAAAAGCCATCTTACTAATGACTGAATGATTGCTAAAGCCATAATACCAGGTAATAAATAATGAGATATACTGTGTTTGGCAGATGGTCTCTAATTGCGACACAATTGCCTGGACGAACCGACAATGAGCTAAAGAATTACTGGAACTCTGGCCTCAAGAAGAAGCTCAGGTTGAAACACCACCTCTCCTCCACTTCTATGACCGTTAGTACCCAATCTAATATGCCTTCCCAATCCGATCATATGTGCAATTCCAATTCATTTTCGCCCCATGATCTTTCTGCTTCAACGTCATTTCACACTGCCCAGCCGAGCTTGGACTTTATGTCCGAAGGATTCCAGCTACAAAATAACACCTTCAATGCAATGATCACCGGAGAAAATATGTTCTGTGATCCGGGTGTCTCGGAATTAAAACATGAACAAGCACAGGATGAAAATGACGAGTTTTCAATTGATCTAGACCTCACCAAGAACGAGCAGATTTCTTATTTTCCACTGTGGATTAATGCTAGTAATTCTATCAATACCGATTACTGTCTTGGTTCTACCGGAATCACCATTCCCGCTCTTGTTGAAAGTGAGTCCTGGAAAAAAAAATTAGAGACTCGTGAAAATCATATAGGCTATTCAAATGCCTGGACCGCTAGTCATTCCTGTTCAAATGCAGTGGATTGCTCTGGTGTTGTTGATCCAGGAGCTTATCCCACTCGTCAGGTGGGAATTAGTATCCTGAAAGATTACGAGGTCTTGTACGAGAAGATCGACGGAGGAGGGGTTCACATTCAACGGAATTGCTCAACAATTCCCAACGATGAGGCGAATGCAAATCCATGGATAGGAAATGGAGCGTTGCAGTCTGAGTGCAAGGGTGGAGCCGGCCAAGTTAGATCTTGGGTGCTTGACGATGTATACAGTATCAATCCTGCCGCTCATTCTGATTTCGATTAAATCTGTTTTGGCTAGATCACGCAATGCGGTGTCAATGTGTAAGAATTATATGGATAAATACCTGTTGGCATTCAGTAGTATATTTACTGAGATTCAGTACTGACTGACTGCGCACTTTTTTATTATTATTCATTTTTAAAATGGGATTGATATAAGGTTGAATACATATTTTGTATATTTTCCATTTGATATACAAATTAGTAAAAGAGTGTATAATGCATAGTTTTAATCAAATTTAAATAAATAGTTTTATGTTCTTACATCATTAAAACTTTATGTCCTCTCAAAATAATTGATAATATGGAACAGTTTGTTTAAATGTTTTTGAACTTTTCAATTAGGTTTGCAGATTTGTTAAACTTTAACAGTTGTAGTTTTGTTAAAATTTTTTATTTTTTTTATTCATTAATAATAATAATAAATATGGGCGTTGTCTAGTTGTTCTAAGAAATGTTTTTTTAGCAGCTGGATATAAATTTACAGGAATCATTATTTGTTGTTGTTCAAAATCTATTTCTGAATGCATAAATGGATTGAGCATGCTGAAAAATTCCCGTGACACTCTTATTATACAGAAATATCACTCAAATCTACTTTATGGCCCAATTTTGGACAAATAATCCTGAAAATATCCTATTTCTTAAAACATTTAACCTACAACTTAAATATATGTAAAACAAAAATTATTACAATAACAGAAAAATTAAATGGATTAATTTCTAGACCTCTTTAATCTGATCCTTTTTCAAAAATTACATTTATGAAGTAAGATCAATCATTAAATATATAGGTTGAGAAATTACGTTTATACGATGCAGTTAAGTTTAAGTTACATTTATGGATCAAAATCATTCATTAAATATGTTTATACGATGCAGTTATGTTTGTTGATCTGTCTAGTTGAGTATTTTTTTTTTTAAATTACGTTTATGAAGAAAAAGCTTTGAATAAATAAGTTCATTTTTTTAAAATTACATTTACCAAGCAAAATCATTACGTTTCTACTATCTATGACGCTTAGTTGCATCTTGGTATATTCAGCCCGTGAGCCCTGAATCGAACTCTTTACAGAGTGATACCGATTCCAACTTTTTTTTTATCAAAGATTGTCACCAGCCTCGCTGAGTCTCCCATGATACACCAATAAACCCTCCATGCCAAATCTAAGCCCATCTTCAGCTCATCTTGCCCTTTTTCTACATTATAAATTTCAAATTACCTTATCATAGCCCCAATTTCGATATGCTCTGTTCTAATTTGTCATCAGATGGTATTGATTTTATTCGTGGAATATATAGTGGTAGGCAGCTTGACTTAGGAAGCGGTGGAATTCTGCAAAACAATTTGGGTGACTAAAACAAAATTTGCATAGTAATGATGTCCTTGCATCTTATCCTCTTATATGTTTAAGAGGAACGTGGTTTAGGAAAAAAAAAGTAAAACGAAAAAAAAGGAAATACTGTTTTAGGAAATGAATAGCTAACAGTTGTTTTTACATTTAATTCAATATCCTTGAGAGTCCAGATATAGGCTAACATATATAACTACAAAAACGATGAAAAGCTCAAGGGGAAAAAAAATATTTCCGGTAAACATAAGGAAAATATAAATAATATTAGATGTTTATTTAGCATTAATATGCAAAGTACTATGTTGCAAAAATTTTTTGGAGTTCATAAAACAAACATCCAACCATTTTTAAACCAATGCTTAAGTATTTAGCCTCGATATTCAAAGCAACGTAGTAAGAACTTTTTGAAGCTCATAAAACAAACATCCAACCATAAAACTTTTTAAAGTTCATAAAACAAAGATCCCACCATTTTTGAACCAATGCTTAAGTATTTAGCTTCAATATGCAAAGTACTACGTTGCTTTCTGGGAAAGAACTTTTTGAAGCTCATAAAACAAACATCCAACCATATTGAGCTCATAAAATCCAACTTTTTGTTTTAATATTAAGGATTTGATGTATTAAACCACAAAGAATTATGCATCCATTCCATAAGAAACACAATGATAACCCACATCCAATGGATAAAGGAGATGTAAAAACACTTAAAACTCAACCAAATCTTTGTGAATAGAGGAGATTTTAGATCTAAATTGATGCAGAAATAACATAACAAGAAATATGTATTTGAGAGTCCTAAGAAACAAGACTACAATAAAGATATTCTATGATTATAAGCATAATATAACTCCATGTTGTAAATAGGGAGTTACAATCTTTTTAGGAAAATTTAATCTAATATTATGAAAACAAATAAACCAACACCAAGCTATTTATATAACAAAGATTTATATTATCCACCACAATAGACAATGAACTTTTAAAAATAATGGACATGGAGCTACAACAAGTTATTATGTCTGCATTAACTATATATTAAATAGTTTAATTTATGATTTAGGATAGATAGAGTCTAGATGTTGCATTGAACCAATTCATTAGAATAAAAAATGACTCTAAAAGTAGAGAACAAAAAATTTGATTTACATCATTCATAAAAACTAGAATGGAATGTGAATGATTCTAAAAGTCCAGAACAAAAAACTCGATTTACATCATTCATAAAAACTAGAATGGAATGAGAATGATTGGTATAAAAAGAAAAGATAACAAGTTTAAAATAATGACAAAAATATATCAAATTATAAAACATAAATCACCTAAACCTCAAATAAACCTTTGTGAAAAGAGGAAATACTAAATCAACATTGATCTATTGCAAAAAAACAATGAATATAGATTTGGTAGTTTTAAGAAACAAAGATACAATGAAGATATAGGAATACAAACCTAATATAAATCCATCTTGTAAAGGACTCAAAAGTTGCTAAAAAAAAAACAATCAATTTGGTAGTTTTAAGAAATAAGGATACAATGAAGATATTATAGGAATACAAACATAATATAAATCCATCTTGTAAGGAGGGACTCAAAAGACTCGTAAAGAAATTTAACATAATATTTTTATAATAAACAAACAAACAACAACTGATTAAGTCTACATTGACTATATATCAAATAATTTAATTAATATTGTTATTATTTAAAACACATAATACACTTTTAAGAATAACCAACATGGGGCTAAAACAACTGATTAAGTCGACACTGATTAAGTCGACATTGACTATATATCAAATAATTTAATTTATGATCTTGAGTGGAGAGAGTCTATATGTTAGATTGAACAAATGGATGGGAGTGGAAAATGACTCGATTCTAGAAACAAAAAAGTCGATTTACTTCCACCATTATTTACGTCATACCGTGAGAATATCAATCTGAAGAGAAAACAAGACAGATTTTAAATAATGGAAAAATATGCCAACAATGATTAAGATCAATTTTAGAAAAACTTATAGTAAAGCATTATTTAAAAAAAATGACAATATTTAATTTATCACCTTTTTAAATCAAAAGCTGCATGATATATATATATATATATAAGTTTGAGGAGGCTAATGCCTCTTCGAGTCGATATAGAATTTTTTTAAAAACATGTTTATGCACTTTTTAAGTCAACAGCTGCATGATATATATTAGTTTAGTTTGAGGAGACTAATTCCTCCTCGAGTTGACATAGATTTTTTTTTAAAAGCATGTCATAAAACATGTTTATGAGTTACAATTTTTTAAAATGTTTTAAAAAATATATAGTTTTGGAAATTTGCTAATTTTATAGTTTTAAATATAATTTTATTTTCAAACCTTGTGTGGAGGAATGAAGTAACATCAATATTACATAATAATTTTAATATTATCTATTAAAAAATATAAACATATTATTAGTTTTAGTATATTTTTGAATAATATTGTTTATAAAAATAGAAGAGGGAAAAAATTTATAACTTTCTACATTAAAATTCTTAAACAGAAAATATAAAGTTTGAAAAATATTTTATATGTTAAAACTAATGTAAAAGCTCTAATTTTATAAAAATTAATGTAAAAGCTAATTTTATAAAAGCAAATAAAGTAAATAAACATATTTATTTGTTTACTAATTTAATTTAAGTTTACATGGGAGGATATTTGTTGACGTTGATATTAGGAACACATAATAGCAATATCAAAGTAGAATTGTTTGCCATTTAATTCAAATCCAAATATTATTTCCATTTAGTTTTTAGTTTTGGATGATTTTTTTTTAAGGATATTTGTTCACGTTGATATTATGGAAATATCAAAGTACAATTGTTTGCGATTTAATTCAAATTCAAATATTATTGCCATTTAGTTTTTGATGAGTTTTTTTTAAAGAGAGATTAACTTTTCATTCTCAAATCTTATATGATCCAAAGTATTAAAATATGGGATATGTTAGAGGATATAGATGTTCGTTAAGTTCTTAAGAGATTAACTATTATATCTTCTAATGTATTTAAGTTTCTTAGATCAAATTCTTGTAGTTTGATTATGTTCTCAACAACTTCTAACAAATTTCACATCAATTTTTAAAATAATTATTATTTTTAATACTTTCTCATAATAATTATTTTACAAATATAAAAAAAAAATTTCACATCAATTTTTAAAATAATTATTATTTTTAATACTTTCTCATAATAATTATTTTACAAATATAAAAAATTTATCTCATAAAAATCATATTGTCACATTTATCTAGTATGATCTTTATTAACAATTCTACTCATTCTTGCTATTTCATAAATTTTGTTCTTTCTCCACCACATCTTCTAACTACCACGTGACTCATTTAAGATACAAATGCCTCACATCATCAATGACTTAATTGTAGGATTACTTGACTACCCTGAAGAATAGTCTAGATTCAGAATTACTCCATCTACATACTTCTATCCTAATAGTATGCATCAAAATACATACTTCCGATTATATAGGTAAGCATTGCGGATACAAAGTATATTCAAAAGTTAATCATACAACTGACCTTCTTCATAATCACATATACAACAATACATACATGAACAACTTGTAACTGTTGATCTTGAAACACCTAAATACAACAAGAATCTCCAACATCTAAAGAATGGAAACATAATCAAATCTCTAATGTGTTCCCTTGACACCGAAAAATGTTGAAATCCACTAATTTAAATTATGTTATTATGTACATTGATTATTCAACTTCATATAAATTTTACAAACCAAAAAATGCATTCCCACTAATTAATATAACTAATACAAACAAACTAATTAATATAATTTCCTTTCATTTCTTTTTACGAACTCCGGTAAATAGAAATAGGAGAAAGAGATCGTAGGCTCTAAATGAAAAGCATCATAGCCAGTTTTTCAAAACGCCTTCACAATCTCTTTAATATCACGTCACCAATTCACAGTATCTTCGAGTAGTAGCAAACAACAACTCTACGCTCTCTTGGTGGTAGAGTATCAATAATTACAAACCAGCACGAGCAAAGTCGCAGCTCCTCTCAGGGTCTTTCTTCTTCACGCGGGTCCAAGCACAGTCTTACAACAGTCCCACGCTCCAACAGGTCGCATACTCCAGCACACTGATTTCTTCCGCAAGAGAAACAATGCACATAATGGACAACATTACTTGCTCATCTAACAATGGTGATCTAGAGTTGCTAACAACCTCACACATTTACACACTAATCCTACTGTCAATCAAGAGTCTCACATGATCCTGGCCCTCTCGTGAGGGAGTTAAGCCAGAGCTACAGAGCTACCAGCTTTGATATCAATTTGCAAATTAAGATACACACCAAAACTCCACACATTTTTCATTACTCATTTGTCAATATAAATACATTTACATGAAAATAGTGTTGATATCAATTTGCAAATTAAGATACACACCAAAACTCCACACATTTTCCATTACTCATTTCTCAATATAAATACATTTACACATTTTCCATTACTCATTTCTCAATATAAATACATTTACATGAAAATAGTTCTGATATCAATTTGCAAATTAAGATACACCAAAACTCCACACATTTTTCATTACTCATTTCTCAATATAAATACATTTACATGATTTTTAGATCAAATTTATTCTAGTTTTTGAAATAATAGTTGAGAGATTTTATCAAGAACCTTCAATAAATCTCAAACCAATTTCTAAAACAATCATTATTTTGATTTTGTATTGAAAATTTTAAGTGTGAATTCTAAACTATGGTTACATAAATATGATTTATTTACTAGACAATAATAACATTGGTAAAATATATATGATAAGATGATAATAGAAAAGATATTGGTGGAAGCTATTTGCAATCATTATAAAAATGTTAAAACTATGGATAAAAAAAAAAAAAAATCTTTGCACTTAAAACAACTTCAAGCTATATGTAAATTGAAAATTTGTTAATATAGTTCGCTCAAATATCTCAGAAAGATATTTTCTTTTTCTAAAATAGACTAAATGGAAAAGAGAATTATTTAAAAAAATAGTGTAACTTGAATGGTTCTATCAACAGAAATCTGTAATCTTTGTTTGTTAACATGACCATTTACCACATACGAAAAAATTGATTTTCCAATACAGAAAGTAGAAGTTCCTTTTGAATCGTTTCAAACTATGTTCTTGAATAGGAATACGGGAGCAATTTTGTATGCTAGTTGTTCTTGCGATTGAGAAAAAAAAATCTTTTTAATTGTAGCTAAAAATGGAACTTGATAGAATTGATTTCTTATTATTGGTTAACACTATTGTATAGTTAGATGAATTCAAGGAAATAGGATTTAGTGCAATGCAAAAAATGTCTAATTTGACCAATAATGAATATCACTTATTGTTCCATTTCTTTCTTCTTATGGACCATCCTTGAAGATAAATTCATATAATAATTAGTTTGATGAAAAATGTCACAATTGGAAAAAAAGTTCCTACTAGATAGCCTTCTTTTTATTTAATTAAAGCATCTATTGTTGTATTTAGCGATAGCCAACCGTTGCAATTTGCTAAATTGTGATGTGTTTATGTTCAGCACAATACAATATTTTTCATCTCCTTTTTCAAATCGGATATTATCTTGAAAGTAAACTTTTCTAATATAGACACCCATTCTAGGTGTCTGGAAACAAACAAAGTCTAGAATCATATCATGTTCAACATTTATAGTCCCTTGTCCATGTATGTTAAAGAGATCAACATCGACAAGCACAATTTTCGTTGGGGATTTAATGCATTTGTTGTATTCTAGGCCATAAAGGACTAACATGTCACCCTCGGAGAATTCATGTGGTCTAAGTCTACTTAGTTGCACAACAAGACATGGTGTTTGAATGGATTATGTGGTACAATCAAAAGTATTTGCCCTTTTATAACATTGAAATGGATTTTATAATTGTTATGGTTGTATTCTATAGTTTTATGATGAAATGCATTTATTATTTAATAGGTACAATCAAAAGTATTTGCGTTTTTATAACATTGAAATAGATTTTCTAATTGTTATTGTTGTATTCTATAGTTTTATGATGAAATGCATTTATTATTTAATTTATTTTTAATTGGGAACTATTTTCCCATTTATTATTCACAAATGGGTTTGATTGTAAAATTAGGCTTGATTCGTAAAATGGTTTGGATGCAAAGTTTGAATAAGGAAAAAAAAGATAATTTTTTAGATGTTCATATGACTGAAAGGTTAATGGAAACTTGGTTGCATGTGTAGAGACTCTTGAATATGTGAAAGTTGTTAAGGAAAGGCCTGGTTTCAAATTTAATTGGATACGTAAGTGATTTGATCTCAACAAGGTGATAGCATCAATCCCTTATATGGGATGGTTCCAAGATCCAAGATCTAGGGTGAAAACTATAGTGCCTTAATCCATTAGGATGGTTCCAAGATCCAAGATCTAGGGTGAAAATTATAGTGCCTTAATCCATTAGGATATGTAGTGAAACATTGTTTCTTCTAAAAATCTACTTTTGGATAGTGGAATCTTGTGTTGGAAAATGTAGGTAAAGGATGAGAGCAAAATGTAGGGAATTGATTAAGAAAAATGGAAACCTATCTACCTAACCTATCAGGAAAGTGGGTCCACCATGTGTGTGGCACTACCAATGGAATCATGTATACAGTTCAATAAATCTATGAGAATTTTTCATGCATGGGATGATACGATGATATAATTCATTGTGGTTCGAGAAGTAAAAAGAAAAAAAACAACATCTCCCATGACCATAAGGTGTTAATGAGGGGTAAACATCACTTGAGACATGTACACGATTAAAGGAGAATGGAAATGATTGGAAACCAACCAAAAAAATGATTGATTTACTCATCTTTGATATCTTCTTTGCTACTCTACTTTATGGAAAGTCTCCATCCATGCCACAACTGGATCTTAATGAATAATCACTCCAATGAATTTTGCCTCAAAGGTAAGGGTATATGAAGCATTAGTTTTGTTAATGAATGCCAAATATTCACCTTTCATTAGCTGATGAGATGTAATATCAACCCTACTCTTCTCATTTACTCTTCTCATTGTCACGAAAGGTTACCATCAAATTTCAAAGTCAAATGTTCTACTGTTTGTAAAATTGGTGTCATATGTAGCTTCATATTGAGGGAAATACCCTTCCTTTTTGTCATATTTATCTTTCTATCCTTCATTGTTATTGTGGCCTTGAAAATATTCACTACCATGAATACCGAAAAAATCTTCTTGGTGAAGCTAAATTCCCCTTTCTCCCTCATGATTATGCTCACTATTTATGATAAATTCTTCCTCATGATAATTCAAAGTATCTAAATATACTTTATCATCATGATGATTCGGAGTATCTAAATATACTTTATCATCAAGAATGGAGCACTAATCAATCTCTTTATTATATTGAGATTCTTGGTCTTGGGAATCATTTCCATCTCACTTAGCAGCCTCTAGATTAGCACTAGAACCAAATGATTGTTATGTAATGTCCCATATTTTTGAATTAAAGTTATAAATAATAAAATGCTCTTAAAAAATATTAGATAATAAAAAATAAAATTAAAATAATAATACTAAATAATAATATGATAATAATAGTTAGTATTCATAATAAAAACAATTAATAAATTATATTAAAGTAATAAATAACTAAATTTTCTTAAAATTATAATGGGTAATAAAAATTAAAATTAAAATGATAATAATAACTTATAGCATGATAAGAATAAGTAGTATTCGTAATAAAACAACCAATAAATTATAAAGTAATAAAAGGTAAAAAGAAGAAACGTTACTAAAATGGATGATCCAGGTGAATATTAATGGCCGCCCACCTGTTCCAAATCCGAACTCGCTCATCTTGACAGTTTTAAGTTCAACACGATTCTCTGTAACGGGGACATTTCTTTGTAATTGTGTATTATGCACTTTTGGGGATACCCTGAATCCATACATAGAATCCAAGTGGATATTGGTGGCCTCCTACTTATTCCAACTTGCTTATTTTGAAAGTTTTCAAGTCAGCATATCTTTCTATACTTCCATGGTCATTTTGGGGCCCTAAACAATGTTTTCTTGGCTTGTCATAGTAAAATTGTAGACGAAACCAAAGCTTGATGGCGTAATGCATAGTTCTTGAAAATACCTTTCCAACAGTCTATCACATGCCTAAAATGGAGATCGTATGCAAAATTACGACCCTAGGAAGTTAATGTACTAACTTACCCCAACGGGGCCCACGTGACTTTTGGTGCTTCATCTCCTAGGGTTAGGTTTTTTTATGTACAGCGATTTGGAATTCATGTTTATCACAAAAAGGCCTTGAGAGCCTCATTTTACTCATCTTCTTGTGAAAGAGTGTAGTCGTCACATCTTTTCTTAGAGATAAATCTTCCACCATTCTAGCGATTCTTGCACTTTGTATTTGTTTAGTTTTGTACATTTCTTTCATTAATAAAAATCATGTATTTTTGTATTTCTCTATTTCTGGCCATTTTTATGTGTATTCCATTGTAATATCTCTTCTTCATTTTGTTTCGAAAATAATTTGGATCAGTGGTATCAGAACAGGATTCTCTTGATCATTTTTTAGTTCATGTCCCCAAAGAGATCTGGGTATAGCAGGTTGGGTCTCAAGCTTGTCTCTCTTGAGGAAAATCCCTCTCACATGCCCAAGAAACCGTGGATAGTGGCAGAAAATAAAAATGACGAAGAAAAATAATCTATTAACTTGTTTCTTGAGAAAGCTCTTCCGCGACAAATGAACAAAATGATGGAGAGTTTTTCCCACATATTTCAATTATTGTCGATAGAAACAAACACATATTCATCAAGAGATCACTTTGGAGGAACCTCTCCCTCCAAGGTACAAGATAATTTTGATATTCCTGTATTTTAAGGTCAAATAGATGTGGATTCCTTAGAAGAATGGTTAAATATTCTATAAGGTTATTTATCTATTCATAATTTTTTTGATGGGGAAAATATCACCTTCGCTCTCCTCAAGGCTCTCCCCCATGTCAAACATTGGTGGGAAACTTACTAGGAGAAAAGTTCCATAGAGGAATCTGGAATATATGGGGTCGAACCAGTTGGGATTTTTTTTTGGATGCTGTCAAGGAACAATACTACCTTGTTGATAACTATGAAGACCAGTACATGAGATGGACCACACTGCAGAAAGAGAAGAGTCAAACAATGTTGGAGTTCACAAATACTTTCAATCCCTTGCTAACCAAGACAGGTACAAAAGACTCCAAGCAACATTTGGTTATGAAATATAGTGGGGCTTTCCATAGGTACATATAAACCGGAATGGATTTCCTAAACATCTCATCATTTGGAGGTTCCTATCGATATGATGTCAAAATCGAGCAGAAATTTAGGGACAAGAACAAATGGGAGTTTGGGTCTGCAAATATGAAACAATCAAAGCATGGTAAAGATGACCCTAAGCAACACCCTCCCGAAAACCAGTCCAAGACACAGGAAAAGAAGGGTAAAGGAAAGACAAAGAATGACACCGGTAAGTGGTGGGACTTCCACAAAATCACATTGCACAACACTGATGAATGTCGCTCGAAACAGTCATTTATGGGTGATCTCAAATACAATGAGATGTACCCTAATTTAGAATCTGATCCAGAAAATACTGAAAATAGAAGTATCATCGACGCAGACCCCACTTTTACTATCGCGACCGCAACATTTCATCCAGAAGGGCTAATAGATCCTGAAGAGGAGGACTTCATCTTCCATTCATAGATGTGGGTGAAGGGGACCCCGTTGCATTTCATTGTTGATAGTGGCATCTAAAAGAACCTCATCTTAGTTGAGATCGTCAAATAGTTGGGGTTGTCGACAACACCACACCCGCAACCATACAATATCAAGTGGCTTAACCAAAGATGAGATATATGTGTCAGCTAGTAATGTCTCCTATCCTATGGAATCTAGCGCTTCAAGGATGATGTAGTTGTGATATTGCGCCTCTTGGTGTCTACGATTTTGTTTTTTTCCAACCATATATGTGGAAACGTCATGTTGTTTATGATTCTCAACCCCGTAGTGTCAATACTACTTTTGGGGGTCAACTCTACAAGATACCAGAGGTAGTTCCAACTACCGTTCCACCGATACAGTTCCGTAAGGTAATCTATGATACTGCAAAACTCATCCTCTTCACATTCTATTAAAGTGATGGAGAAAAGGCCACTACGAACACTACAACCTCAACACCTTCTATCCAACAGAAGAAAATTGCAAAAGAGAAAGAAGATATTATTTCTTCACCTACAATGGTGCCTACACAATGCCTCGTTAAGCCCAGAGACAATAGGTTGGTGGAACAGAGTCAACCTCGTTAGCAAAAGGTTTTTGACAACCTTCCATAGACCAATCAACGCAACTTCTCCAACAAGGCACACAACTCACCAAGATTAAGATTCAAAAAATGATTTCCCCTCTTTCTCAGGCACTTGATGCTATGGAGAACATTGCTTCCTAAGGGGGAAGGATTGATCGAGGTGGATATTAGCAGCCACCCACCTTTTCAAAATCCCAATTGGCTTATCCTGACATTTTTTAGTTCAACACGTTTCTCTAGAACAGAGACATTTCTTTGTAATTATGGATTCTACAGTTTTGGGGCTACCCTAATGCCCTACACAACATCGAGGTGGATATTGGTGGCCACCCACTTATTCCAACTGGATTATTTTGGAATTTTTAGTTCAGTACATCTTTATGTACTACCAATGCCATTTTGGGTTCCTAAACAATGTTTTCTTGGCTTACCATAGAAAAACTGTAAACAAAGTCAGAGTTTTATAACATAATGTGTAGTTCTCGAAAATACCTTTCCAACAGTCTATCACACACCTAAAACAAAGATCTTATGAAAAAGTTACGACTCCATGAAGTTAATGTACTAACCTACCCTAACGGGGCCCGCATGACTTGTGGTGCGTCATTTCCTAGGGTTAGGTTTTTGGATGTCTAGGATTTTAGCATTCATGTTTATCACAAAAAGGCTTTGAGAGCCTCATTGTACTCATCTTTTTGTGAATGAATGTAGCCGTCACATGTCTTCTTAGAGATAAAACTCTGTCACCATTCTAGCGAGTCTTGCACTCTGTATTTTTACAATCTATGTACATTTCTTTCATTAATAGAAATCATGTATTGTTGTGTATTTCATTGTAATATCTCTGCTTTCATATTTTTTTTAGAGAAATCTTGATATGAAAAGATTAAAAACTTTCATATATACTTGATGGAGGGCTTGGTGGGCATGAGAGATTGGTTGGGAGGATACTTGGATTTCACATATGGTCCTACATCTACCCAGAAAGTGAATGAGTAACAAAAGATCTATGGTCCTAAATCTACCCACAGAGTGGATGTCTTGAAATTTGAAATATGA
>JZKD02S1809947.1:72448-95900 GCA_000966675.3 Picea glauca | reverse complement strand
AATACTTTAGAACTAGGGAAAGAGTAGTATTCTGTCACTGTTTGTTCCAGATCCAGGTGGATCTGGGGAGATCGGTTTGTGTCCGCACTTACGGATTTATCCTAAAACAAGAATAACGGGAGTACCTATGAACATATATGGGGTGCACACCATGGAATACTTTGAAGTTATTAAGATCGTAGAAGATAGTCAACCATATCCAAATTTAGTGGGATTGGAATGGGTATTCGATAATCAAGAAATCATTAACTTGAAAAAGAGACATGCGATCTTCGAGGTTGGGGATCTAAATGTTACTGCACCTTTGGACCCATCAAAAGGGAAGAGATACACATAGTCGGTAAGAGGAAATGACATAGAAAATTTATATAATCTGACTGCACAGATGGAGGATTATGTCGACCCAAAAACAGATGACATGCTTAGTTGGATAAGTATCATTTTGTGCAAATCATATTTAGAATCCGGTCTACAGAATTGGCAGCAGAGGATGCATGAAGTATCAACTAGACAATGTGCACATACAAATTATCCTTACGTTGGATTGACATAGATCTATGTGACCCACCCAGGTATGATGGACTAACTAAGATTGATATGTTTATAAAATCACTTGATTTACAAGTACCTGAACAACAAAGGCTTTTGGCACTGGATGTCGTCTTAAAAGCAACGCCAACTAGATGGTGGGTCATGCATAGAAAGGGAATGAAGGACTAGGCACAGTGTAGTAGAATTATGTAGATATGATTTGGGAATGAGGAAGTAGAAGGTGTGTAGAAATACATAGGAGAGGGTGACCCAACAAGTCACATAAGAAGATGTAGATTTTTATGGTGCTCAAAATTAGAGACAGAGTGGACGCACCAATTCATACACTTCTTGGATACAATCTCGAGGAATTGGTATTTTGAATTGGAGATGCATAGGGAGACAACAAAATGGAAAGGATTGGTACAGATATTTGAAATCATATTGTCATTTGAACATGAATCCCCCTCCATACATGCAGCACTACAGGCCATCCAAACAAAGATACTCTCGAAGGTAGAATCGATGGAATAAGTACCCTTAGGCAGTACGCACAAAGCCAAATTGACGGTCCATAATCTATTGGAATGCTATAATTTCACAGAGGAAGAATATCCCAGGAATGTGGAGGTACCAGAAAAATAAGGAACACATGTAGTAGAATGGCTAGAGCTGGTATCCATCGTATACACACAACCTATGAAGACAAATAAAGTCAACATTGGGACAACGAAGAATCCTAATTTTGCGAAGATAGGAGACTATTGGAACGATGAGACAATTGGAAAACTTATTACGGGAATATCAAGACTTATTTCCAACCACATTCTCTGAGATGAAAGGGATAGCAGGTGATTTAGGTGAGATGAAGATTCCACTTAAACCTAGAGCCAAGCCAATACAACATAGACCCTACAGATTGAATCCTAGGTATAAGGAGAAGGTGAAGAATGAAATAGAAAAGATGATAGATGTAGGAATTATTGAACCAGTAGAAGAGTCTGAGTGGATTATCCCAATGGTGGTTCAGGAAAACAAGATCGAAGGAATTCAGATCTACATGGTTCTAAGGAAGTTTAATAACGCATGCTTACATGACCCATTCCCAACACCATTCACAGATGATGTACTGGACAATGTAGTAGGTCAAAAACCATATTCGTTTACAGATGGATTATCTAGATACCATCAGATAAATATTGCATAGGAAGATAGACACAAAACCACATTTGCGGCATAATGGGGCATTTATCAGTAGAGGGTGATGCCATTTGGATTGAATAATTCCCCTGTGGTATTTTCTAGAGTGGTAGTGGAAACATTCAAGGAGTTCATCCATCATTTTTTGGAAGTTTATTTAGATGATTTGAAGGTGTTCAACTTATTGCAGGATCATATAGAAGTACTTTGGATTATGTTATATCGATGCAAAAAATGTCATATTTCATTGGAATTGAATAAATGTAACTTTTTTACACAAGGCCTATTCGTTGACCCAACCAAGATCACAATTATTCTGGAGTTGGCGCAACCAATATCATTCAGACAATTAAGAGAAAATTTGGGCCATACAAGCTATTACAGGAAGTTTATCAAAGGATACACGCAGATTACAACACCCATGGAAAAGTTACTAAAGAAGGAAGCCAAGTTCCAACGGAATGAGGACTACCAGAAGGGGATCGACATGTTAAAATAGAGATTGGTCAGCCACCCATTTTAATATTTCCATAATGGACCAAGGAGTTCCATGTCCATGTTGATGCATCATCCATTGCACTGGGTGCAGTACTCTCACAACCAAGAGAAGGAGACATCGAATATCTGATTGTGTTTGCAAGTAGGAAGTTATCTCTATTGAAACAAAATTATACCACTACAGAATGGGAAGGCTTGGTCATGGTCTATGCATGACATAAGTTCCGACATTACTTACTTGGGTCTTATTTCAAGGTGTATATAGATCATTCTACATTAAAGTACTTATCCAATAAGCTTGTCTTAGGAGGAAGAATATGAGGATGGTTGTTACTATTTTAGGAATATGACTTTGAGGTCATAGTAAAACCAGGGAAGTTGAATGCAAGACTTGGTCATCTCTCGCGCATACTATCAGGAGAGGATGCATGTAATTTACATGATAATTTCCCATATGCACAATTATTTTCAGTAAGAATGGTGGATGATTACTTCGTAGACATTGTGGAGTTTCTAAATACATGTGCATCCCCCTCCAACATGAAAATCCCGTAGAAGAAACAATTGGTAGTGAAAGCAACAGACTATCAGTTGATTACATGGAACGTGTATAAGCTAGGGAAAGATGGAATATTGAGGTGGTGTGTACTGAAACATGAAAGGTTTTTTATACTAGAGGAAGTGCATGATGGGATTGTTGGAGGAAATTACATAGGAAAAGCTACAACACATAAGATTTTATGTGCATGGTTGTGGTGGCCCACATTGCACAAGGATGCGAAGGAGTATTGTCAGTCCTGCGACATCCTCCAACAAGTGATTAAACCATCTAGGCGAGATGAAATTCCATTAAATCCACAAGTTTCATTGTAAGCATTCGATAAGTGGGTATTAGACTAGGCATTTTTGGGAGAAAGTGCAGCAAGCGAGGCATAGTGGGCCAAAGGGAACAACACACGCCAGAAAAGAAGGAAGACCAGTGAGGCAAAGGGAAAAGGAAGCATCATGCAACAGGATTTTTGGAAATCCGGCGCATAGGTGGAAAATCCTAGCCATGTTAGGGTTAGGGTTTTGGAGTCCTATTGTAATGGTGTTTAACCCATTTTTGTAGTATAAAAATAAACTTCATAAGGTAGATTGAGGGATCTGAAGTTGAGAGTATTATCATATCTTTAGTATCTTTTGGAGTCATTTTTTGTGTTTTGAGTTGATATTTTGGTGAGAGTTGTGGAGCTTGGATGGAGTTTATGTAACCGAGCATCAGGTCACAAACTATGGATCTTGGTGTGACATTGGTCTGCCTCACTACTCTCTACTATTCTATGATGTAATGCATGTAGTTCCATTTTGATGATGAAGAAGAAATAAAATAAGATCTTTGTGGAGATAGCCCGAGGGGGGGTGACCCACGGTAAAAAAAAATTGATGCAATTGTGTCTAAATATCTTTTTTAATTATAAACTTATGGTTAAATGGTTAGATGAATGAATGGTTTCAATTATAGTGCAAACTAGAAATATGAATGTAGGATGAACAATATGAATGAATAAATTAGTAGATATGATGAATTGTATGATAAAATGCATGGTTAATTAGAAATAGAAATAAGAAAAACAATCCCAATCCCTTCCATGACTGTAGACACATGTGCCTTGTAGTCACCCATAAACCATCCCATGTGAGACTGCATTGTGCACTCTGTGTGTGGTATATCATTTTGGTTTACCAAAAGGGTTGATGGTGAAAATGGTTTTGTTGGAGAAATAAGGTAGAACCCAGATCAGCCCATACATCCAAAAAATGGTTATGTTCTAACCATGTAACCATAAGTGCAGAAATAACAAATACATTTAGACACAATTGTGTCACAGGGTTTTTACCGTGGTTCACCCTTCTTTTTTTTCACTTTTTCGGTTATTCTTCGTCTTGTCACGTAGTGTTTAAATTTTTTTGCGCGTATTCTTATAAATTATTTCACACCAATTTCCTTCCTCATTGTTCAATATCATTCCCAACTATATGTCTATCACTTATTCTTCTAACTACCTATTTTTTTGGTTTTTCTTCATTTTTCTACTTTTCTTTTCCTTTTTCTTCTTTTATCTCCTACCATTTACAATATGCACAAATCTACTTCTTGCGTTGCAACTATCGAGGGTTAGTAGTTCGATTGTACCTATACAGTTTTAGTTGACTACCATTCACCAGTCCTTGAGCATCATTGCCTGCCAAGTCTTACAGTTGTACAACACCTCCATATGTGACAAAATTTATCTAATATGGCCCTAGCCAATGCATTCTAATCTTCCCTGGCTTTTGAAAATACTTAGTGTCATAGAGGAGAACCAAAATTCCTTACTTAAACTTATTCTTATGGATGTGTTTGTCATTCCATGCTTTATCCTTTTCTTTTTGTACCTCTTGATGGAAATTTTCCATGATTTTGTCCTCTTCTAATTCCATCAGTTGAGTCAATATTTCCTTTGTTGCGCCCCTTTCTGTCATATCTGTAATTGTTTCAATGCACATACTTGGTATCAAATAATCTAAGGGAACTACTGTGTCCTATCCATACAACAATATAAAGGGTGTCTTCCCTGTTAGCTTCTTGTGGGCAGTTCTATAATTCCAAAGTACTGTTGGTACCTTGAAATCCCAATCATCTCTATTTACATTACAAATATTTGTCAAGGAATTCTCCAAAATATTGTTAAAGGATTCTACTATCCCATTTTCTCGTGGGTGATAAGGAGTACTCTTTTGGTGATGTATCTTAAACTCTTCAAGAACTGCCTCAATTGGATTGTTGATGAAGTTAATCCCTTGATCACTCATCAATATTCTTGGGCATTCAAACCTTGTCACTACTTCTTCAAATAAAAAGGCCATTGTCATATATGCATGGCAATCCTTGACTGGTGCTCCCTCATCCCATCTGTTCAAGTATTATGTTTTTCTAATAATATATATGGCTCCTTATCTTCTTATTGGTGGATTAATTGCACCTACAAAATATACTTCCCATTTATCAAACAATTGTAAAGTTACTTGAGGTCTCAATGGAATTTCATCCCTACTGGATGGTTTCTCAACTCTTTGACAAACATAACATTTCTGAAAATATTCTTTTGAATCATTATGAACTATTTTCCACCATAATATTGTGTGCAATACCTTCTGCACAGTAGTTTTTCCTGCATACTTCCCTCCTGCAATTCCTTCATGTGCCTCTGCCAAAATAATGGGTCTTTCATGGTCCATCACACATCTTTTGAAGATGTTGTTTGTGCCTAGTTTGTATAAATGACCTGCAATCAACTGATAATCTGCAACTCTGACCACCAAATTTTTATTTTGTGCAGTATTAAATTCTCTTGGTGCAAAGTCTGTACTCAAAAACTCAATAATGTCATCAAAATTATCATCAACTATATGTACTAAAACAAATATGCATCTGGAAATTTATCTTCCAAGTTATTAGGTTCTTCTCCATTAGTGATCCTGGATAAGTGATATGGTCCTGCATTCAATCTTCCAGGCTTCACCACAACTTCAAAATCAAATTCTTGAAAGAAAAGTATCCATCTAGATATCCTTCCCCCCAACACTGGCATATTAACTAAATATCTTAGAGAAGAATGATCTGTGAACATCTTAAAATGTTTCCCTAACAAGTAATGTCTATATTTTTGCAAAGCATACACAATAGCTATCCCTTCCCTTTCTATAGTGTTATAAACCTGTTCTGAATATGATAACTCTCTTCTTGAAAATGCAATAGTGTGATCTATATCACCTTCTCCTGGTTGGGTTAGTACTACTCCTAATGTTATTGCAAATGCATCCACATGCATATGAAATTAGTTTTCCCAATATCGAGATACTAAAATCGGTGTAGTAACCATCTTCTCCTTTAAAATATCTAGACTCTCATGGCTTTCCTTGTTACACTAATACTTAGTTTCTTTCTTTAGCAACTTCTCCATTGGTGCAGTGATCTGTGCATATCCTCTTATGAAATTTCTATAATACCCTGTATGGCCCAATGTACTCTTCAACTTCCACACTAACTTTGGTGGTGGTAAGTTAACTATGACAACAATTTTAGCAGGATCAACCAACGAATCCTATTTACACACCACATGTCCTAAAAAAATCCCAAAAGGTGTGTTGAAAAAACATTTCTTAATATTTAATGATATATGACATTGTATTCACTTTTCCAACATGATCCTTCAATAAACTAAACATTGTCCAATCATCTAAGTAAACCTCCAAAAACTTGTTAATGAAGTCCTTAAAAGATACTACTACTACCCTTGAAAAAATGGTTGGTGCATTATTCAATCCAAATGGAATAACTGTATACGACAATTGATACCCACTCTATAGAAATTTTTGTCTTATTCTGATCTTCTGGTGCTATTATGATATAATGATAACCTGAAAATCCATTTGTAAAATAATAAGATTCTTGACCCTGTACATTCTCCAAAACTTCGTCTATAAATGGGGTAGGAAAAGGATCATGTAGGAAAGTATCATTCAATTTTCTCAAATATAAACAAATCATGATCCCTCCTTGCTTATTTTCCTACACCACCATCATAGTTATCCATTCTATCTCTTCTACATGTTCGATAACACCGGCTTCTAGCATCTTGTCAATTTCGGTCTTCACCTTCTCTTTGTATATTGGATTCAATATGTAAGGTATCTTTATGATAGATCTGGCTTCTGGATTCAAATGTGTCTTCATCTCACCTAGATCTCATGCTAATACCTTCATCTCTAAGAATTTTGTTGGAAATAAGTCACTGTACTCATGCAGTAATTCTGTGATCCTTTCTACTGTCTGATTATCCCAATAATCTCCAATACTAGCCATCTTTGGGTTTTATATAGTTTCAACGTTGACCTTCTTCAGCTTTAATGGTGCAACATAATATTATGAATACAACTTGGGACATTATACATCCCTTTCACCTTCCACTTATGGGATCTATATATTGCGCGGATTATCTCATGTTGGATCTTCCTCTTCTGCAATGTGATAACAGTGTAACAGTTGTTTAACTGTCTGTCTAGCCTGCTTCTGATATGATTGAACTATTTCAAACTCTGGTTCTTTAAATATCCTATCTCTTACCACTTTCAGCATTGTATCTATCTCTAGAATGTCATGCTCAAAGGAAAATGTAACTACAAACTTCTATTGTATCTCTTCCCAGTTTGTCGTTTATTTGCGTTGTTCATGTTTTGTGTACCAGTTCTTTGGAATTCCTTCTAGTGTATGAATAAAATGGTGTGGCCATTCTTATGGTGGTACTAATATCCATTGAACTATTCACTTATCTACATTTTCTTGAGGTTGTCTTAATCCCTCATTTTTATCCTCATATCTATGCTTGTGCTTTGCGTCGAATCTGATGCGCAGTAACCTTTTGCACTGAAACCAATTGTTGATGTTTTCCTTGTGTGTACCCCACCATCTTGTAGGTGTGGATTTTAAATAAATATATAATGTTGGTGATCTCTGATTTACCATAAAATCTACTTCAAACTTCATTGAAAATTCTTCTAAATCATTCAAGACATAAAAATTAGAACGTTCTCTTACCTGTGTACCAACCCATCTCAGTGTGCACGTCATTCTAACACATATCTTAGTAGATAATTCATGTAGTCATAGCTGCAAAGTTTCTAGTCCTATGTCAAAGTATGAAGCACAAGAACTAATTCTCCTCCAACTAAGCATTCCATCTACAATTGGGTTGATATAATCCTCTTTGCGTGCGGTAGTTATGTATATTCAGTTTACATCTTCGGTCAAAATATTGTCTGTCACAAGTTCCACATGTTGGAGTTACTTGACACAACCCTAGGATTTATTTTTCCTAAGTTCCTAAGGTTTTTCCTATTTTTATTATTCATTATTCAGTCTCCTAAAGTTTAGGGGAGAATATTCCACCTGGAGAATATTCTCTTCAGTTGACACTTCAATTTGACTAGTTGAGTTGAGTCTAGATGTTGCATTGGTTTTGTCACCATACAACATTGGTATCATCACCATGATAATGCGCATTAGCCTTGGTTTCATCACCAAACTGGCGGATTACCCTTTATTCCTTGATCTACTCCTCACTACACTATGTTTCAGTCAGTTAATTGAAGACTGGTTGACTAGTTAACTCAGCTAGGTGGAAGTTCACTCCCGTAACTACTTGAGAGACTAGACTAGGTAGCATTTTAGTCCCATAACTATTGGTGTGTGTCCAGATCACTCTAGACCACCACTATGGTGCATTGGTTCTCCTCCAATGTGCATTGATTGAGTTATACATAGTATATCATGTGTAAATTATTCATTATTCATAACGGTTAATGAGAATTATTCCATTCTTTCTCTCTTTCTTCTTCTTTCTCAATTTCTCTATGAAAATGTGTGTGTTATTTTATAGCTAGATCTATTCTTTTCATGTTCAACACATTTGCATGTTATTAGAGCCGACAGACTACCAAGAAAAAGCTACACCAAATTTTTTGCAGGTACAAAAGATTGAAGACAGCGAAAATATAGATTTCCCAAAAGAGTTCATTCTTACACCTTACAATTACTTTGCATGGAAGGAAAAAATATTCATACATCTCTGAACCATAGGATTGTACAGGTTAACCTTGAATGCATACACATAACCAAAATCAGACATAGAAAAATAGAAGTATCTAAATCGAGTGGATGAAGCATTCAGGAGAATTTGCAGTCTTATTCCTCCTGATCTCCTTTTCACATATCTTCCTATAAAACCCCCAATAAATCCCGGAACACCTTGGAAGAGATCTTTCAAAAAAGGGATGAGATGAGGGGACACATGATGGAGGTGTAATTTCTCACATTGGATTCAAAAACTTCGACAATATCCAAGATTTCTTTACAAAATTCAAGGATTTACTATTGCAACTCAAAGCTTACGGGGTTGATAAATCTAAGGAGGAGAAAAAAATGGTTCTCACCATTCTCTCCAAACTTGGTATTGAATTCTTCATGTTCGTATCAACATTCCATTAAATCAAATTCTCTTCTGGAGCCACCTGGAAGATGCCTTCTCTTGAGGACTTTATCGAATCCCTGACACAAGAGCAAACCAAGCTCATCAACATGGGAAAAATCAAAGGCCCAAAGGCACATGCACTTACTCTGAAAGATGGAAGCCATCAATATCATAAATATAAATATAAATACAAAATGAAATCTCATGCACTTTCGAAGAAGGAAGGGTACTCAAAACCCTTCACCGATGCCTCTAGATCCAAAGGTGGAAAGGGAAGAAAAGGGGGAAAATGCACGTACTTCCATAAAGGATTCCATCCAGAATCTGCATGCATGCAGAAAAAAATAGATCTAATGACTCAAATACTTCAGAAAAAAAACCTTGGAGATCGCATCTCTGAGGGTGCCAAGAAGAAGAAGCCATAAGATTAGAATCCCAAGAAAGGAAATTCTAGTCATGCCTTGATTACCATCAACTCCTCTCTAGATGCTTGGATCATAGATTTAGGCACATCACATCACATGGTTGCCACAAAAGAAGTCTATTCTTCATTGGATGCATGAAAAGGTCCTCCTATTCTGATGGGGGAAAACTCTCCAGTCGAGGTCACCGGCAAAGGAAGGATTGAACTTACCAATGAAAGCTTCGAGAATGTGTTGCATGTTCCCAAAACTTTCGTCAATCTTCTCTCTGTGTACCATATGACGAATTCCAGCACCAGAAATAAATTCATATTCACACCAAATGTAGTGGACATCTATGACATGCAAACCAATTCCAGGGTTGTTACCAGTGAGGTAAATCATCAATCTATATTATATATATTTTATGAATTTATTGAACTAGATTATGCTTTACTTCTTACCCATGCTGATGAAAGTAGTAGGATATGGCACAAAAGGTTTGGACATTTTAATTTCAGATATATGCAACAACTTATTAAGAAAATATTGGTTGAAGATCTACCAGACATCCATTTCTCCAAAGGAATCTGTGAGGGATGTGTTCTTGGAAAACACCCTCAAGAGAAATTCGACAAAGGAAAGACTCAGAGACCTTATGCCCCTTTAGATATGATCCATAGTGACCTCATGGGTCCTTTTCCATATCCATCTATCAACAAAGTGAGTTTTTTTCTCATTTATGTTGATGATTTCTCATGTTTCACATGAATTTACTTTCTCAAGCAAAAACTTGAGGTCTTTCAACACCTCAAATATTTCAAAGCCTTGGTTGAGACACAGTCATGAAATAAAATCAATGTCCTCTGAACTAATAACAAGGGTGAGTATGTCAATCATGATATCTAGAATATTTTTCATGAGGTAGGGATTCAATTGTTGCACACAGTTCCCTATACTCTACAGCAAAACAAAGTTGCTGAGCGAAAAACTAGATCTCTAAAAGAGATGGCATCTTGCATGTTGCATGCAAAGTCACTACCATAGAGACTATGGGCCGAAGCACTTAATTGTGCAAAATACATCCAAAACAAATCTCCCCATAGATATTTCAAGGATAAGACCCCCTACAAGGCTTGGAGAGGCCTCAAACTGGAGGTGACCCACTTTCATATTTTTGGTTCACGTGCATGGGCCCTGGTTCCCTCTGAAAAGAGGAAGGCACTTGATCCACAGAGCACTGAGTATATTGTTTTTGGATACCCCAACGGTGTGAAGGGATATAGACTTATTGATATTTCCTCGGACCAACTCATCATTGAGTGAAGTGTTCAATTCGAGGAAATTGTCTCACATGTACCTCAACAGCTGCATGCAGACACCTTCATTCTTCCACCTATATGAGATGATGAGAATGCACATTCTGACTCTTCTTTAGATGAGATTTTTGATTCATATGAATTAGACGATCTATATACAAAGTCAATATAGGCAAATGCAGAGTCAGAGCATCCATATGAAGATGAAGAGCTAGAGAAGAGGCCCAAGTGGGCATAGACTACTCTTCAGGATGCAGGGGATATTTTTGTTGATTCAACTAATACTAGGAGGACTTGATCTGATTTCGAGGAGCCTACTATTTCACTCACTGCCACTGAACCATTTCCATTTTCTAGCAGGAAAAACCCCTCTTTAACTACACCAGGGTTCAAGATGTAGATAGAGCGAGTAACCGTCTAAAATCTAATCAATTCTCTATACTACCCCAAACATACCAGAACTAATATAAAGAAAGAAAAGAGAGAAGAGATCAGGTAACCATACCTCTAATACCACGTCTGGTGATGATCTCCTCACACTTGGAATTTCCATTGACTATACATCTCCTCCCAGGGATGACCTGCATCCAAAGATAGGCAAACAAAGAAATACAAGCATGCTATTCCATATATAAGTTAGGGTTAGATGTTTGAATGTCAATTATAAGTCAATAAAAGTACTCAAGAAACTATCATTTGGGACAGGAAAATGTGATTCTTTTATTCATAATACAAATATTATACCTTACAATCTGAGTCAGCTACCATTCCAAGAGCCTGGTCCGAGATCCTTGTTACCATGCTCCAAGTGCACCTTGTATGGAATTCTTCTCTCAACCTTCTGATATATTATATGGAAGGGAATGGGATGAATGGAGGAATAAGGGGTTGATGAGGGTATGAAGAGGCAATATCTCATGAAAGGGAGCAATATCTTGGGCAACGAGGGGAAGTGAAATCGGACAGAGTCTCAGTGTTCTTATGATTATATTTTAAATGAGACCCAAACATCTCATTTAATATGCCAAAAGGATGGTTATTCATTTGGGTGATGGGATATAGAAGGTGGATTAGTTGGGAAACCTCCAATATCCCATGAATTTCAACGAATTCCTTGCAACTTTTTATTTTTTGCAACTTTTGCAAGCATACGCGGGCTATAATGGTGCAACATGCATATATAAGCTAGTTTTAGTGGTGCAACAAGACTATGTACGTGGGATGTAATGGTGTAGGTTGCATACATCTTCCAAAAAATGGTTTTTTAAGAAGATCTTCTCAGCAGTGCTTTTGAAAAATATGCAAGTAAGAGGGCCAAGGCCATGTATGCAAGAGTAGGGAATTTTAGGGATATAATAGATTCCCCCTAATGTGTGAGTTCAAAAGAGAAACTGATGGCCGAAATACATTACGATATCTTCACCAATGTACGAAATCAAGTGAGCTCGGGACTAGAGTTCGAGAGGTGCCATCTGCAAAACAACAATTGTCTCTCCAAGGCGGGCATACCCATGCTCAGGATGAAATAAATCATGGTTTCCAATCAAATACAATGTAGATCCATGTCATATAACTATATAAAGTGTATCTGTGAGCAATACACAGTGGATCTACATCTCAAAATCAGTCGAAGATATACAAGTATAGTATCCATCTTCAAGAATCTAGTGATGCCCGATGGCTAGAGATGAATCCTTCATAGGTCGAGAAACAAATTCAAGATCTTCAAAACTCATGTAAGAGTACAATGGGAGTGTATGAATTCACTACCCTTAGGTCTTTGACGGCTCGTTAGGAAAATACGTGAGGATCTCGATGGTCAGGAAGAGAACTTCTTTGATTTTGAATCAGGACTTGACTGGACTCTCGGGATGGCTGACTCATGAGGTCAGGAGACAAATTGCAGAAAGGCCAACTCAGGATGGGTGAAACTTCCCTTGTACAAAAGAAAAAAATATGATCAAACTCAGGAAGCATGACATTGAAATAAGTTCATGATGCAGGAGGCAACGTAAGCTCTCCATGTGTTTGGAAGAGTAACCAAATGGAGGAAGACACAACTATATGTAGCAAGAACAACTCCATAAGGTCATAATAGATCCCAATTCTTTGACGAACAAACAGAAGGATGTTCTTTGTCCAAGGGCGACTCTTTGTGCTGCTGAAAAAAGAATACATATTCCTCATCCCCTCTTTTTGGGATATTTTATTTTTATTGTCCTTTTCAATTTTTTAAGAGCTTGAAAAAGAATAAAATAATGCTACGTTACAAAGGAGGAATGAGTGATGCAAGCAAGCATACTAGTTCCAAGTGAAAGTAAAATACTAATGCTCAGAGCAACGATACATGTGCAGGAAAAGGACACTCGGGGAAAATTACTCCATGGGTCAACGTGTTAAGTCATGGAGGCAAGAAGTGATACAAGGCTTGCGTATAAGGAATGCTTCAAAGGTTTAGTTGAGAGCAACATGGAGTTGACATTAGGCCAAAGACATAGAGATGAAAATGTGATTAAGAAAGACACAATGAGACCCCTTCAATGTAAATTTAATGAGCCCAGAGAAGGTAAGCTTGGTAGTTTTTTCACATTTAGAGAGTCTGAAAAAATGTAAAAGAAGACTCCAAGGAGTACCTTTCTCGGATATAGTCTATTTGGTTAGAAAAAGGGGTAAACTTGCACCGAAAAGACATCCATTCAAAACCATTTTAATGAGTGTGACAAAGACAAGATCACTCAGCAATATTTTCAGTTTTAAGGAGTCTGAAAAGAGATTAACTATGGACTCACAACCGTTTTCTGAGTTTAGTCTCCTTAGCCTGAAAAAGTACAAAAGTTACTAAGGATAACTCTCTCGGCAAGACGAATCTCTCGAGACGTACCTTTTTCCGCTATAATCTACAGGATGGAAAAAGGGTTAAACTCATGCCAATAGATGTTCTTGTTAGAATATAGAAGATGGTGTGCTCATTTTACCATTGATGATACCCTCATCACCCAACCATAGGCCGAAGCCACCCTCTGAGCACCTTAACCTTGATTGAGAATTACTCCAGAAGCAAACCCTAGGCTAGATAGCCAAGCAAGGTGTAGCGCATCTTCCTCCAAGGATAGCGCACCAACAATAGTTGATCAGATAGTCCAAACCCTACCCAAGAGATAGTCCAAGCCAACACTAAAACTGCTAGCTACAACAGCTGCACCTGCAGCTCTCCTCCACACATGTGCACCAAACTAGAACTACGGTGCACACCAAACTGGGAACTGCAATTCTGAGATGCTGTCAAATGAGAACTGGTGCTCTGTATTTATACTGGTTCTGCCAGATTTGTTGGGGCTGACTTCTCCTTCTAGATATGTGTTTGTTCAGTATATTATTATTATTTCTGGCCAACTTCTTCTCTTGGAGGCTAATAACCTAATTTAAATTATCTTCTTGAGCCGACAAGACTTCTAGGGTTATTAGCCAATGCATTAGGGTTTTCTCTTTCTTTTTGGAATCTTCTATTCTTGTCAGGTTCACACGTGGAGGTAAATACCTCCTGTAGCTACCATAATATTAACAGTTCTTCTGGACCAATTTAATGTGTGAAGGAACAAGGTCAGTCGACGATCTTTTCAATTTTAGGGAGTTTGAAAAGAGCATAACTATGGACTCTGTGGGGGTTCATTTTTCATAAGTAATCTCCAAGGCTTGAAAAAGGTGATAAACCAAAACCAAGGAGAATGTTCCTTTTTTGAATCTTTAGTCCCTCAGGCCTGAAAAAGGGTTAAAATTATGCTTGTGAATACTCTTCTAGCGAAGTGAAGTTCCTAGAACATACCTTTATTCGTGAAATTGACCATCCAGACCAAAAAGTGGGTAAACTACTACCAGATAGATGTGCCTTCAAATTTGATTTTGGTGAGTGTGAAGGGAAACAAGATCACTCAAAAATATTTTCATGTTTAGAGAGTCTGAAAAGGGATTAAATAAGACTCTAGGGGGCTACTTTTATTAGTTAATACAGACAAGATCGAAAAGCATAAATACAATCTTGTCAGATGTTGCTTTCAAATTGTAAAGCGAGCTTGAAAGACAACAAAGCATGCTCATTTGGGAGTCTTGAGGGTGAGGCCAAGAATGATGGTGCATCATAGGAATGAGGCTCAATATCATAATCATGACAGGACTAACAAGGACTCCCGAGCGTATAGTCATTATTGACAACATGGATGCCAAAATGAAACAAGGATCTACCTAGGGAATCCATGTAAAGGTAGGATCTACCACCTAATTATGACACTTATAGAGAAAATATGAAGGTTTTGTGTCGCACTTTGGTGGGGTCGATCCTATGGAAAAGAGGAAAAGACAATGAGATGCAGAAAGTGGAGATGAAATCCTAACTTATATGAAAAAAGTTGGAAAAAATGACTTTTAACAAAGGATACAAAAAGGTTACCCACCCCCGAAAAATTATCAAACCAAAAGAAAAAGAGGTACCATAACATCCAACAAGAAACTTGGAATCGAAACCAAGTGATTTCCAAGCCAGGAAGAATGACAAAGGGGGTAAAAAAAGTGTCAGGGCCAAAAAAGTCTATAAATAGAAGCCGACAACTCATTTTCACCATTGCATTTTGAACATTGACCAAAAGGAGAAAAAAACCCTTTGATAAAGAAGTTGATTATGCGAGCTTCAGTGGATGAAACAAAATTCCGCTTGGAGCAAGTAAGTATAATTCCATCCCTCTTGCAATTCAATTCTTCAATTATGCATTTAATTATTTTTTTGAGGGGGGCGTGCTCTCCTAAAAATAACGGCCCTGTGTATATGTGGGTTTTCCAAGGATAGGTCGTGTATGTACTTAGGCAGAAAACATTATTCCCACGTACATATGTGACTGAGGCAAAAACAATGCACGTAAACCCTCAAAATCTTGGAAAAAATTAAAAATCAAGAGCTAACTCCCTTCAATTTTCCATGCAACAGGATGTATGTCCACTGGAGGGAGAGGGGACACGAGGATATAGAAATATTGGTCGAAGAGGACCCTACATCCATCGTCGCACTGAAACAATGTGGGATATGGAAGTTCTTCCAGTGTCCTTTTATGAGGGAACAACCCAGATTGTTGAACTCCCTTGTTGATTACTGGCACCCGGATGTAGAGGCAGTCATGGTAGAGGGATAGTCGTTGACTACAACGAGTGAGGATATCTACTTCTTTAATATCCTCTCGAGGAGAGGGGAACCAGTCAATCTATGAGCATTTCCCCTTGGGCCTTTCATCATTGAGGATTACATTTGGATGTACAGTGAGTATGGCACTGAGAAGGTAGGTTCTCAGGTGTCGATTCACAAGATCACAAGCTTGACTCTACGAGTGATATTACTATTGATTGGGTGGATTACTAGATCCTCCACCCTACACCAGGCTTCTCGATCACACATGCACTGTGTTATTCAATGCCAGGAGGCCCATATATTTGAATGGAGCACGACCATGCTTACATGCATGAAGAGACAACGGACAGTGTGCCAGCAATGCAACAACAATAACTTTGGGTTTGGCACTATTCTTTGTTCCTTCCTCTTCGAGAGGGTTCCTAGCCTTAGTCCTAGAGAGACTGTGCAGGGGCATGTGGCCTCCTTCCCAGTGGTATGCAGATGGATAACATTGCTTCCACGATAGGGGGGAGGGAGGACCATAGAGGCCTTTGATGACACATTTTTTGACTGGTGGGAATGACATACTCTGAAGATAGAGGACTACCTCTATGCCGAAATAAACATTTATAGGGACCCAGACATGCCCATGCCTCCCTGCGAGGGGTGAGGAGAGATAGGTAACATGTTTTTAATGTTATTTAATTTTTAATTGATTTTAAATATATAATTTTTTTATGTGTATAGAGTACTAAATTTCATGTATCTGCTATGTACATATGCGGGACAAAGAAGACCAACAGACTTATTAAGGAATCAACGACTTCCTCAACCAAAGGTAGAACCAACAACAGTCGGTGGACCAACAACCATAGAGGTATCTCCAGTCGGAGAGGCTGAGAGGGTTTTTATATGAGTGGAGTGAAACCTCACTGTGCTCACTCGCATCATACCCATGGCCGATATCGAGGATCTCCCACCTTCCATGCAACCTGATGTAGTGGGGGTGCCACAGACATGGGTCCATCTTTTCCGTTGTTTATCCAACTCCTTCATGCATTATGGCAGGGCCAATAGGCCCCTAGATTAGAGAGGATAGAAATTTTATGTGCCGAGGCCACCATTGTACATGTATTTTTTATGGCATAAGCCCAATGATGTATACTGAACCTTATTTTTGAGGCATTCTCACCCACCTATGTACTCGTGACACTTTTGAATATATATATATATATATATATATACATATTATTTGTCTTATGGATCACATTTTTTACAAATGTATGTACATGTGTATGTGTGTGATTCTCTTTCTATGTATGTGGAACATACCAATCTAATATGTGATTATCTAGAGTATATTTCGTGTTATTAAATCTCCTATGAACATGGAAATATCTAATGTAATCAAAGTAACGTTCTAAGAGACGTACCCTAAGGCAACGTCGGTGAAAAGTAGTATCATAAATGCGGTAAACTCCATTTAACTTGGACACAACCAGTTGAGCATATAGATAGACCCGAAGGTGTGAAATACCATGCGACAAGGCATCATGAAGAAACTCTATCACTATGTTGTACTCGGCGACATTGTTTGTGGTGTCACCTAGAAAAATACCTCCAGAAGATAGAAATTGGCCTTCATGTGTGAAAATCACCCAAGCTATGGAAGAAATCCTCTGAGTGTGTCAGATAGCATGATCCACGAACCCAAAATGCACCTTTGATTCACTTGACACCTACCACAATGAAAAAGAAGACATAAATAACTACACGTCCACGAAACAAAAAGACAAAAAATTGTATAAGAACTATACATATGTACAAGAAGTCACCCAGGTGACTAACCTAAAGTAATACTTCTTGAGGTAGAGCCCATTTCTAGGCTCCACCAAGGAAATTCCCTCAAAGTCAACCAGATGGTAAGCACCCTTCTTCAATACCTATTTCACAATGAATAGTTTGAACCACACAGGTTTGAACTTGCCTTCCCCTAGGGAATCTTTGTCTTGATCATAGACCAGGACAAGATCACCTTCGGAGAAAATCTGACGATGAATGAGCCGATCATATTGATACTTGAATTGTTTCTTATGAGCCTCATTGGCCGAGGTTTCATCATGACACTTCTCATCGAGATGCTTGAGATATAGTAGGAATTCCTCAAGTAGTGAAGTGTCTGACAGTAATTACACTGCTAAATTTAAAGAAGGGATATGAAACTCAATAGGTAAGATTGCTTCTAGCCCGTATACGAGTTGAAAAGGTGAGAAACTGGTGGAAGTCTTCAAAGATGTTCGGTAGGCCCATAACACTGAGTACAACATCAAATGCCAATTTGACTTGGCAGAATTGATCGTCTATTGAAGAATAGTCTTGAGAGACTTATTCACAGCTTCAACCTGACCATTCGCTTGTGGGTAATAAGGTGACGAATGTTCTTTCCTCAACCCAAGATTTGGTGTTAACTCGGTCATCATTTTTTTTTGGAAGTGACTTCCATGGTTAGTTACAATCTCCTTTAGGATGATGAACCTTGCTACTATCTGATTAAAAATAAAAAGAATCGTCATTTCACCATCATTGTTAAACTTTTGCATAGCCTTGACCCACTTTGTGAAGTATTCTACTACTACGATGATGTAACGATGCCTCCTGGATGAGGTCAAGTGACATGTAGTGAAATCAATCCCCCACTTGGTGAAAGGACCAACAACAATGACAAGAAACATAGGAGCAACATGTGCCTGTATCTTCCGAGAGAAGATCAGACATGGGTGGAACTTCTTGACCCCCTCAACACAATATTTGATTAACGAGGTCCAAAAGTATCCGACACATAGAATATTTTGGGTTGTTGCTAACCGAGAAAAATGACTGCCACATGCTCCAGTGTAACAATCGTTCAAAACAAGCTCTGCTTCTTCATGGATAAGGCACCAGTGAAGAATGAAATCTATAGCTAGACGATACAAAGTGTCATCAAGTATGAGATAGTTTTGTGCCTGATGGAGAATTCGTCGACTCTCATCATGAGAAGCAGAAGTGTGTAACTTCAAAGTCTAGAGATAGACTAGTATATCTCCATACCAGGGGTCTAAAGATGCAATTATAAAAATATATTCTTTAATAGGAAATTCTTCGGGAATGATATCACTAGACTCAACCAGAAGTTCTGAAATAAGTTTGGAAAAGACAAACAACTTTTTGTATTTCATGGAAACAAAATCCAAGTAAAATTCCTAGAGGATTACAATCCATATATTGATCTTTTACGCCAATGACCTGTCATGTTAATACATATTGGAAATGGTTCACAACGAAAATGACGGTGGTCTTGTGAAGCAAAATGTAGTGATGGAAACGTTGGACAACATGCACTTCTGCCAAAGAAAGCTTCTTAATGTGAGAATAGTTGAGTTCCGGTCCAACCAGGCCTCAACTAAGGTAATATGTAACATGATCCTCGAGCAGATCATCCTCTTGAACCAATACCATGCCAAAGTTTGTTTCTGTAGAAGCCAAATATAACAAGAAATATTTTTTATAATCTGGAGGCTAGAGCAGCGGGGTAGACGTCAGGGAACATTTTAGCGCTTCAAAGGAACACTGAGTGGCTTCATCTGAAAAAAAATGGTACTCCTTTTTTCAAGAGACGCATAAATCCTTTATTAATCTTGGCGTAATTAGTGACAAAACGTCGAAGAAAGTTCTCTTTCCCCTGTAAGATCTGAAGCTAGGGTATTGTGCACGGGGGAGGCAACTGAACTATCACCTCAACCTTTAGAGGATCGACCATGATCCATGTTGTCGAAATAATGAAGCCTAAGAGACGACCTGCCATCACATAGAAACTGCACTTGTTGGGATTCAAGTGAATCAAGTAGTAGCAACATCACTCAAAGATAAGTCAAATATGAGTAGGATGATCAAATATCTTGTGAAAGAATGATTATATATCATCAAGATATGTCTCGAATATATGTCTAAGGTCGTGAAATGAAAACGACATGGCCCGCTGAAAAGTGGCTCCAACATTCTTCAAGACAAAAGGCATCTTACAATACGCAAACATGACCTAAGGAAAAATAAAAGTTGTTTTATGATGGTCCTTGGGTTTGATCTGAACCTAGATATATCCTGGGAAACCATCCATGAATGAAAAGACCTCGCATCTAGTGCATTCATCAACAATTTGATCGATGAATGAGGTCGGAAAATTGTCTTTTGGACATGCCTTGTTCAAATCACGGAATTCCATGCACACGTAAATCGTACCATGTTTTTTGTTAATCGGAACTGGGATTGACACCCATTCCGTCAACTGCACGGGGTAGATAAAACCGGGTTTGAGCGGTTTGTTTACTTCAACCTTAATTGTTGTCGGTTTATTAGGATTCACCAGATGAATCTTCTGTTAGATCGGCTTGGCATTAGGATAAGTCGTTATTTCATGCTTGACAATTATTGGGTCTATACCTGGAATTTCTTTGTAAGACCAAGAAAATACTTCGCGAAATTCTTTAAATATCTCAGCATAAATTTGAATCTCTTCGGGGGAGCAATTTGCTCCGACAAAAATATTCTCCACAAAGCCAATGGTTTTGGAGATATCTATGGGAATTGTTGTGGTGATAATCAATATATTACCCTCAGCGTAAACTACATGTGTAACCAGAGGATTAATAGGATAATACCTATCTCCATTCACAGTTGAAACAAATTTTCCCGCCTCTATTCTCTTTAACTCTAGAAAAAAATAATATCTATGATGAAGATCATCCCAGGGGATGTATGGACCAGTCAACACCTCAAGAATCGCCTCATTAGAGGGAAAGACCAGGTGTAAAGGATTTTTAGTGGCATGATAACCTTGAGCCCAAATAGCCTCGCAGACTGGATATAACTCTTGTGGGCAAGTCAAATCAAGGTTGGCCGAAATTTGTTGGACAATGTTGTACGCAACCTCAGCAGCGGACAAGGGCATGGTCATGCCATGATGCCATGTCCCTTCCATCGAAGCTGATGGGGAAGGAAGAATCCACAGTAGGGATAATTTAAGGATGGGAATTGATATTAAAATGTAGAAACCTGGGCTAATCTTACTAGTCCTTAATATGAAAAATGTAAAATTTTTGGTGATAGTTTTGTGAAAATATTGAAATTTATAAGGATTTTATATAGTTTCTATAAAAAAATTTCGATGTTTAAGGTAAAATAATTTTATTCTATGGAATTTGGGCGAATCATTTTTAGAAAAAATGGAAATTGGAGAATCTATTTTTGGGAAAAACCATGGAAAATTAGACCATTTACAAAATTTAGCCCCTAAAATCATATATGGTCCATGAATCATGAAAGTGAGTCATTTGAAACGATGAAACTTGAAATATTGTAGTCCTAGTCTGGTCGGGGACAACCGATATAAGATTGACATCACCAGAAGGTGGTAGGTAATTGAAAGTTCCCATCAATGATGGACACAAGCCAACCCCTAATTTGACGATGTCGGGCTACGTATTATCAATCATCGAAAGCGTGGAAGTCACTAATGAAGGGTCATGATGAGAGAAGGACAACTTGTCAATGGTCATAATCCAAGGGTTTCAAAAAAAAAAAATCCAAGTCAAATTCCTGGAGGATTACAATCCATCTATTGATCTTTCCGCTAATGACCCATCGAAATGGTTCACAATGACAATGACAATGGTCTTGCGAAGAAAATTATAGTGATGGAAACACTGGACAACATGCACTTCTTCCAAAGCAATCTTCTCAATGTGAGAATAGTTGAGTTCTGGTCCGACCAAGCCTCGACTTAGGTTATATGTAACATGATCCTTGAGCAGATCATCCTCTTGAACCAATATCATGCTGATGTTTGTTTCTGCAACAACCAAATACAATAGGAAATATTTGTTATAATCTGGAGGCCAAAGCAGTGGGGCGGACGTCAGGGCACATTTCAGTGCTTCAAAGGAACACTGAGTGGCTTCATCCCCCAAAAATGGGACTCTATTTTTCAAGAGATGCATAAATCCTATATTAATCTTGACGTAATTCGTGACAAAACGCCAAAGAAAGTTCACTTTCCCCTGTAAGCTCTGAAGCTAGGGTATCGTGCATGGGGGAGGCAATTGAACTATCACCTCAACCTTGAGAGGATCGACCATGATCCCTATTGTCGAAACAATGAAGCCTAAGAGATGACCTATCATCACGTAGAAACTACACTTGTTGGGATTCAAGTGAATAAGATAGTAGCAACATTTCTCAAAGATCAGTCCAAGATGAGCGAGATGATCAGATATCTTGTGAGAGCATGATGCTAAATCATGAATATATGTCTCGAATATATGTTTAAGGTCATGAAAAGAAAACGGCATGGCCTATTGAAAACTGGCTATAGCATTCTTCAAGCCAAAAGGCATCTTATGATATGAAAACGTGACCTGAAGACAAATAAAAGTTGTTTTATGTTGGTCCTCAGGTTTGATCTGAATATAGATATATCTCGATAAACCATCCATGAATGAAAAGACCTTGCATTTAGTGCATTCATCAACAATATGATTGATGAATGGGGTTGGAAAATTATCTTTTGAACATGCCTTGTTCAAATCATGGAATTCCATGCACACGCTAATCATACCATGTTTTTTGTTAACCGTAACTAGGGTCGACACCCATTCCGTCAACTACACGAGGTAGATAAAACTGACTTTGAGCAGTTTTTTTTACTTTAGCCTTAATTACTGTCGCTTTTTGAGGATTCACTAAATCAATATTCTGTCATATCAGCTTGGCATCAGGATAAGTCGTGATTTCATGCTTGACAATTCTTGGGTCTATACCTGGCATTTCCTTGTAAGACCAAGAAAAGGCTTCGCAGAATTCTTTAAATAACTCAACATAAATTCGAATCTCTTCGAGGGAGCAATCTGCTCCGACAAAAACATTCTCCAGAAAGATAGGGGTTTTCGAGATATCTATGGGAATTTTTGTGGTGATACTCACCATATTAACCTCAACGTAAAATGTGTCTGTAACCAGAGGATTAATAGGACAATACCTATCTCCATTCACGGTCGAAACAAATTTTCTCACCTCTATTCTCCTTAACTCTAGAAAAAAAAGATCTATGATGAAGATCATCCCAGGGTCTATATGGACCAGTCAATGCCTCAAGAATCACCTCATTGGAGGGAAAGACCAGGTCTAAAGGATCTATAGTGTCAGGATAACCTTGAGCCCAAATAGGCTCACAGACTTGATCTAACTCCTGTGGGGGATTCAGAT